>CM037156.1:65000-307500 GCA_020921065.1 Vaccinium darrowii
GCACCCCAACAAAATAATGGACACCAAAATGGCCAAATAAAATTCTCACCGACTGTTGTGCCAATCCTTGTTCGGCCGCACTGTTCGGGCCTAGTTCTCAATAAATTCCGGTTATCACAGGATGATAATTAGTGTAGATAAAATTACTCACATTATGGGTTTGCTATTAAATCAATATCGTCTCCTACTGCAGCCTGAACGCGCTCCACAGTGCAATTGATGAGTTTGTTGACAGTCATGACAGAATTTAGGGATAGTTTTGCTTCCGTAGAAGAATGAACCAAAATTTGAAAAGCGGCGGTTATTAGAGTTCCACCGAAGCCACCAGCTCCACCAATGCCACCTCCATTATCCATTGTCAGACTGTCTGGTAGCAAAGAAAATCCTGATGGCAGAAGAGCCACATGGTCCGGGTCTCCCCTACCCAATACCACATGGTCCAAGGCCTTAACATCAACAGGGGCATAAATGATGAAGGAGCCAGTCGGATCATTGCAAGTTTCTTGAATTATCATCATGTTCTGGTCTCCATCGACGCCCTAATATGATTCGCAAATGCGGATTAAAACAATATTTGGATCAATAATGTGAGGGAAGGTAAAATAAATTATTGGACCAAAACGGATTCATACTTGAAGGACCGATATGCAGTTGCCATCTTCCTGTCCGTTGCAATATAGATGTGCGAAAACTTGAATCACACCACTATGAGAGAGGATGTCCCACTGTGGTCATTATGCAAAAAGTGGTGATCAGTGCTACATATATTCTTGATCAACGAAGTCTTAGTAAAATTCATACTTAGAAAACAAATCTCAAAGCATTCAATGTAATTAAGTGTGAACAATTTCATAAGGGACATCTTATACAGAATCTATCAATATATGATGAGGTATGGGGTGTAGCGGCCGGGTTCATAGGGGTCACAGGGGGCACACACCCCTCAACCCAGATTAAGCCAAAAAGATCAACTATCTCAGAATCAGCAAAACTGAATGCAGTTCAATCCGTCTCTGTAGTGCCGAGGGGATGGTTCCTTCGGCGGAGAACGAGGATGGGTGGTCCTGAACGAATATGGATTTGAATGATGCATGCCGAGCAGGAATGGCCGAGGATATGCCTTTCTCTGCCTAACCTTCTGGATGCCCTCGGGAATCTCAGCCGAGCGGTTGCCGAGTACCCTGGATGCTCGGCTGCTCACCCGCCGAGTCGATTGACCTCGTCGTGTGAAGGGGCTCGGGCCTTACTTCGTTCGGATGAGGCGTACCAGGTACGCTACACATTCCACGATGGAGCATTAAATGCGGCAGTCACCTACTCTGCCACCGCCGCCTGCAGGAGCACGTGGGCGATGGGGAATGTCTCGAGGTGATTTGACCACTCGAACCCACGTGCCTGACGTCGGCCGGGATATGGCGTCTGTGGCAGAGATTATGGTCACCTCACCTGTCATTCCGAGAACGAATGACAGGCGCGTGAGGGGCACCGAACGCGTGGGACGCACGCCCCTCAGCCTATAAATACCACACTGCATTTACTGCAGAGGGGTTGGAACTCTCACTCTCTCCTCATTTACTACTCTCATAACTCCATTCTTCTCTCTAGATCTCCGGCGTACTTTTCTCCTCCGGTGGCTGACTTAACCATCGGAGTGCCTTCCCGGACCACCACCGTCCGGGCAAGGCACTAACGTGGTTGCCTACTTGTGCAGGTTACTCTTTCCGGCGGGAAGGATAAGGCTCAAGCAAGGATCACCCTTTTCACCACCCTCCTCATCCCAGAAAGTGCAGAGAGTCCCCTCTGGCGAGAAGCACCCCCACAATTGGCGACTCTGCTGGGGACGTAAAAAGCCACTCCTCCCAGCCTCTCAGTACACATTGGTGGTGTTTCTTCCCACTCTCCAAGAGACTCATCTCCCCAAAACTTTTTCGAAAGCTGCTCGAATGGCCAACCTAACTCTGGGCCTGGATGCGTTTGACTCCGCCGGTGGGTTTCGCAGCTCCGCCGACCGGTACAGATACCATCAGGTCAGAAGCGATTTGGGCCTCACCGTTTCTCCCACTGTCAACAGAGACGGAACAGTTACCGTGGGCACCAACGGCGCTGGCCCCAGCAACGCTGGCCCTGGCAACATCCTCTTCAGCATGGATGGGAACGTCCTTTCTCTTGACAACCTCACGGCTCCAGCACGCACAGAAGTTCTTCCCCCTCCACCTCCTCTCACCGTAGAAGCAGAATTGGCATTGTTAAGAAAGGAAGTGCTAGCCATGAAGCAAGCCAGAAATCAGCCTACGACGTCAAGATCCGGAGGTCGGACGAGGACTCGGAGACCACAGCCGAGCGCGAGAGCGCAAGACGGGGGGCGGGCTCCGGTCTTCTCCCGGCTTGGGCAAATCGTGGAAGTAGACCGCCGAGGCGAGGCACTTGTCGTCCCATCAGACGCAGTGCGTTCGCATCGGCAACACAGACGCGGCGGGCAGTCCCAACGGACCGATCACGTCGAAGACAGCGCCACGGCATCAAGCGCCCGGACACCGGACGTTCGAAGAAATACGCAAGAGCTCGAGAGGCAGTATAACAACGGAAAGGGGCCGGCGAATTCTCAACAGGCCCGCAGGGATCAGAGTGGCCAGAACCGAGCATGAGAAGAGCGAGGGGATGGCCACAACCATAACCGCTCGGCAGACCGGGGGGGTGACGGGCGCCAACACCGATCGTTGGGCGGCCATGGCGCCCAGAACGGTGCATTGGCCGTTCGAGGAGAAGGTTCGCGCGGGAACAGGGGCGCCGACCCTATTGAGGTCTCGACGGGGCAGGAATACAACGGAGACAACGATCTGAGGCCGGGAGACAGGTACACCCTTCGGAACGACGGAGGCAGCATCGTGCTCGTTAATGCCCAAACCGGCCAAACTAAGATCTACCATGCCGAGCCCGATACCAGACGTCGCCGACCTCGGACGGAGGCGGCCGAGGGGCACGACGGCCGGAACAAAAGGCTGTCCTCCGAAAGGAGTAACGAACACGCGGACGGGCCTGACCTGTGGCACCGAAACGCAGGGCCGGCAAAGGATACGCTAGGGGAAAACCGAACGGTGGATCCGAACCGCTTGACTCCTGCGGATTCCAGGTTAGAGAAGGCAAAGCGGTCCCCATTCTCCCGAGCCATCGTAGAAGCCGCCCCACCGCGCGGATTCAAAATCCCAAAATTCGATAAGTACGAGCCAACAACTGACGCGATCACCCACGTCCAGCAGTATCGCCTAGTATCCGAGCTCTACGGCCATAGTGATTCCCTGATGTGCCGAACGTTCTCCATGAGTCTCGGGACAACGGCGCTCCTATGGTACAGCCAGCTCGCTTCGGGGTCTATAAACGACTTCGATGAGCTAGAGCGCGCGTTCACATCGCGGTTTGTGACTAGCAACACACAGCCAAAGACGCTTGACGCGCTGGTCAACATGAAGAGGGGCTCGGACGAGACCCTGAAGGAATACATTGCACGATACTGGGAGGTGTACAGCCTTGTGGAAGGCTGTGATCAGAAGATAGCTTCCACTTCGTTCAAAAATGAACTGGATAACCACTCTGACCTCTTCAAGGAGCTCATGGTGCGGCCTCCAAAAAACATGGTGGAGTTAATGGAAACGGTGAACCGATTCCGAGAGCTGGAAGAGCTGTTTTTTGACCAGGCGTCGAGAGGAAACTCCACCAAGAGCACGCCGAGAGACGCGAAAAAACAAGTAAATAATCTGAGGCAAGGGAGGAATGACCGGGGCGGGGCGTTCGGGAACAGGGGTCCCAGGACGCCGACAGGAACAGCAAGAGCGGAGGAGGGTGGGAGAGGCCCCCTCGTAATGACAACGACTACATCGCCGAAACCACCGCCTTCACTATGCCTATCTACAGACTGCTGGCAGAAATCGGCAGAAAGCGATGGTTCTATTGGCCGGAGGAGAAGATGGGCTCGGATCCTAACCAGAAAGGAAAGTGCACTTACCACAATGAGGTGGGCCACTATACGACTGGGTGCCGACCGTTCAAGGCACACCTCGAGCGATTAGTTGCCGAGGGTCGTTTGGAAGAATGGATAGACCATGGGCGCACGCCCACCGTGCTTAGGGGGGCAGCTCCCCAGCCGGACCAGCAGGCTGTCGTCCCGCAGCCGCAGGGGCAACAGGCGCAAGGAGATCAAGTGCGCCCGGGGGTGGTCGCCACCATCCACGGCCCGGTCGGGAAGGCCCGAGCCGATTCGATGCACGAAGAGCTGCAGAAGATGGAGGCGGCCATGCAAGTCATGACGCTCGGTAGAGCACCGAAGCGAAAGTACGAGGACCCATTAGATCCATACACTATCTACTTCACCGAACAAGATCTGGATGGGTTGCAGCTTCCGCACAACGATGCCCTGGTAATCGAGGTGAGTATCGACCACGTGGAATCCGTCCGACGAATCCTGGTGGATCAGGGGAGCTCCGCTGACGTCCTTTACTACTCGGCCTTCAAAGCCATTGGACGAACGCGTGATGAGCTTACCCCCTCCGATACGCCATTAGTTGGATTCTCTGGGTTCCCAGTATACCCGCTCGGCAGCATCACCCTCCCAGTCTGGGCGGGATCGATGCACCTACAAGTAGAGTTCACCGTGGTGGATTCCCCGAGCCCATACAATGCCATTTTGGGACGAGGCTGGCTCCACGCGATGGGGGCCATCGCGTCGACCCTCCACCAATGCGTCCGGTTCATCGGCGCGACTGGGAGACAAGAAACTATCCGAGGCAACCAGATGGCCTCGAAGAGGTGCTTCGTCAACGCCGTTCGCCAAAAGGACAGAAGAGAGGGCAGACCGCCCAAGCAGGTGCATTGGATTGAGGTCCCCGAATGCACTCCTGTTCTCGACGACGTCGGCACAAAGGCTGAGGACAAGTCTGTCGAAGAATTGGTCAAGGTGCCCATCGATGAGGAGGGCACCAGGTACTTCATGCTCGGTTCGGACCTCTCTAACCCCGAACGGAACGACTTGGTCTCTTTCCTCAAGGGTAACATTGAGGTCTTTGCGTGGACTCCGTATGAAATGCCGGGCGTAAGCCCTGATTTCATCACGCATGCCCTCAATGTCGATCTGGCTAGGAGGCCAGTGGTGCAGAAACCGAGAAGGTCCTCGGCGATCCACTCCGATGCAGTCCTGGAGGAAGTAGACCGCCTGATTGAGGCGGGGGCGATCCGAGAGGTGATATACCCCACGTGGCTGGCGAACACCGTGGTAGTCAAGAAGAAGAATGGGAAATGGAGGGTGTGCGTGGACTACACGAACCTCAACGACGCTTGCCCCAAGGACTGTTTTCCCCTCCCTCGGATAGATCAGCTGGTCGATGCCACGGCTGGCCATGCTAGGCTCAGCTTCATGGACGCGTACCGGGGGTACCACCAGATCGCAATGGACGTTATGGACGTGGAGAAGACGGCGTTCATTACGCCGAGAGGTACCTATTGCTATCGGGTCATGCCCTTCGGCCTGAAGAACGCCGGGGCTACTTACCAGAGAATGGTCTCCAGGATGTTTGCCAAAGAGCTCGGCGACATCATGGAGGCCTACATAGATGACATGGTAGTGAAAAGCAAATATGCAGAAGACCATCTTTCCCACCTCGGCAGGGTCTTCTCCATCCTCAGGAGGCACAGTCTTAAGCTTAACGCCGAGAAATGTGCGTTCGGGGTTGGGTCAGGGAGATTTTTGGGGTACCTCGTCACGCGCCGAGGAATCGAGGCCGACCCCAACCAGTTGGATGCCATACAGAAGCTCCAAGCGCCGTCGACGATCAAGGAAGTCCAACGACTGACAGGGATGGCCGCTGCCCTCAATCGGTTTATAAGCAAGTCATCCGACGCTTGTCGACCGTTCTTCCAATCCATCAAGACTAGCAACAGGGCCTTTCTCTGGAGCGCCGAGTGCGACGCAGCACTAGCCGAGCTCAAGAGATACATGTCCCGAGCGCCCCTGCTCATCATACCAAGGGAAGACGAAGAGCTATATATCTACCTAGCAGTGTCCGACCATGCCGTGAGCTCGGCGTTGGTTAGGCAGGAGGGTCTGGAGCAGTTCCCGATTTACTACTCGAGCAAAACGATGCTCCCGGCCGAGACCAGACACTTACCAATCGAAAAGTTAGCACTTTCGCTGGTCACGGCCAAAAGGAAGCTCCTACCCTATTTTCAGAGCCACACGATCGTGGTGATCACGGCATACCCCCTGAAGACTGTAATGCGTAAGGCAGATCTCTCAGATCGGATCTGCAAATGGTCGTTGGAATTGGCCAACTTCGACATCCGGTATGAACCTCGGACGGCGATTAAGGGTCAGGCACTGGCGGATTTCGTCGCCGAGCTCACCCCGCTGTTGGAAAGTGAGCTCCAGGAGAAGATCACTGCCGTTGATGTCGGGGTCGGGACGGTCGAGGGAGCCACCGCTCCCGACCAATTAGGGTTCGTTCTCAAATGGTTCCCTCCCCGAACGGCTACCATATATACGGGCGAGACTTGGCGCATGCACGTGGACGGCGCTTCCAACAGCCGAGGGGCCGGTGCCGGGATTGTGCTCATCTCTCCCGAGGGAACCCTCCACGAGTGCGCTATGAGCATCGGCTTCCCAGCCACGAACAACGAGGCCGAATACGAGGCCTTAATCGCTGGACTCCGCCTTGCCCTCGCTCTCGGGGTTGACGAACTTCAGGTCTACAGCGACTCCTTGCTGGTGGTAAATCAGCTGAACAGCGACTACGGTTCTGGAGAGGCTCGGATGCTAAAATACCTTAGCCATGTCCTGGAGCTACAAAAGGGGTTCAGGACCATCCACTTCTCCCACATCGGTCGAGCTAAGAACGCCCATGCCGACGCTCTTGCTGCCCTCGGATCGGCGTGCAATGAGCTCGGCGGCACGCGGACGATTACTCTCGGAGAGATTGCGGTGCCAAGTTTCGAGCAGGGCGCCGAAGACGTCATGGCCATCGGCATCTATGGTCCAAGCTGGATGGATCCTGTGGTCTCCTTTCTCAAAGACCAAACGCTTCCCTCGGATAAAAAGGAGGCGCATCGGATTCGATGCCAGTCCGCGTCCTACTTTCTGTCTCCAACCGGCCAGCTTTATCGCCGAACTTACATCGGGCCTGACTTACGCGTTTTGCATGACGCCGAGGTTCCCCACGTCCTATGCGAGCTCCATGAGGGGAGCTGTGGCAGCCACTCAGGCGGGCGGACTCTCTCCGAGCGAGCCATTACCCAAGGCTACTGGTGGCCAAAAATGAGGAAGAGCGCTGAAGACTACGTCAAAAAGTGTGAGGCATGCCAGAAACACTCCCCCATTCTGCACCAGCCCGCTATGTCACTACAGCCGATCACCAGCCCATGGCCATTCGCTCAGTGGGGGCTCGACATTGTTGGCGTCCTCCCTATGGCCCCCGGAGGGTTTCGGCATTTGATCACGGCCACGGACTACTTTACGAAGTGGGTGGAGGCCGAGCCCCTGATTCACATCACGGCCACCGAGGTCGAACATGGAGTGGGTAAAAGTCAGATTACCCTACTAACTAGGCGTAGCACGTGCCTGGTAACTTCACCACGAGGGGGTGAATAGCTAGGCACCACAAAGGGTACGCGTGAGCCCTGTGCCGAGCTGGTTCGGCCATGAATAAAGGCTAAAGCGATTGAATGAATTAAATATACCAGGATGTGCTAGCTCGGTATAGGTCACAAGGGAGTGCCCCTAATATGGCCGAGCTAGCAGAACTGTGAGTAAAGTTTAAGTAGCACTCTGGGATACGTAGATTCAGCTCGGCGTGAGTAGTTGGGTTATGTACGAGTCATACCGAGCTACGTGGAAGCTCGGCACCGCCATGAATAAGGCGGTGAGACATTCCAGAAAATTCTACAACGGTTCCTTATGAGATAAGGAGTAATCCCGTGAAATAAGGGATTAATATGGCAGTCCTAATATGATTAGGAATGGGCCACTTATAGGAAGAAGTCCTATTAGGAAACAGATTCCTAAAGGGAATAGGAAACGGGGGCACGAGATGCCTAATGTGATGAACATCTACACCTATAAATACAGCACTATGACCATGACAAAAGGTACGCTGTGAAACCTATTTTCATACGCATTGTGATTTGAGCTTTCAAGTACGTGATACTAACTTAGGCATCGGAGGGCCTTTGCCAACGAGAGGCAAAGGTGCTCTAACCCTTTTTCTGTCTTGCAGATCTAGGGTTGATTCAAGGAAGCACGTGATCCAGGGTTACGTGGTTTTTACCCCGTACAATTGGTGCCGTCTGTGGGAAATTACCAAAAAAGCTCGATCTTTCTCAAGCGAAGATTAACAATGGTGCTTTCAGAGCCTCTTTTGTGCACTCCACGAAGGCAGGACGTAGAAGGTGACGGTACCACGCTTGTGTATACTACGAGAAAGAGCACAAGGGTGGACAAAACCCCCGCAGTACTAAAAGCACCACAGAAAAAACCAGCAACAAAGAGGTTTGACATAGGGAGTATCCCTGAGATTCCAAAATTCAGGGGTACACACCTAATACGCCATGGTTCTCCAAGGGCGAGACACTCAAAAATACCACCAAGAGGTGGGGAGGCCTCCACCCGACGTGAACGGGACAGAAGCCCCCCAAGAAGGGATGGTCACAGGCACACAAGGAATCGAGAGAGGGAAGATAGCCTTGACAGAAAAGAGCAAGAGGCAGAAGAATTGGCCCGTGAAGTCACTCGACGGGAACGAGAGATTCAGGACCTGAAGAAACAACTCCAGGAAAAAGAGAAAGACTTACGTTCACGGACGAGATCCGTGCATTATGAGGGAAAGGGAAAGGATCGTCACCATAACAGGGCCTCCACCGACCGAGCTGCCTCTCCACGAAAAAGGAGAGACAGGAGTGCTTCTGTGGAAAAGAGAGAAAGAAGGAAGCATGCTAGGGACAGATACGAGAGATCTGGATCCAATGAGCATATTCCCGAGCGGCACACGAGGAGGGGGGATGCTGGCCGAGCTGAGGAAAGCCCTAAAACTGCACGAGAAGCAGCTAAAGAAGCCCTAGGCCAAATTTCTAAGTCACCATTGGCCCATTGGATCCGTACGGAGAAGACGCCAAGCAGGGTGAAACATTCAGCATTCATCCCCTACGAGACCAGCACAGATCCTGTGGCCCACATCCAACACTATCAACAGGCCATGTTCATGCACGAGCGAGATGACGCTTTGTTATGCAAAATGTTCCCCTCTAGCCTGGGAAAGGTGGCTCTGAGTTGGTACCACAAACTCCCAGAGGGATCAATCCTATGTTGGGCTCAATTAGCTGAAGAATTTACTGCCCGGTTCTTAACAAGCCGAGCAGCTCCCAAGACTTTTGATGCATTGACTTCTATGAGACAGAAGGACGATGAGACACTGCGGCAATACTCCAAACGCTATTGGGAGACTTTCAACGAGATTGAAAATTGCAGTGAGGAGTATGCTCTGGCGACATTCAAGACGAGCTTGCCCATGCATAGTAAGTTACGGGAATCACTTACTATGCATCCAGTGAAAACGGTGGCCAAGCTCATGGAAAGAATCCAGGAGCATGCACGGGTGGAGGATGACATCCTGCAAGCTGGAGGAAGGATTGTGGCAGGGCAACCTCAGCTTCCAGAAAAGAAGATTGTGGAATCAAGGGTATACAAAAAGGATTTCACAACAGGAAGGAAAGATTACACTCAGCAAAGGAAGGAGAAAGCCGACCCAGATCCCAAGTCATACTTCAGTGTTATGGCAACTTTCAACATCCCCATCTACAAGATGTTGTACAGAATCAAGAACGAACAGTGGTTCAGAAGGCCCCCAAAGATGACTGGGAATCCAGAAAAGAGAAGAGCCACTAACCAACACTGCAGCTATCACCGAGATTGGGGACACATGACTGAGGACTGTGTGGAATATAAGAAATTCCTGGATGAGAAGGTGGCAGAGGGCCATCTCAAAGAATTCCTGGCTGATGTCAAGAATGATGCCGAGCTGGTAGAGGAGGTGGACTACGAGAAAGGTCCAAAGGGAACAATCCATATGATACATGGATTAGTTGCCCCTTACACAAACAACGAGATAAGACATATCCAGAGGGTCAACGGACAGGCAAAACAAGTCATGAAGCTCGGCATGAAGAGGCCAAGGGCGGAAGGGATCATGGAGACCCCAATCACCTTCACTGATGATGATTTGGAAGGGGTATCAGTACCCCATAATGACGCACTTGTAATCACCCTACGAATAGGGGAATACGACGTGGAGAAGATTCTTGTTGACCAAGGGGCCAGCACAGAGATCATGTATTACAATACTTTCAAGAGGATGGAGCTCCCTCCAAGTTCATTGCAAAAGTGTCTGGTTCCATTGGTCGGCTTTAGTGCACAGACAGTATGGCCTATGGGAAAGGTCACACTGCCCGTCCGAGCTGGATCAGTGGTTCTGAGCACAGACTTCCTTGTGGTAGACATCCCTTCTTCCTATAACGTGATTATAGGAAGAACTTGGATGCACAAGATGAGGGCAGTTTCTTCAACTTACCATCAGAAGATCAAGTACCCTGGGGCAGATGGCATCGAATGCATTAGAGGCGACCAAAAGGTGGCCGACCTATGTTTCAATATGGTTTTGAGGAAATCACCAAGGGCCGAGCTGGTACAAACGGTTGAGGTTCCAGACCAACCAACCTTAGAAGACGTTGGAGGTGATCCCACTAAGAAGATGGTGGAAGGGTTGAAGAGGGTACAAATTCAAGAGGACGATGAAGAAAAGTATTTCCTGATCGGCGAGACCCTCCCCGAGCTGGAGAAAAGAGATTTGGTCACCTTCCTTAAAGACCACATTGATGTATTCGCTTGGACCCCCCAGGAGATGCCTGGGATAGATCCTGAAATCATATGCCACCACCTGAACGTGGACCCACAGCACAAGCCAGTTGTGCAAAAGGCAAGGAGGTCGGCACCACAGCACGCAGACGCTGTGATCGAAGAGGTAGAGCGGCTACTAAAAGCAGATGCTATACGTGAGGTGAGCTATCCAGATTGGTTGGCCAACACTGTGGTGGCCAAGAAGAAGAACGGAAAGTGGA
This sequence comes from Vaccinium darrowii, assembly GCA_020921065.1. NCBI lineage: Eukaryota > Viridiplantae > Streptophyta > Magnoliopsida > Ericales > Ericaceae > Vaccinium > Vaccinium darrowii. The sequence continues at coordinate 76,149 of CM037156.1, forward strand.
GGGTATGTGTGGACTTTACAAGCCTCAACAAAGCGTGTCCCAAGGATAGCTTTCCACTCCCCAGAATTGATCAACTGGTAGATGCTACATCAGGCTATGAAAGGATGAGTTTCCTTGACGCATATCGAGGATACCATCAGATAGCTATGTACGAGCCCGATCAGGAAAAGACGTCCTTTATCTCCCCCAGAGGGCTCTACTGCTATAAGGTTATGCCGTTTGGGCTGAGGAATGCTGGAGCAACCTATCAAAGATTGGTGACCAAAATGTTCAAGGAACAGCTCGGTAAAACTATGGAGGTCTACATCGACGACATGGTAGTCAAGAGCAAGTTGAAGCCTGATCACCTAGCTGACCTAAAGGTAACTTTCAACATTTTGAGGAAATTCAAGCTAAAGTTAAACGCTTCCAAGTGTGCCTTTGGAGTCAACTCGGGGAAATTTCTCGGGCACTTAGTGACTAAAAGAGGGATTGAAGCCAACCCAGATCAAATCACGGCTCTGCAAGGCCTTCAAAGCCCAAAGACCACGAAGGAGGTCCAAAGGCTAACAGGAATGGCAGCAGCACTCAATCGCTTCATCAGCAAATCCTCAGACCGCTGCAGACCTTTCTTTCAACTTCTGAAGAAGAGAGATGGATACGAGTGGGGAGCCGAACAGGAACGGGCTTTCCAGGAGTTAAAAAGCTACTTATCATCACCACCCTTGCTCTCTACTCCAGAAGCTGGGGAGCGGTTGATACTATACTTAGCGGTATCTGATCATGCGGTCAGCTCGGTCCTCCTACGAATAAAGGGGACGGAGCAGGCTCCAATCTATTTCGTGAGCAAGACATTGTTAGAAGCTGAGACACGTTACCTACCACTAGAAAAACTGGTATATGCTCTCATTGTTGCATCAAGAAAGCTGCCCCACTACTTCTTGCAACATCCCATCACCGTATTCACGGAATACCCACTAAGGGCCTTGCTCAGGAAAGCAGATTTCTCTGGCAGAATCTCCAAGTGGTCAATAGAACTAAGTCAGTTCGACCTCGATTATCAGCCCAGAACAGCAATCAAGGGGCAGGTTTTAGCTGATTTCATAGCAGAATTCGCTCCGACAGTGGCCCCACCACCACCAGGTCTCCACGAGAAGGAGCAAGTCAGTAATCCTGAGCCACCAACGAGAATGGCCGACCTGGATCCAGACGAATGGAGGCTTTACGTTGATGGGTCAGCTTGCAACAAAGGATCTGGAGCAGGGGTTGTGCTTTTCTCTCCAGAAGGACTGATCCTGGAGCATGCACTACGGCTGGGATTTAGTGCCACAAACAATGTAGCAAAATATGAGGCACTGCTAGCTGGACTGAGAAGTGCTCTAGAGCTCAAGGTACATAAATTACGAATATTTTGTGATTCCCAACTAGTTGTTAACCAGCTTTCAGGAGAATACGCTACGAAAAGCGAAAAGATGGCTGCGTACTCAGAAGCAGCCAAGGATTTGCTAGACAAATTTGATAGGATCCATATCCAGCAGATCAGCTCGGGACAGAATGCACATGCAGACTCACTGGCCTGTCTTGGGTCAGCGGTCAAGACGGAGTATCGCCGCACAATTGCAGTAGACTATTTGGGCGAACCAAGTATTGGCCGAGCCGTGGAAATCGTAATGGAAACAGAGCTTGGGCCGAGCTGGATGGACCCAATAGTGGCATGCCTACGAGATGGGGCTTTGCCAGAAGATAAGAGGGAAGCACACAAAATCAAGACCAAGTCAGTACGCTTTTGGCTCTCTCCAGAAGGTAAGCTTTACAGAAAATCTTTCCTTGGTCCATATTTATTGTGTGTACACCCAGCCCTTGTTCAGAAATTCCTCCATGAGATCCATGCTGGAACTTGTGGGGGACACACTGGTGGTAGATCCATAGCCCACCGAGCAGTATCCCAGGGATATTGGTGGCCGTACATGCAAGAGGATGCAAAGGCTTTTGTCAAGAAGTGCGAGAAGTGCCAGAGGTATTCCCCTCTTATCCGAGCTCCAGCAGAGGACTTGCTGCCGCTAACCAGCCCATGGCCTTTTGCCCAATGGGGATTGGATATCGTGGGTCCTCTCCCTATGGCAACAGGGAAACGAAAATTCCTACTCATTGGCACTGACTACTTCACTAAGTGGATAGAGGGGGAAGCTCTTGCTAAAATCACAGAAGCTATGGTGGAAAAGTTCGTCTGGAATAAGATAATTACAAGGTTTGGGGTACCCTACTCTATTATCTCAGATAACGGGTCCCAGTTCGGCAAGAAGTTCAAGGCCTTTTGTGCTCAGTACGGCATCAGAAATTATTACTCGACCCCCGCCTACCCACAGAGCAATGGCCAGGCAGAGGCCTCCAACAAGACTATCCTGAAGAGCCTTAAGAAGAGGTTGGAAAAGAAGAAGGGAAAATGGCCAGATGAGCTTCCAGCCGTGCTTTGGGCTTACAGGACCACCCCGCGGCGATCTACGGGAGAGATGTCGTACTCCTTGGCATACGGAACAGAGGCAGTGATTCCCCTAGAGGTTGGTTTGCCAACCATCCGCACTACCCTTGTGGAGTCAGGGGGCAACGATAAAGCCCTAGCCCAGCAGCTAGACCTCGCCGAGGAAAAAAGAGAGCGGGCACTCATTACCTTGGCAGCATACCAAGAGCAGCTACGAAGAAGCTACAATAAGAAGGTGCAGCCAAGAGAGTTCAGGGTTGGTGACCTAGTCCTGAGGAAGGTCTTGGCCAACACCAAGGTATCCTCAGACGGAAAGCTTGGACCGAACTGGGAAGGCCCATACAAGATTGTAGGGATTGCTGGCATTGGGGCCTATCGTTTGGCCGACCTGGACGGGGACCCGGTTCCACGACCATGGAATGTCCAGAACCTTAGGAAATTCTTCCAATAATTTGAATCCGTGATTATGAATACAATCACATATTTTTTTTGTGAATACGAATAAATTCACAGTTGTTTTTAGGACTTGGCTGGGATTACAAAAAAATACCCAGCATTCAGTATTCAGATTTTTCTTGATATTTTTAGCATTTATGGAATTTTATCATAGATTTTGATTAATATGAACCAAAATTTCCACTTCGAGATTTGGATTCCTATTGGGGAGCAGAAGATATGTATATTTGGGGAATAAATGGGTTTTGCAACGAATATTGCACGAAAAATTCTAAGTATGAAAACACTTAGGGTTTTGCAACGAATATTGCACGAACAATTCTAAGTATGAAAAAACTTAGGGTTTTGCAACGAATATTGCACGAGAGACCCTAAGTATGAAAAAACTTAGGGTTTTGCAACGAATATTGCACGAAACGATTCTAAGTATGAAAAAACTTAGTTTGAAACGGGTATTGCAACAAAATGCTAAGTATGAAGAAACTTAGTGTTTACAACAAAATACTAAGTATGCAGAAACTTAGTATTACACACTTCTAAGTATGAAGAAACTTAGTTTGAGCAGAATGCTAAGTATGAAGAGCCTTAGTCTAAAAACGAGTAGTACGAAGAAACTCAGCTCGGCGAACAAATATTGCAACGAAGGACAAGCAAGGTCCCTAAAAGACAGAATTAAAGAGTAGAAATGTCACCAGGCCACATATGGCCAAAACTGGTCACCCAGGGTCAACTACCAGCAAAATCAAAAAGTACGAGCATAACGAATCAACGTAGCAAACAGGCCACAGGTGGCCGAATACAGCCACACAGGGCCAAGAGTAAAGTTTAAAAAACAGATAGGAGAAACAGCAGGCATCAGGCCTCTTCACTGCGCTCATTTGCAGCAGTGGCAGCGTTGGGGTCAGCATCCGTACCTCCAGCAGAGCCCTCAGCAGCACCACTCCCCGAGATGGTAAGATCAGTAATGATTTCGTCTGTCTGAGTCTGTGTCTGGGGTTGAGCTTCCAGATTGGGCTGAGCTTGAGCATCGAGATTATCCTGAACAGCAGCCATTGCACTCGGAAGCTCCATGTCGGTCCATAAGGGGGAAGACGGATCCACCCCAAGCTTGGTGAGGCACCGTTTCTACGCTACCCCCCAGATAGTATCCTGCACGACTGGCATCTGAGCTTTGTAGTGCTCCGTGACCTCCAGGACAGCTCGGTCGTACTCCGCCGCTGCCTTAGCCTCTGCCGCCGTCAATTGGTTACTCAAACCAAGCTCGACTTCCTCCGACCTCTTCACTAGATCCTCATTTTTCTTTCTCAGTGCCTCCACCTCAGCTCGGGCCTCCTTCAGCAACTGGGAACACTGGGCAGCCTCCTTCTCAGCTCTCTCCGCCCTCTTCTGCTCTTTCTTTAGCTCCCTCTCGGCCTCCTTAGCTCTTTCAAAACCCACATGGGCCTTCTGCATGATCTGCAGATAAGAAAAGGATAAAACATAAGAGAGTTTTTGATAATGCAGCTAAAATAAAACTAAGGACAGAGGAAGGGTGATTCCATACCTTGACACTAGACTGGAAGACGGACTTCATCAGCACTTCGTAGGAGCTGTTTTTCTCCCTCTCTATGTCGTTAGGGAGCAGGGCGGCTCTAGCAATGCCAAACGCCACGTCTGTGGAGGAGATCTTGTCAACGTCATTAACAGGAGTGCCGTCGGGGCGAGCAAGTGTTGGGGCCCAAGGCTGCGCCAGCGGCGGGAGTTCAGATGGGGATGAGTTGGTGTCCCCAGTTCTTCTCCTCTGTGGGGGAGGCTGAACTTGTTGAGGGCTGCTCACCGGCCTCTTTTCCCTCTGGCGCTCGGTGAGGGATAAGGGTGGTGATTGGGGAGGTTGGATGGTTCGGCTAAGGGGGGGAGCACGGGAGGCTCCACCCAGAGTAAGCTGGTCCAGAAGGTTGATCGGTTGCAAAGGCATGTCTGGACGATCAGGAGAAGGGGAGTAGCCTCGTGAGTCGTCAGATTCCGCGAGACGGTCGGCTTGCTCGGCCAAGGATTGGACGAGCTCACGGTGGTCAAAACCACCAACTCCTCCTTCTTCTTCCTCTTCTTCTTCAGCAACCCTCCCAGACGTGCTGGGCTCTTGGTCGGCTCGCACGAGGATGGGAATAGCGGTCGGGATCTCTTCAACGTGGGCAAATGTTACCTGCCGCTGGAGGTCTGCTTGGGTCTGAGAACGCGTAGAGCCCCTTCTAGCTCGGCCCCTGCGAGCACGAGTCCTTTCTCGATCAGCAGGTCGGCTTGTGGCAATTACGGAGCGAGGTGGTGGCCAGGCGTGTCTCGACCTGTGTTCTCCTTCCCTCCTGATATTGCCCCAGTAGAACGGTGTGTAACCGAGCAGTCGGTGAGCTGAACGACCGAGTCCTACAGGAGTCGGTTCGAAGCCGTCCCACCAGAGGGCTTTGGCAATATCCTCGCGGTGGAGCTTGCCGTGGATCAAGCGGCCACCGTGGTTGAGATTATCCGCTGCAAACAACATAGCATGAGAGTGGTCAGCCACAGTTAAAAAACATTAGAGGAAAGAGACCAGCTCGGGAATAAAAATACTAACGTAGTCCGCCAGTGGAAGTGGGGCAGGGAAAGCCAATGATCTTCCCATCAGCGTCCCTAGGTTGCCAGCTGCCAGTGACTACGAGATAGTCATCTGCCTCTCCCTTCGAGGAATTTGGTAGATCGGTGATGAGCTTCTGTTTTGGGTCCCTAGCTTTGAAATAATAGTTTTTATGCTCTGTAGGGACCACACTATAGAGGTAGTGCAGATCCCACCAGTCAAGGTTAAGACCGAGCAGCTCGTTAAGGGCAACAGTGCCCATGACTACCCTAACGAAATTAGGGCAGAGCTGCATAGGGTTTAGCTGACACCTATAGCAGACCTCCCTAAAGAACGGGTGCAGGGGGAATTTCAAGCCACCCTCGACTATGAAAATTAAGGGAATGTGAATCCTAGTCTCGTCCTGACCCACTTCCTCTAAGTCCTCTGATCTATTTAGCCGGAATTGAACATCGGCGGGGATCTCGTACCTCCTACGGAATTCCACTACTTTTTCAGGGGTATCCAAAAGGACCCTATATCTACCCATTTGTTCTGAAAGTTAGGGTTTCGCAGCAGAAACCCAAGGAAGAAGATGAACAGACACAGGAAGGTGCGACTTGGGCAAGAAAAGCGAAACAGAAATTCCGACGTACGAACGAAAAGGTCTAAGGAAGGGGCACTTACGAGAGAGAGTGAACTTAACAGGTTGCTTTCCGATGAAAAACGGAAGGAGAAGGTGCTTTCCGATGGGAAACCGGTGGCACGATTGCAGAAAGCTTGGAGCAGCAACAATGGCAGACGAAGCTCTTTTCTCTCTCTTCTTCGCTTTTGACGAGTGTGAAGTAAAGGGGAAGGGAAGGGGTTTTTTGGTTTTAGAGGAATTTGGGGGGAAAAATAATTATCCCGCCCGAAACCCCATAAAAGTGGAACGTGACACACGAAAAATGTCAGCGGAATCGTCCTTTCGACTTATCCGAAGCCACCAACGGGTCATTTCGCATTAAATGCAGTGACGGCGTTGCTACCCACGTGGGGGGGAGGCGTGCAGAAGATACATTAAGAACCGTTGAAGCTCTGTGCGCCACTGATGCATAGCAGTAACGACAGAGCTGGGGAGCAATTGGAGTGGGTAAAAGTCAGATTACCCTACTAACTAGGCGTAGCACGTGCCTGGTAACTTCACCACGAGGGGGTGAATAGCTAGGCACCACAAAGGGTACGCGTGAGCCTTGTGCCGAGCTGGTTCGGCCATGAATAAAGGTTAAAGCGATTGAATGAATTAAATATACCAGGATGTGCTAGCTCGGTATAGGTCACAAGGGAGTGCCCCTAATATGGCCGAGCTAGCAGAACTGTGAGTAAAGTTTAAGTAGCACTCTGGGATACGTAGATTCAGCTCGGCGTGAGTAGTTGGGTTATGTACGAGTCATACCGAGCTACGTGGAAGCTCGGCACCGCCATGAATAAGGCGGTGAGACATTCCAGAAAATTCTACAACGGTTCCTTATGAGATAAGGAGTAATCCCGTGAAATAAGGGATTAATATGGCAGTCCTAATATGATTAGGAATGGGCCACTTATAGGAAGAAGTCCTATTAGGAAACAGATTCCTAAAGGGAATAGGAAACGGGGGCACGAGATGCCTAATGTGATGAACATCTACACCTATAAATACAGCACTATGACCATGACAAAAGGTACGCTGTGAAACCTATTTTCATACGCATTGTGATTTGAGCTTTCAAGTACGTGATACTAACTTAGGCATCGGAGGGCCTTTGCCAACGAGAGGCAAAGGTGCTCTAACCCTTTTTCTATCTTGCAGATCTAGGGTTGATTCAAGGAAGCACGTGATCCAGGGTTACGTGGTTTTTACCCCGTACAGAACAGTTCATCTGGAAAAACATCATCTCTCGGTTCGGCGTGCCCTACGCTATCATCTCCGACAACGGCACCCAATTCGTCGCCGAGGCAATCAAGACGCTTTGCAAAAAGAAGAACATTCGCGTTTATAACTCCACTGTGGCCTACCCTCAGGGGAACGGCCAAGCCGAGGCCTCGAACAAGTCGATCTCATCCGGCTTGAAGCGTCGTCTGACCAATAAGCGAGGGAAGTGGGTGGAGGAACTCCCTAAGGTCCTCTGGGGCTATCGAACTACCCCTCGGCGAGGGACTGGCCGAACACCTTTCTCCATGGCTTATGGGACGGAGGCTATCCTCCCGCTTGCTGCTCTTGCTCCATCCGCCCGAACCGAGTCTTTCCACCCGGCCACAAACGACGAGCACCTGGCCTCTGAGCTCGACCAAATTGAAGATCTCCGAGACGAAGCTAACATCAAATATGCTGCATACCAGCAGACGGTCGCTCAGGGTTATAACAAGCATGTTCGTACACGCCCCTTCAATATCGATGATTTGGTTCTCCGAGCGGTCGTCCAAAAGAAGAACAAGAAAAAGTTTATGCCCAATTGGGAGGGTCCCTATCGTATTGTGGCCAAGGCTGGCTATGGGGCTTACAAACTCGCCGAAATGGACGGCACGACTGTGAGCAATCCGTGGAACGCGTCAAAGTTAAGAAAATTTTACGGGTAGGATCTTATGTTTATCATTTTTTACTTTATAGTGCCCTCGGCAGCTTTTTGTAATGCCTGGGAACCGAGATGTTAATGATAAGATCCTATTTTCGGTTATAAATTTTTTGTTCCCATTTTCGCAAGTCCTCATCCTCGGCTGAAGAACCGTGTCTAGATCATCACCGTTCGGCTGAATGACCCTACCCGCAAAAACGATCATTATCGTTCGATGGAACGTATGGTTGTGTCAATCGGAGCAGTGCTAATATGTACATGCGCTCGGGGAAGGTACCCCTGGTCTCGGGACCAACCTATCAAATTGGCTACGGGCTATTGCATTTGATTATCGCTCGGCGCGAAATCGGACATTTTTTATTTTTCCAACTCTGGTGCTTCGGCAGAGTGCCAGAGAGGAATTTAGCTCTCGGCCAATTGCCGAAGCAGGGGCTGTCATTCATTACCAATCCGGTGGCTACGATTCGGTTATTACAGTTTTCGTTACCCACGAGAGGGAAGAGACATCCAAATATCGAAACATCAAATCAGAAAGGGAAGAGACATCCATCCATTAAATCAAAAATCAGAATCCATTCATTCATTACAGAAGATGGGGGGTCTCGGACCCGAGTACAAAGACTTCAAAAAAAAAAAAAAAAAATTTGCGACAAAAATCTAAGCCTCGGGGGGGTTGAGCTCGGCAGCTGCCTCCTCGGTGCCATCACCTTCGGGAGCATCCTCTTCATCGTCAGATGGCATCTCCGGGATCGCAGCCTCGGGGACTGGAGGAAGGGACGTCCGTAGCACAGACTCCGCAGGAACGGCGACGATGTCATAGGCCGCAGAGAAGGCCTCGGCCCAGCAGCCGGCACGACCGAGGAGATACCCCTTCTTGAAGGCCTTCTCCTCGTTGTCATTTGCCTCTTTGGCAAACTTCCGAAGCGTCTCCTCCGCCCCTCTGTCATAGCCGTTCTTGTCGGCGGCAGCCATCATCTCCGCGTGATCGTCCTGGACGTGCTTCAGATCCCTTTCGGCCTTGGCAGCTCTCTCCTCGGCGGCCGTGAGCTTACTCTCGGCGGTCGCGGCCTTTTCCTCGGCCTCTTTTTGGTCACGGCGCGCCTCGAGGAGCAGCCTCTCAAACTGATGGCCGTCGGCAGCTAGGGTCTCAGCCTTCTTCTTGAGTTCAACCCTGGCCTTCCGCTCCGCCTCGAGCTTCTTCTCAACCGAAGACTTCTCAACGCCAAGGTTATACACCTTATCGCCGAGAGCCAACGCCGACTGACCAGCCTGCAAAGGGAAGGAGGACGGGCATCAACAATTAGTATACCGAAGGAGAAGACTTGGTGAAATACAAGCTTAAAATTAAAACCTTACCATCACGATGCTGGTGCAGAGCTCGGAATAATTGTCGGCCGTGTTTTTGGAAATGGTCTTCATATCCCTCGGCAGGGCAAGGGCCTTCAGCAGGGTCATTGCCGTTTTACGGCTTTCCCGAACGCTGGCGTTCTTTTTTACCGGCTCGCCGCTTGAGGTCTGAATGACCGGTACCCACGGCTCGACAACTTCGGTTTCAGAGGGCGCGGCGTCGGACGCTGCAGAGAGGACCTGTTTGTCCCTCGGGTCCGAACCCTGCGGCTGGGCTTCGGCCAGGGGCGTTTGGACGGTCGGTGTCGGAGGCATCGGAGGTTTCAGAAGGGGCCCCTTGGATTTTTCGGAGGGCTCGGTCGTCCGAGCTCTCTTCTCAGAAGGCTCCCCCTCCGCCGAATGCCCTGGCTGGAGGGCTGCCGCCTTTTCGGCCTCCTTCCTCTTCCTCTCAGCCCGTTCTTTCCGCTGCGCCTCCTTTAGCGCCGAAGCCCCGGCCATCGCGTCTTCGGATCCGCTTCCCGCGATGAACGACTGAGGGAGGCGGGTGGATGTCCTCGGTACACGCTCACGACCGACCAGCCCGGATCGCGAGATGTCGGGGTCGAAGTGCCTCACTCGCCGTGGACCAACCCTCGGCACTGGTTCCTTCCCCTTCTTTAAAAAGCCCTTGTAGGAGGGCGCGTATCCGAGGATGTCGGGGGCCGTGCGATGTGGGATCGTGAAAATACGATCGATGACGTGGTCGTCGGCGTCCCTGGCAAGGTACTTGGTCACGTCCCCGCACTCTGCAAATACAAAGTAAACAACGTCAGTGTTCGGCAGTTTAACAGTATATGCATAAAGGAAGCAATATATAGAGAAAATTGTGTTAAGCATGCGCCCTCGGACTTACTAGGCTTCCCCCGGCGCCACGGGATGGACCACGAGGACTCGTCCCCGAGGGCCTTTTCATAATTGCCCCGAACGATGACCAGTTCGCAGGCGTGCCTCTCCGAGTCAGACAAGCTCCCAATGAGGGGGGGGGGGGGGTACTCGGGCCGCCTCGCGAAGTAATATCTCCCGTAGGCGGGGCTCCTCTGGACCACGTAAATGGCCATGAGGTCGTTGAGGCGGAAGGGGATGTTATGCAGCTCCGACAGCCTCACCACCGAGTTGATGATTCGGTAGACGTTGGTGGCGAGCTGGTGCGGGGCCAATTGGTAGAGATCCAGGAAACGCCGGAGGAGCCTCGGCATCGGGAAAGTCAGGCCGCCCTCACAGATTGCCATGAGCGGCACGGTGATCTGCCCTCGGCGGTAGTGGATTCGGCCATCTGTAGGCCGGGAGATTTCCACGTCCTCAGGGATCTGGTAGTCCCTTCGAAACAGGGCGAGCTTCTCGGCAGTCCCGTCAAAGTAATCTCTGACGTACTTGCAGACGCCGTGTTTTGGATTCGGCGGCGGAATCGATTCCCACGTGGGGCCGTACTCTACGCCCCCATCCGTATAGACGTCTTCGTCCGCTGTTGGATCCGCGGACTCCTGGGCCTGTTCCTCAGGCACGGCGGCGGCTCCGGACGTCTCCTCCTCCGCCTCGGCCGACCTCCCTTCGGGCTCGTCTTCAGCTACGGGCTCCTCCCTTGAGCCTTCGCCTTCGGAGAACGGCCCTGATTCCTCGACGTCCATCCTGTTGGCCAGGAACGCGTCCACCTCTACCAGCACGGCAGGCTCGGGCTCCTTGAATCCCGCGGTCTCCCTGTCTATCTCCACTACCTCCGGATCCGGAGACCAGTTGACGGGGGAACTTGGGATATCCGCCGGGTCGAGTTGGGGTGACGAGGGGCTGTCGCTCGGGAGCCCGGTGTCAGGGGCTGATTTCGGTATTGGGGTCGGTTCGGAGGTGGAAGTTTGAGCACCGCTCTCGGCGCGTCTGGCTTCCTCCTCTATCTCCATCCAGCGCTCGGGTGTTATGGCTTGAAGGGGAGCAACGTTCAGCGGTTGGGATTGGCACCTATAATCCCTCCCGAGGCTTCTTAACTGTTCTCGGACGAGTATGTCTCGGACGAAATCGCTGAACTGAGAGTCGGCAAGGACGTCGTCTTGAGATGAGTCCGAAGAGGTCGAGCTCATCCGGGTGAGAACCTACAGTGCACGGGTGAAACAACCATTAGCGATATACACAGGTTTAAGTTCAGGAAAAAATGCAAAGGGTTAGGCTTCGGCCCCTGCCGAGCCCCCCTCATGTTGTCTACTATCCGAAAGCCACGCCTACCTATTATCCCTCGGCAAAAATAAGACGGAACAAACGCGATCGGAGGCTCACCGCCTCTCGGCGAAGGGGAGCGCGCTCGACTTATGGGCGCTCGGAAGAACACGTTGAGTGTTCTTGAAGCCCAGAATCCGGCGGCCGTGCTCCGCCGCACGAACCGCCGGAAAACTCAAACGAAAACAGAGGCGAGAAATACGAAAAGCAAAGGACTTCGAAAAACCACCCAAAATACAGCAAAAATGCGCGAAAATGACAGAAAAAACGTAGAGAAAGCAGGAGAAAACACAATACCTGAATTTTTGGTGAAGATCTTCGCCGGAAAACGTGCTTTTGAAGGTTTTTGGTGGAGTACTGTAGTGGCGGCGACGATGCAGAGCTCTGGCGCAGGAGAGAGAAAGTGACAGTGGTCCCCTCTCTCCTCCCCGTCTCATATTTATAGGGGAAGGGGGTAGGTGGTTAGGCCGGTGAATAGGCGCAATAATGGTGCCGACTCGGAGACGAAGCGGCAACCAACGACAGCCTGACACCTGTCCTCCCCGTTCAAAATATTTGGGCGCGAATCCACACGCCGGCGCTCGGACCAACCACGCTACGACGCGTGGCAAGGGCGTCATCACGCGTCATAGATTCCTGAACCAAAGCGTCAGACATCTCTTCACGTTGCTGTCTGATGTGACGCTCCGAATGCCAACTACCTTCGACCGCTCGGATAACTGCACTCGGAGACCCACCATCTCAACGGTCGGTGCAGCCTGCCGAGTACGTTACTCCGACTCACGGCGAGGAGGTGCCGAGCCTATTTCTCCGACCGCCGTCCCCGGTTGAATCAACTCCCACATACATCATCCCTCGGCATGGGAAGTTGATGGGGCTATTGTAGCGGCCGGGTTCATAGGGGTCACAGGGGGCACACACCCCTCAACCCAGATTAAGCCAAAAAGATCAACTATCTCAGAATCAGCAAAACTGAATGCAGTTCAATCCGTCTCTGTAGTGCCGAGGGGATGGTTCCTTCGGCGGAGAACGAGGATGGGTGGTCCTGAACGAATATGGATTTGAATGATGCATGCCGAGCAGGAATGGCCGAGGATATGCCTTTCTCTGCCTAACCATCTGGATGCCCTCGGGAATCTCAGCCGAGCGGTTGCCGAGTACCCTGGATGCTCGGCTGCTCACCCGCCGAGTCGATTGACCTCGTCGTGTGAAGGGGCTCGGGCCTTACTTCGTTCGGATGAGGCGTACCAGGTACGCTACACATTCCACGATGGAGCATTAAATGCGGCAGTCACCTACTCTGCCACCGCCGCCTGCAGGAGCACGTGGGCGATGGGGAATGTCTCGAGGTGATTTGACCACTCGAACCCACGTGCCTGACGTCGGCCGGGATATGGCGTCTGTGGCAGAGATTATGGTCACCTCACCTGTCATTCCGAGAACGAATGACAGGCGCGTGAGGGGCACCGAACGCGTGGGACGCACGCCCCTCAGCCTATAAATACCACACTGCATTTACTGCAGAGGGGTTGGAACTCTCACTCTCTCCTCATTTACTACTCTCATAACTCCATTCTTCTCTCTAGATCTCCGGCGTACTTTTCTCCTCCGGTGGCTGACTTAACCATCGGAGTGCCTTCCCGGACCACCACCGTCCGGGCAAGGCACTAACGTGGTTGCCTACTTGTGCAGGTTACTCTTTCCGGCGGGAAGGATAAGGCTCAAGCAAGGATCACCCTTTTCACCACCCTCCTCATCCCAGAAAGTGCAGAGAGTCCCCTCTGGCGAGAAGCACCCCCACATGGGGCATGGTTCAACTATTAGAAAAAATTATTTATTTATGCAAGCAAGTAAATTCAATGAATTATGGATTTGACTTTTGAGATCTCCTCCTGCAAAACCCAAGGGCACAAAGAGAGAGAGAGAGTCCCTGTAGAAGCTCCAGGGCATGAGATAGAGCCGAACGGGCAAAACCCTATTGCCATTCTACTTGTTAATTGAACTTCATTTGCAACGATGGTGTTCTGGGTTTTTGGATACGGTCCATTGATTTGGAACCCTGGGTTCCAGTACGATTACAAGTGTTGTTTTGATTTTGCTTGCATTGACCATAGGGTACACGTGAAAACCCAGCAAGAACTTGTTCCTTGGAACATAATGGAGGAGCCATTTGTTGGGGTGTTGCTTACTGTATGAGAGGAAGTCCAACAAAGAAAGGGTAGCAACTGGCAATGGAGTTCCTGGAGAGGAGAGAATGAGAGTACGATCGAAAGGCTTCTGTGGACTTTTATAAGAGGCACAGTGAAACATATTGATGATGTTTATTCAGTTTACTTCACCTCCGAGTATCCATTGGACATTTCCTTGATTAAACATCCAGATGGCCTTCTTCGGCATCGCCCAAGTGCAGAAGGGTGCAAACTGTCGGGAGAGAAGTCCACCACTGCCAAAATCCCACCACCGTAGTCCTTGCAGTACCTCACAAAAGGTGACTCACGTGTCCGAACAGCTGGCGAAAGCACTTGGAATTCAGCATTCATCTGGAAATCAAATCAAAGATTGAGTTTCTATATGGAGTGTTTTGACAATGGCTACAATATGATAAAAGGAAGCTCCATGTAATTAAATACCACTTGCATAGCTCCATTGCGGGTTCCTCCTACTCCTGTTGATAAGATTTCGACCATTGTAGCTCTCGCGACGATACAAGCAAACACTGTGGACCATTGATCCTAATTCATCATCAAAGAAGGTGATCAAGCTCAAATTAGAATGTGACAATGATGCTAATTATCTATCTATTTGGAATCACTTCACATTAGTGGAAATTTTTTTGCAGCACCAATTTTTTAATGCAAACCAATTTTTTCAAGTAGAACGTAACGTGACTCTTATAACATTGTCCAAGGCCTTACGTATAGCACGTGACCGAGGTCATGTAAGCTAGTTAATCAAATAGGACCGGCCCAAAGCAAATCACATTACTACAAGTAAAACTGCATTCACAAGAACTCTTTTGAGTGTTTGGACACCACAAACTAATATACATTCTTTTTGAGAAGGTAAAAAGAGTTATTAGAACGAACTTGACAAAGGGTATATCGAGCGAGGAGAGTGGAGAGATCCCTAGGAGATGTTGAATCTAGAGACCAACCGATCAGAAGAAAAAAACATCCAAGAAGGAGGCTTACCACATCCAAGAGAATTTCAGCAAGCTTAATAGGGCTCATCCGAACAGCAGCCACGGCAAGCGATCCTTCAGATTTTTGAGCAGTAGTTCTAAGAGCAAAATCACTGGGAAATTTCCTGAGGTACTCTTCTTCATTTAGCACAACACTGAAGCTGCTGTTGTTGAGGCTCGGTAACCACAGTGGCTCACGAATTTGGGTCATTCTGATTAATTCTTCCATGTCTACATTAGCAAGCTCAAGTATCCTCTGCTCATCCTTCCGAAGTCCAGTGGGGTCTCCGCAAGCAGTGGAGCCACCGCAAGCAGGGCAAGATGCTTTCATAAGAGCTTCACTCAGTTCACTGTTTCTCTTCCAAAGCCCTTGGTTCTCAGCCAGCAGCTGTTCGATCTCTTGCCTCTCATGTTTAAACTACTCAACATGTATGTACTAAAACTTAATTAGTACTAAAACAAATTCATAAATTATATAATAACAATTATCAAAGTAAAAGATAGTACGTCTTTTTTTATTTAATTCTTTAGCTTGCTATTGTAGCCATGGAAGACGCCATAGTTCAGACTGTGTTTTATCAAAGTAAATTGTTGCATTCATCCGGACTAAAGGAATTAAGAAAAAAAACTAAAGAATATAGTAATATTTTAAAAAAATTAGTAATGCTAGAAGATATATCTTTACTTTATAGTTCAGACTGTGTTTTTCTCGAATTAAAGGCAAAAGAGGAAAAGATAACTAGAAACTCACTTTTTTCTTTAGTGTGCGATTGTTTTCTTCAAAATTGGTTCTCTTCATTTAATTAAAAGATAATTTCGGAACTTCTCTTGTCTCGAATTTCATACTCATAGTTTCACCATTTCTTTTTTTCCATCACAGCTTTTTCCATACATTTGATATGTTGGGGTTCATAGTTAATTGTACTAGATGATGACGTCTCTCTGTCGTCGACCCTCGCTCAAAATAGTCAGCGAGCACCATACTTGAATCCCTGTTATTTGAACCTAATTTGAAACCTATTAATTTAAAGTTTTTGTCGAAATTATTTGTGGCAGCCAGTTAGATGAAAGATGTTGGAGAGTGGGAGGGCCGTCCAAAGTTTCTTCTCACCTCTGCAATTAGATTTCATACAGAGCAATTTGTGGGTTAATGTACTCTTTCCTATTTTTTTTTTCTTCCCTGAAAATATTAGTGTTAGTGCCTTTGTGAATGAAATATGGTAGATTTGTTAATAATTTGAAGGTAGAGAAAGGAATTATATTTCCAACCCCATCAGTGGCCCTTTAATGCTAATGAAGTGATAGTTAATGGATATCTCTGATTTAGTGTAAAGACCCGTATTTTTATGTATTATCCCGGAAATAATATTTGGGAAATGTGAGAAATTGAAAATGAGTTAATGTGGGGCCAATGTGAGTGTGACAATTGCACTTGGGTTCATTTATAACACATTAGAAACTTAGGGGGTACAAGTGCAAAGAGGGTACATGTATATATAATTGTATATGGCTGACTTTTGCTCAAAATATACACTCATTTCCTCTCTCTAAAATCAGCCCTCTCTCCCTCTCTTCTCCCCCTCTCAAAGTTCTTCCAAAATCTTCACCAAAATCCACCCCTCTCACTCCCCAAACTCAAGATTCAACCTCATATCCTACTTCTACCCGTGAAGCTCAATCCTTGAGGTAGGGGAAAAATTCTACACCCTCTAGTTGTATCAATGTGATATGTGGCATGTATCTCACTCTTGCTCTTCCAATTTCTCAAAATCATGATTTTTCTTCCTAAGTGGGTTTTGTTCACTTTGAGTTTGTGATCTATGGATTGAGTTGATGTTTGAGTTTGTTGGTTGTTTTACCCTCCCTCTATGTCCATTAGTTGCTTGACATTTCCAATTTTTGGCCTAAAACATCATATATGCACTTGGGTTGAAGTTTCATGCCTGGGGAAAAATTCGCAGGAAATCTGGGTTTCCACAACCAGTCGTGCAAAAACTTCCAACCAGTTAGGCGCTTCTGAAAATTTCGCTCGAATCTGTCTCTTCCCAACCAGTTGGGAAAAAACATCCTACTGGTTGGGCTTCTCTGAAAAATTGTTCTTGTCTCTATCTTGGCCCAACTAGTTGGGCAAAAACCTCCGACTGGTTGGGAAATGCTAAAATATTATATTTTCATCATTTGTCCTCCTTTGAATATTTGACACATCGTACATCCCTCCAACTTTATTTTGGCTACATTTGGGTAATGTAAGCGGTTGGTTTGACATTTCGATGCAAATGATAACGATGGGACAAAATGTGAAGTTTTGAAATGAGTTTTGAATCAAAAGTGTTTTATGGATAAATGTGAATACTAGGGCCACCATTAGGTGTGTCCCTGGCCATGGGTAAACAGAGCCCACGAAATCCGGCAGAGGGATTAATTCCCTATTAAAAATAAATGGATATTTTTAGAAGTGTTTGGAACTGGAATATTTCATGAAAGATATGGCATTTTGGTATAATTGGATACTTGGATACGTTTTTTGAATATTTGGGTATTAAATTTGACATTCGAATACGTTCTTGGACACGTGAATATTCCTTGGGATACTTGGACACATCTTTGGACTAACCTTGGTGTTCTTAGTGTAAATTGGCTTTTGGAACACGCTATGGAGAATTTAGTGAGTACTTGGGCTTTTGATGGACCTTTAGGCTATTTTCGAACATACCGGCATTTTCTTGGACACATGGATCCTTGTTGGAGGAAGTGGAGGATTGCACTATGGTTTGTGAAAATGAGAGAATGTGGTATGGTAAAGAATAGATGATACGTTACAAATTTAGGATGAGCATGTGTGGTTGATGAGCGGATATGTTTTAAGATAGATAGAGTCACATTATAATAATGTTGGTCTATTATTACTGTAACGCCCCGCATTTTTGGGAAAAGCGTTATGGATTATTATTACATTTTAAAGTCGGTTTTACACAATAATAACAATAACCAAAAATACATATAGATGATCTGCCCTCCGCAGATTACAAAAAGGTAGACTAGGTGGATTCTATGGCTCCGTATGTTCCCTGATCAGATCATGCTCCATGTCGGCAGCTCCTCCGGCTCCGTGTTCTCCGTAGAGGTCCTCCTGTCCATCGTGACAATCTAGCATAATACGTCAGAGTTGCGAAACAACATCGTCGTATTATGCCAGGGCAAACCGTGAGCGAGGACGCTCAATAGATACCGTACCCCAACATTAAACTAGCAATTCTAGAACAATATTGTTGGCAAGTAAATAGTTGAAAATCATTTATCAAAACGGTAAGTTCATGCATGTCAATGCATCAGTATCACATCAAATCAGAGTGCAGCTTAAATAAAATCAGTATCCCATTTCTTTTCATATCAGAGTGCAGCTTTAATAAAATCAGTATCTCGTATTATTTCAGAATCCAGAGTATAGTGTCAGTATCTCGTATCATTTTCTCATAACAGCATTCTTCTTCAAATTTCAACCATGTCAACATCTCACATCTCTCGAAAGTTATTGGCCCGTTCTACAACCCCGTTCTAACGGTCACCAACCTTTCCGTTCGAAGGGTCGGCCACCCATAAACTGACTCCTGCAGTATGAGGTCCGCTAACTCCGCGTCACACACGACATAGTCCCGGCTACCCATATCACTGAATCCCCACCAGTTTGTTTATGAGGTCCGCTTGCTATGTGTTGTACTGAGTAAGTTCTAACCGTCAAATTCACCCGCGGAATTTGAGGAGAAACTTCAAACAGCACTACCGTATAGTTCCGTTGGGCTTTGACCACCAGTTCACCCCGGGGAACTGAGGCGGGACTCCAACAGCATCAACATCTCAACTTTCATCACATCAACATTTTCATTCTCATTTCTATCTCTTCCATTTAAAAACATTCGATCACTTTCTCGAAAAATGTGTCGGGTCGTATCGTCTTTGAAAAAGAACGTGCACATGTATTAATTTCATAAAACAAAATCCTCCGTTTAGAATCGTTCATGATAAACCTTCCGCTCGTAACCCATCTTACGAAAACATGTTACTTAACGACAAAAGTTCTTTCTTCCGGGGATTTAAATCAAAACATAAGGATTAATTCTCGTTCTTAGATTTGCTGGCGTGTTTTAAGATTCGTACGTCAAATTGCCACTTGGTTTGTCTAAACCAAGAAAGTACCCTACTAGAAAACTCTAGTAGTTGAATCCGTTTGGCGTGTTTTAAGATTCGTTCGTCGAATCGCCACTTGGTTTGGGCTAAACCAAGAAAAAGCCTGACTAGACATGCTAGCCATAGATTCTATTTGTTAGTCTAAATAGATTAAGAATATTTATTCAATAATCCCGGAAAATCTCATTTCATTTGAAAAGCTCTTTTCTCAGAAAATTGGTCGGGCATTATAACTGCGTAAATTTGAAAAGTCGATTTTCATTCAGGCATTATAACTGGGTAATTTAGTTTCCCAAAAGTCCATCGAACATTATAACGGTGCATTTTGATAGTCAATTTTAATTCGTGCATAGTAACGACTAAGTGTGTTTTTTTAAAGTCTAATTGTTCATAAAATCACTAATCACCAACATAATCACGTTTAATCATATTTAGGCATGTTTAAGCAAAATAATAACATCATTAATATGAACTAGTAAATACTAATCTAAAGTTAAGATAAAGTATCTACCTTAATTCCGATGATTAGTCGGAAGCCGATAAGCTAGTTGAATTCCGGCGGCATAACGACTAGTCGACCTTTGCTCAAACACTTTCTAGCTAACTTATGCTACCTTTCTAAGATCTAGGGGTGGTCGAGAGTGGTGGTGTGTGGTGGTTTAGGATGAGTTTCAAGAAGAACACCCAAGAACTCACTCAAGAACACTAGAAAGCACAAAGTGGAGGAGTTGGGAGATTTTGGTGTGAAATGAAGCAAGGAGAGTGAGCTATTTATAGTGAAGCAATGAGGTTCACCTCCCCCAAAAATAATCACCAGCCAAAAACCCTCCCCACAAGTGTCCAAACAACTTTTTGCAAAAGCAAAAAATTAGGTTTTAAAGACTAGTTTTAGGTTATAAGAAATTCCCCACCAAATTTCCCACCAACTTAAAGATTAGTTTTAGGTTATAAGTAATCTCCCACCTAATCAAGGTTAGCTTTAATAAAATAAAATAAGAGTTGGGGATTTAGTAAGGCTTCCGGACGCAGTGTGGTGAAATACCCGGTGTGTACGCGTTTATTTACGGTGCGAAAAGTATAATTAAACAGGTTAAATCTAATTCGTTTAATCTAACCAAACCAAATTATAAACTATAATTATTTAAAAATAAAACCGCATTAATACATCGAAATTTTTAATTTACAAAATTTCGGGTTATTACAATTACCAGCATAGCTGGGCATGGTGAACGTGGCCTGTGAAACACAGAATATATTGTTATTACCTGCGTAGTTGGGCATGGTGAGCGTGGCCTGTAAAACATGGAATATACTATTATTACCAGCGTAGCTGGGCATGGTGAACATGGCCTGTGAAACACGGAATATATTGTTATTACCTAGCGTAGCTAGACATGGTGAACGTGGCCTATGAAACACGGAATATATACTATTCTTCCAGGCTGGATAAGAGTATTTGAGACGTATACACCCTAGTACAGGTTACTGAGCCTGAAAATTTTTGATATATGTATAGATAGAGTTCATAGAGGAGTTGAAGTGAAAAAAGGAGTTTAAGTACTTAGCACATATGAAACACTCAACATTTAATAAAAGAAGTTTTCATGAATGAAGATTACAAGTTTATAAATGTTAACACATGGACTTTTAACTTGATTCATATATCATCCATGAGTCATCACTTTTCAACATGAAACATCGTATTTGTCGAACCACCGTGTTTGTCTCATGCTCATTTCACGTGCATTTATCATCTTTATGAACCTATCAATTTTCAGGTACCCATCAAGGAGCATGACATGGAGTGCTTGGAGTGCATACACACATTGGTTTTGAAAGCTAAATGGAGGAGTTACTTAGTCATCTTTGAACTTATATTTTGTTAAGGTGATTTTGTAACTTCATCAAGTTTTCTCTTTTGACCTTGGATTGTAAACACAATTCTTACGTATTTGCATATTGGGGTTTGCAGGTATCCTTTGACTACTGTAACCTGTTGATTATTATATTTCTATGTCTTACATGGAATTTGACATGGCTCGTGGACTTATTGACCGTCCACATTTTGAAGATTACCATGTATCGTATTTGTGTTTGTGTCTGTATCTAGCAATGTTCAATAGTTATGATTTCAAATTATGTTATGTAGCCTTCTTAGTACTACCACCTTAGCCATTGTTGGAAGAGGAAAAATGGAGGCTTTGTTCTTTTCTGTTTCCTTCTATCGATAGTACGATTAATTAGCTACCTTCATTCTATGTTGGTGGTAAATGCTACTCTGCAATCTTCCACTCTAAATTGGTATTTTTTGTATACATGACACAGGCACTAGATTTGGCGAGAGTACAAGTTCCAAAGTAACTATTTGATGTTTTTTGAACCCTAACCATAAATCCAATGATTCCTAAGCTGTGTGCTAATTGTCAAGTAGTTCTACAACTCCTCTATCTCTCTCTCAATCCATCGTTTGATGCTTTTTTTTTTCAAGAATTTTACGGACGTTGTAAGATTTTGATTTGCTCATGTCTTTTTGTGAATGATTGATCAGCTCATCCTGATTTTTCCCCCCTAAATGTAAATAGTGAAATCTATGCACCTCAAGTGTGATTTTTTTTCGCCATAGATATAACTTATAAATGGTACAGTTACAAATTATAGTCATGTGGGAAAGAGAATTGGAGAATATGGGAGTGGAACTCGACGGTGGCTTAATATCTCATCAATGTAGTTAAGAAGCTGTTCAAAAAAAAAAATCACTATAGTGAAAAGTTTTGATCTAATGGACAATGCTCGATTAGTATTGTTCGATAAAATGCACAAATAAAACATTGCTTGATCTGACTCCTTTTTTTGAGTTTCGGATTTTTATTTGGGTCTTGGTGATGTGTTTTTCATTGCAGGATTGTTTGATGGTGTTGCTTTCATATATAGTGGTGCAGGCTCTGAACTTCAATTTGGAAGCCATGGATGTTCAACTCCTAATTATGGTAAGAACCACTTTGCCTCTATAAAAGTTGAGCACAAGAATGGGTTGCTTAAGTTTGAATTGATTGTTTATGTGTAATTAGAAAAATGTGATGAGGTTTGAAAAAGGAGTTCAATATTTGATTGCTTATTCAGATAATGAGTTTATTCGGAGACAATCGTAGGTAGTCATGTGGTTTAAATAGTACGAGATTGGAGTGCTTAGATATTAAGTGCTTCCGGATATAGTGGTGCAGGCTCCGAACTTCAATTTTAAAGCCATGGATGTTCAACTCCTGATTATGGTAGGACCCACTTTGCCTCTATAAAAGTTGAGCACAAGAATGGGTTGCTTATTCAGATAATGAGTTTATTAGGAGACAGTTATAGGTAGTCATGTGCTTTAAATGAGTGTTAATTGTTTTTATGGTAGTTTTTGTTTATTTTTTCAAGTACTATTCTATGATGTGTAGTTGATATATCGGATGGTGAAGTTGCTATAGGATCTTAAAAGGATACAAATACCCAAACACGCACGTTGTTTATAGATTATAGTCCCAAACTCTATTTCCCCACCCAATTATAATAGTTGTCTTCGCATTGACATAAGTTTCTAAGGGTTCGAAACTTTGAATTCCGATTGATCAATGATGGTGTATAGTAATGTCTTTTTTTTTCAAAGTTTAGTAAATGTTCAGATACTCAAATTGGATGATAATGTATGAAGCTTATATCGTAAGACTATTTTAGAGGAGGTTGGGTTGATAAGGTGGAATACAGTTGAGATTACAGAAAAATAAAATTATTGATTTTATTGGGTGAAAAATCGCACGAGAGTACTGAGCTATTTACTATGGTAACTAATTTATCAAATTGAGGTTAAATTACGCCGCGTTGTGCCTTTAGGCACGGACAATCCCTAGTAAACCATAAATACAAGCAAAAATTGTCCTTCCATGACAAAAAAATATAATTAAGTTATTTTAATACCAAAACTTACAGTGCAGGCGGTACAACTTTGACATTAACATAAACAGTTTAATTAGGTGAGGAAGAGAGCGTTTTTACCTTCATTTGGGTGCGCTTGTTTTGGAACCAAAACTTTATTTGCGAAGGCTGCAACTCTAATTGAATCCCAAGGTTCCTCATTCGATTCTTATCTGGGTGTGTACACTCTTTAAAGACACTGGGCTCCAACCAACAGAAACACAGCAGAACATTAAAATAAAATAAAAAAAACAATTAGGTGAAAATACGCTTTCTTATTACCTGAATTCAACACAGTCATATCCAAAATGCAGAAAAAAAAATAAAGGGTCACAAACAATATTCAAGCAACTCATAAAAAATAGAAGTAATTACTCCCCCTTCCCAAATTTTTGTTCGGTCCACAAAAGAAGATAAAAAAAAAACAAACATTTCAATGATCCACTAGATATCAATGTGTTCTTTCAAAATTATGAAAACAATTTAAAAAAATTCTTGGAAAATATTTGTTAAATTTTTAATTTCTAATCTTGTGGACCAGATTAACATTTAGGGACGGAGGGAATATATGTTTGATTGTTGTTTTTAATTAGACTTGTGTCTGTTATAAAACAAAACAGCTCACGCTTCCAATGATTGGATTTGATGCTGGGTGTGGCGCTGCCAGGGCTTCTTTATATTATCTCGACCAATGTTGTCTTCTTGGTCATCATTATCATCCGATGGCATGTTATTAATCTGCATGCAACATATTAGCATTCTATGTCAAAATCACTACAAATCTGATAAATTCTTGACAATGTACGTTGTACTCTGTAGAAATTCAAGAATTTTTGGAAATTGTTCTTACACAGTGCAACACTAATTCTATGTATCGAGAAGCTTACTCTGAATGCTCAAAATTCTATGTATCGAGAAGCTTACTATTAGTTTTCCAAAAAAAAATTGTCATTTGGATATTGGTAATTGGTTTATCAAATTATTATTCAATTTTTGGATTGAAAATTTTTTTTTTTTGCTTTGTGACGGAAAGTGTTACTTTTCTGGAGTTATTTTTTGTAAGAAAAAATTGAAAACTTAAACTTTGCAGAATGAAGGACTCCGATGGTTTATAAAAGAGTTGCAAAATTAAGTTTCTATTTTTTATAAGTTGAAAAAATAAGCATTCAAGCCTTCAAGGCGAATAAAGATCTATCATTTTTTAGGTTATTTGAATAAATAACACCCGCCTGTTACTAAGGGGGCGTTTGGTAATATTTTTTGTTTCCTGTTTTTTATTTTTTCTTTCAATGTTTTTCAAATCTAGAAACAAAAATGTGTTTGGTAATTTATTAAGCCATTTATTAATTTTAAAATACGTTTTCGAACTATCTCAGCAAAAAATTCAGCTCAAACAGATAAGTTTAAGTACTTGATCTAAATATTTAGTTTTGGATTCAATGTTTAGAGTTGTAGAAAAATAAAAAATTGAATCAAGCACTTCTAGGGTGGGACCTCAAAACAAATTTAAGCCGCGTTGAAAAACAAAACTCATAAGGAAAGAAAAGATAAAATACAGTTGAAACCTGTCCAAAATCTGGAACCGTCTTCCATTCTGGAATCATTATTCCTAACTCCATCCCTGCACACTTTCACAGATACGTATCATATTGTTAAGAATCGTATGCGTATAAGATTATATGAATGTATCTTCTTTACTTTTCTTGTTATTTTAAAATATAAAAAGAAAAATAGAGCTAGTTGGCTTCTTAACAAAGCTAAAAAGGTGCTCAAAACAGTATTTTTTCGGAGATAGATAAAGAAAGGGAAAAAAAAAAAAAAAAGAGAATGAACACATATCTAGTCGCATTTGTTTTTGTTTTTTTTTTTTATCAGGAATAAAAATTTTATAATAATTCGACGAAGGGTAAGAAAGAAACGGCAAATAGCACAGATGAGTCAAAAGCCATCAAACCAGTGAAATGCTGAAAAACTGGCCAAAATAAAAGAAGAGGAACAAAGCATGCTCCCATAATCCGAACATCAACAAAGACAAAAACAAATAGGCCTACAAAGTACATAAGCTCTAACTGTATGATCTTCCAATGGTAAACATCAGAAACACCAGACAAAAATCCACTCAAATTTGCCAAGTAACAGGATAACCACTTGAGAGGAGAACAAATCCAAATGCATAACATGATGGGCATCACCAGAATAAGCAGCATTTAGCAGGAGACCACTTCCATAGTCGCATATGTTTTCTTTAGTGTGACGCGATTAGGGCAGTACCAAATCTTTATCCGATCTAATTTTTCACTTCAATGAGCATGAAAATAAAACTATGGTGGAAACATATATGCTCGATCTACAAATATATATCCATATATAGCCCCTTTTTATATCAGAAATCAAGATATATATTTCAACACACACACCCTTATATGTAGCTATGAAACCACTGAAGGAATTAGAAAAAGAAAAGAGGAAGATTATCTTAATGATAAAAATTCTAATAAACTGTATACGTACTTGAATTGGAGGACTTGATATACTAGAAAAAGGGTTGATGAACTTTTTTTCTGGAGAGAGAGAGAAAGAGAGATTGATTACAGAAATACTAGAAATATCGAGGCATAGAATACTTGGGGGATAGGTGGTGTTTATGTAGCATTGTAGCAGCAGCACAGTGTGTGGAGAGAGAGAGATAGGGTAGTTTTGTATTCTTTTTTAAAGTTGGAGAAAAAATCGAAAATATGGCTAGGGCATTTAAAGGCGAGAAAAAGGGTTGACAAAAAACTGAAATTGATGGAGGTGCTCCAAGCTACATTACTTCTGGCACTCCAAAAAAATTTACTCTTCTCCTTTTCCTCCTCTATTAACGAGAAGTTTTTCAGTGCCGAGCGGGCACCATCCTACGTGGTGCCCAAGCGCACATCTCGGCCGTCCAAAACGCTTTTTGGACCGCCTGGATTAAGAGAGAGAAAGGAGAGAAAAAGAGGGAAGAGAGAGAGTGTGTGGGATAGATCTGGGCCGTATTTTACATTGTTGGCTTGTTCAGCAACTTTGCAATATCTTTCGCATAAAAAATAAAGAATTGCGCCAAATTCGGTGCGAAAAAAATTGAAAAAATGTATACGAAAGTATTTTATATTGTTGGCTTGCTGAGTTGGCTTTGCAATATCTTTCGGATAAAAAAAAAAGTAATTGCGCGCATAACTTTTTATTTTTTGTCAATGCTAAAAAAACTGAAAAATTTTGTACGAAATAATTTAAACCCAACAAGCAAGCAATGTAAAATACTTTCAGATAAAATTTTTAAAATTTTTTCAAATCGAATTAAAAATCTCTATGGTAGTTTATTTTGGTGCAAAAGAAATAAAAAATTATGCGCGGATTTACTTTATTTTTTATCCAAAGGATAGTACAAAGCCAACTCAATAAACCAACAATGTAAAATACTTTCGTATATAATTTTTAAAATTTTTGCACATCAAAAGAAAGATTTCTACTAGAATTTTAATTTGGTGCAAACAAAAATAAAAAATTATACGTGGAAATACTTTATTTTTTTTATCCAGAGGATATTGCAAAACAAAAAAAAAAAGAAAAAAGAAAAAATAACAATTGCCTTGAGTTAACAATGCCATTAACAGAGTTGGTGGGTTTAATGGAGGGGAAATATGGGCGACATGGCAGCACTAAGGGCGTGGGATAGAGGTGTCAGATAGGCAGCTTCAGACAGAGGATTCGCTGCCAACTGAGAGAGGTTTTGGTTCATATTTCTGTTAAGAGTGCCTCAAGTAAATGCGGAGATAATTTTGGGGTGGAGTGCCTCCAGTAACTTTTATATTTTGAAAAGGATAGTTTTGTAACTTCATTAAATTTTGGAGTGCTTGCATCAAAAAAGGAAGCCCAAAATCAGCTCCCTTTGAGAAACTAGGACATTGTAGATTCGTCGAAGTTTAGAAAGTTTGTAAAGGCCGTATCTTTAAAAAGGTTGGCTTTCCAATTATGTGGCAAGTTTCCCAGCTACCAATTTTTGCTAGTGTGTAGTTACATAATTTCATCATTTGCAGAAAAGTCTTGATCTCTCATGAGAAGCAGGAGTTTATTGATGATTGGATTCAGTTGGATGTTTGTGGAATGCCTTACAAGATTCGGATTCAGGAGCTTCGCAACTTTTATAACATTAAGGCGGTCTCCCCCATATATGGCTCTAACAGTGACACAGAAGATTTAATTTGGTCATAGCTTCTAACAAGGTTTCGAGGGTGGAGGGTGGATGAGAAGCAAGCACTTATCACAGCTAATATTGATACTGGCCCGGCTATAACGGATAGAAATAAAAAAAGGCATTCTTGAATTGGGCTGGAATAAGAGTGGGTCTTTGAGCCCATCAGTGGTGGCAGACTCTATAGAAAAAAAGGATTCTATGAAAGTTAGATATGGTTTAAAAAACGCTGATGATTCGATTGAGGACTCTGATTGTGATGAAGCAGTTAATGCAGAGGTGGTGGAAGAAACTCAATGGGGAAAAATGGTAGAAATGGCGAACTCGATGGAGGTGGTAGGTAGAGCATCTCAAATGGAGGGGATTAATCTTATGGTGGATCTTCGGCCAGCAAGCGTTAGGAGAAGAATCAGAAGACAATTCTTTAATGATTGTTTGAGCATTCAAAAGAGTGATGATATGGATGATTAGGGGTGAGCACAGGTCGGGTTTTGGTAGGGTTCGGGTCGGGTTCGGGTCGGGTCGGGAAAAATGGCACCCGAAACCGAACATAACTAACCTATAAACAGATCGGATTGGGTTAGGTCGGGTTCGGATTGGGTCGGTCGAGTTAGGTCGGGTTGCCCTAACCAGATCACAGAGAGAGACAGAGAAAGAGAGAGAGCAGTGATCACATATTCATCAATCATCAGACTCGTCACAAATCAAATCACAAAAAGCAACTAAAGATCTGTGCAGTGTAACACACATGAATACATGATACAGATTTGAAATCTTTCACGCTTCACAGTTTGTAACACGAAAATACATGAATACATCAGATCTGAAATCATATTTATCACCATCACTGTTCTCTGTGTTGTTGTCGTCGTCGTCTGCTGTGTTGCTGCCACCCCCGTCGTCTATTGAGTCGCCATTGTCGATTGGAGGCTTGGGAGAGAGAGGTCTCACACCCACGACCACGAGAGAGAGAGAGAGGTCTCACGGACTCACCGTCGATTGGCCCCGTCATCGTTGACGGAAGCTGGAGAGGGATCTGAGAGGGAGGTGGATGGCGTGGAGGTGGAAGGTGGATCTGTGGGACTGGAAGAGAGAGAGACGAGGTGGGGAACTGGGAAGAGAGAGAGAGAGAGAGAGAGAGAATGAGCTGGAAAACTTCTGTTTTGGGGGGTTATATATAGCTAATTGGGTTGGGTCGGGTCCACCCGAGTTCCCACACCCAAACCCAAGACCCGACCCGATTCTATCAGGTTGTCTATTTTAAAACCCGAACCCGAACCGATTGTATTTTAAACCCGCCCGAAACCCATCAGGTCGGGTCGGTTGGGTCAGATCAATTTCGCTCACCCCTATGGATGATAGTGAATCTCTTGACACCCAAAGAATATTGGATGTTGAGAAGGAATTTTAGGAAACTCTTGCCACTGGAAATCGTTTGGGAGTGGTTCACTCGAACAGTGATAACTTGAGGATAAAGGATATGATAGCAAGCGATTTCATTAAATGTAATTAAATAGTTTCGCGTCAAGTTTTCGTGGTTTATGGATTAGTCTCGGCGAGATGAATCCAAAGAGTATAAATTTATGGCCGAAACTAAATTTTTTTTAATTAAGCCAAAATTAAACCAATAAATTGGTTTATTTTCGGCTTTATTCAAAAAAATATTAGTTTTGACCATATTTTTATATTTGTTAGATTCATCTCATTGAGAAAAGACATTTTGACCATATTTTTGTAAAAAAGCACTGCCATTACCAGATTTCAATTGGTAACCAATGAGATTATAAATTTGGAACAAACAAAACGGACATGAGTAAATTTTTCGTAATTACACTAAACTTTCCGCAAATTCTCATAAACAAATCTTACAATGTGCACTGCTCTTTCCAATTGATCAACAAAAGCAAGAACAAAAAGAAGTCATTCAATGTGCACTGATTTTTTCCATTTACATCTAAACTTCTCCAAATTCACAAAAACAAGTCCTCCAATCTAATCTCTTCGACTTTTTGCTACTGGAGACTATAAAAAAAAACTGGAGAAGTCTTGCTTGAATGCCCTGGAAAAACGAAAATAGAGAACACAAATTTACCCCCCAAAAAAGGGACAGAAGTGGGTGTGAGAATGAGAGAGGCAGAATATGGTGTAGATAAGCAAAGGGGTTGATTTTTGGAGAAGTTATCTCGGTGGAATTCACTGAGAGAGAGAGAGAAAGAGAGAGAGCACTTTGATTATTCGTAGAGTTTTCCTTTTGGCCAACACGTAAATTCCAGAAGTTAAGGATTGGGTTTTTATAGGAAGACTTTGATGGAGAGAATTTTAATTTTGGTTCAAAAAATTTCAATGACTCCAAAACGGATTAATTGGAAAACATTAATGGAGGGAATTCTAATTTGGGTGGGAAAATTTGGATCAATGACTTCAAAAACACCAGCTTTTTCCTTTTTCATTTGGCGCCTACTAGTACTGCCAAATCAAAACCACTTCCCAGCATCATTTGGCGCCTAATTACCGTATGTGACAAATCAAAAATCCAAAAGGCTGATTTAAAATCAAACAAAAGATTGAAGGGTAAAATGGGAAAATCAAGTTATAAAAAGTGTAATGATTATGTTCCCTAATAAAGTTTGAATCCCGAGGAGGGACAAATAAATGGGGACGGAGTGAGTATTTTACACTTTTCAATACAGTTTCACATATCTGTATACACCTTTTACACATTTTAATACATTTTTTAGTTTTAATGTCTGTCTATTGAGCAGACGTTATCATTTTCCATAAAGTATTGAATCCATTAAATTTTTTTTTCACGGCAAAAAACTTTATTAATCTTCAATAAATTACAAAGACTAAAAGAGAATGAGAGGGGAGAAACAACCCGACTAGATGAAAAAGATCACAAGATGCAATCCCCCAAAAGACCCTGGATAGAAAGAAAGCAAGGTTTAGCCAACCGAAGAAAACAAAAAATCTGCTGGACAAACCCAGAAGATCAAAACGTTTTTTCAACTTTAATGTGTCTAATGACACACAGTAGCATTTTTCTAAATAAAATGAGAAAGTCTATGGAATATGAAAATAAAAATTGAATATGACCATGAAAAGACATCCAACAGATGAGATCCGTCCGGTATACTGTTTCAATAATGTACTAGGTGAATCTCATTCGTTAAATTACAAAGACTAAAAGAGAATGAGAGGGGAGAAACAACCCGACTAGATGAAAAAGATCACAAGATGCAATCCCCCAAAAGACCCTGGATAGAAAGAAAGCAAGGTTTAGCCAACCGAAGAAAACAAAAAATCTGCTGGACAAACCCAGAAGATCAAAACGTTTTTTCAACTTTAATGTGTCTAATGACACACATTAGCATTTTTCTAAATAAAATGAGAAAGTCTATGGAATATGAAAATAAAAATTGAATATGACCATGAAAAGACATCCAACAGATGAGATCCGTCCGGTATACTGTTTCAATAATGTACTAGGTGAATCTCATTCGTTAAATTACAAAGACTAAAAGAGAATGAGAGGGGAGAAACAACCCGACTAGATGAAAAAGATCACAAGATGCAATCCCCCAAAAGACCCTGGATAGAAAGAAAGCAAGGTTTAGCCAACCGAAGAAAACAAAAAATCTGCTGGACAAACCCAGAAGATCAAAACGTTTTTTCAACTTTAATGTGTCTAATGACACACATTAG
Source organism: Vaccinium darrowii (assembly GCA_020921065.1). Lineage (NCBI taxonomy): Eukaryota > Viridiplantae > Streptophyta > Magnoliopsida > Ericales > Ericaceae > Vaccinium > Vaccinium darrowii. The sequence continues at coordinate 107,043 of CM037156.1, forward strand.
CATTTTTCTAAATAAAATGAGAAAGTCTATGGAATATGAAAATAAAAATTGAATATGACCATGAAAAGACATCCAATAGATGAGATCCGTCCGGTATACTGTTTCAATAAGGTACTAGGTGAATCTCATTCGTTAAACACCTTTTAGTGGTCATTTTCATGTTTTTTATTTTCATGTATTGTATTGGGGTTCAAATAGTAAGAGAAGTATGAGCGTTAGGCTATGTTTGATAAAACTGAAAACTGAAAGCTGAAAGCTGAAAATTAAGTACTGAAAACTGAATGCTGAATTTTTTAAGCTGAAAAGCTGTTTGATAAAACAAATTAAGCACTGAATTAAATTTTTTTTTTTGGGTTTTAATTGTCTCTTAATTTTATTAATGGTCATCATGTATTTGTGGTAGTGGTGGAGTGGTGATTAAGAGGTGGTGAGGGTGGTGGCGAGGTGGCGGTGGCAGTGGAGTAATGGTGGTGGTGGAATGATGGTGAGTTGTGGTGGCAATGGAGTAATAGTGGTGCAATGTTGGTGGTGTAGTGACGGTAGTGTGATGGTTATGGCGTGGTAGTGGTTGTGGTGGGCAGGGTGGAATGCTAGTGGTGGTGGTTGTGGTGTGGTGGTGGTGGCGGTGTGGCAGTGGTGGTGGTGGCGGCATGGCGGCAGTGCAATGGTGGTTGTGGTGGTAGCCACCGGTGCAATGGTGGTGGTTGTGGTGTGGTGGTGGTGGTGGTGGTGTGGTGGTAGCAGCATGGCGGCAGTGCAATGGTGGTGGTGGTGGTTCTAGTGGTAGCCACCGGTGCAATGGTGGTGGTTGTGGTGTGGTGGTGGTGGCGGTGTGGTGGTAGCAGCATGACGACAGTGCAATGGTGGTGGTGGTAGCCACCGGTGCAATGGTGGTGGTTGTGGTGTGGTGGTGGTGGTGCTTGTGGTTGTGATGGTGGTGGCGGTGTGGCAGTGGTGGTGGTGGTAATTGTGGTGGTAGCGGCATGGTGGCAGTGGCGGTGTAATGGTGGTGGTTGTGGTGGTAGCGGCATGGCGGTGGTGGCAGTGCAATGGTGGTGGTTGTGGTGGCGGCGGCGGCGTGGCAGTGGTGGTGGTGGTGTAATGGTGGTGGTGGTGACAGCGGCGGCGGAGGTGTGATGGTTGATTATAAGCACATAGGAATTCAGCCATAATTAAGTAGCTCAAAGCTACTTAATTTTTATCAATTTTTTAGCCTACATTTTAAGTGGTACTTAATCTGTTAAGTAACATAAAATGTGGTTATCAAACCTACTTAATGACTTATTACTTAATTGATTCAGTTTTAAGTGCTGAATCTGTGTTATCAAACAAGGCCTTACAGGGGAAATTAAAGGGCGCATCCCAATATAAAAACAAAAAAGGGAAAAGAGCACTAATTGGAGTACCAGGCCAGCGGGCCTGTGGAATGGGTCGAATATTTTTTTAGGTCCCCATGAACCGCTTTTTAGTATTCGTGTCCCCATCAATGTATGTCACTGTTAGTTTAGCTTAGGGCAGTAGGGTGGCTACGATTTCTTCTCTTTTGCCAAGAATTCATTTTTTTCCAAAAAAATTTAACAACCCAATTGTAAAAATCAACCACGGTTTTAGCAAATGATTTCAGCAGGTGCTAAAATCTTAGTATTTCAAATAAAAAAAATTAAGTGTTTCCGTACATTATTTTTTGATTTTTTCACACCGAATTAAAGTACACGAGTAGTACTTTAATTTGATGAGGAAAAAAAACTAAAAACGATATACAGAACAATTTCATTTTTTGATTTCAAAACCATGATTTTAGTATTTGCTGAACTCATTTGCCAAAATAATGGTTGATTTTAGCATTTGAGTTGCTAATTTTTTTTAGAAAACTAGGCCTTAGAACATTTTTCCGATGTGGCCCACAAAATTTCAGCTCAATCGGACGGTTAGAAGTGCTTGAACTAAAGTCCTACCGTTTCAACATTTATTTTTTGTTTGAAACAGTGGGACTTTAGGTCAAGCACTTCTAACTGTCCGATTGAGCTGAAATTTTGTGAGACCCCTCGAAAAAATGTTCTAAGAATAATGAACGGTTCAGGTCACTCGTGTGGAACCCAAAAGTGGATCCCCGAGAGCCCTCTAGACATTTTCTAGACATCTTGGTCTGTACCAGTAGGTTTATCGCATATGGATTGTGCATAGATGGGGTATAAATGGGCTCGGGATCTACTTTTGGATTTCACACATGATATGAGTCTTTCAGTTATTTTAAAATAATTTTCGGGTGGGTCCACGAAAAATTAGCTCAATCCAAATTGCGAAGTGGTCGATCTGAAGTTCGTACAGATGGATTGAATGAAGTGGGGGTTTTTCGGATTGTCCCACTTACACACTTCGGATAAAGCAAATTTCTCGCAGAGCCACTCGAAAAATTATTATAAAATAATGAATGATTCATATAATTTGTGTGGGACCCACCCATTTATACCCCATCTGTGCACAATCCATCTGAAACTTATGGATTATTCGGTTAATTACACACCAGCACCTCATTTCAACTTGGTCTGTGTTTATTATTTACTCCTTGGTCTGTGTTTATTGGTCTATTTTCTGCACTTGTGTCATATTTTAAATTACACACCAGCACCTCAATTCTTCTTTTCCCCATACTCCACCGAGTCAACCACGGAGGGAGTATGGCAAGTCATCAAAGCATGGGCATAAATGATTATAAAAGAAAAAAAGAAAGATTCTCACATAGGATTACCAATTGATGCTCAGACAAGGAAAAGTGTGAATTATTTCTTTGCAAAGGCACTCCACTACAGCATGCATATAAGAGCAGGAGGCTTTCACATTGAGGAAAGGAATTTTTCGGACGGACAGACATCAGAGGGAGGTTCTTGACAACCAACCACAGAGAAACACAGTTCCATGCAATTATAGAGACTCACGGCTATGAGCAGTTTAGTTGGCATGCTCGACTAAACCCCTCATCTAGGGGAAGATGAAGCTCCGCTCTAAGTAATTTTTGCTTATGTATAGATTCTAGATTTATTTATTCGAATCGATTGTATAACTAGAACCTGTTTGTGCTATGGGATAGTCTATGCCGATTAACAACTCAATATGTCCTCTTGATGATTATCAAAAGGGATTGCAAGCCCTAGCGATAATCCTTCGTGATTCGAATATCAAACCGAGAATATACATTGCATTGTTACGCGGTCAGGGTGGATTCGGAATGCTAGATATTTTTCTCCACCAGTTCCATTTAAATCATTTACTATTTTGCTTTAGTTTAATTATTTTGAGAATTAAAATCAACCAATCAATCTTTTCTGAACTAAATTAGAAGTCGATCGAAATTAATGTAATTTAGCCAATCTGTCTCTGTGGATCTATATATGCTCAGACTTAGTCAGTATCCTCTAGAGTAGTAGTCAATTCCTTGTTTTTATAGACGCATTTTTTACTTGGAACTACACAGTCAAGATGCTAGAGTCCGTTATGATGCCGTCTTTTCTTAGTCCTTTAAATCTTTGTATGTTTTCTCCAAAGATTAATAAAAATTCTTTTGCCGATAAAAAAAAGGGTTGTTTTTGTTTTTATACTCATTTTGTTATCAGTTTTTTTTCCAAACCGACCAATTGGAAGTAAAACAATATAATGTGTAATGAACTGTCAGCCTCATGATAGAACAAAGTAAAATGAAAAAGTTATACTATTTGGTCCTTGTGATCGGTCACTCAAGAAGAGATCAAGGAACCCTCAAGAAGCCTCACTCAAGAAGAGATCAAGGAACCCTCAAGAAGCCTCACTCAAGAAGAGATCAAGGAACCCTCAAGAAGCCTAGTAAGTAGTAATGGTGAAATGGGATCATACCGTCAATCAATAGGAATTTTGACTCAGACTTTTTTTTTTTTTTTAGCAAGCATACCTCCATTGATACAATCACGGAATCACCAAACAAAAAAATAGAAGGGATTTCCAATCGAAGTGATAACTGACTAATTAGAAGGGATTTCTATTTGCTAAACAAATGGAGTACTTGATTTTGGCATCAAACAAATTCCATTTAAGACGTCATTTTTTTAAATCCTACGAAACAAAAAATTACTACCTGAAAGCCAACCCCTAACACTTCTTTTATGACCATCAACAACAGAGCCACCTATACGTACTATCAATATGAAAATAGCAGATGGATTATAGAGCACAACAACGAACAATAAAACTCAATAAAATGAGCAAACAAAAGAAAAGATCCAAAAAAATAGACATGAATGAAAGCAAACCATAAGAAAATGAAAAGAAAAAAAACAAAAAAAACAAAACAAAATCCTTACCCTCCTGTTTATAATAACAGGAGGGTAATAACGAAATTACAACATATTAAATAAACACACGTATTCAAAGATTAACCCTTGCCACCAGCCTCCCTAATAGTTCATACCAATATCGAAATTAGAATTTTTAAAAATTAGTGACATCTCACTAATTTTTTTGGTCGCCGTGAAGGGGGACTAGAGGTGGGGTGGTGGTTGGCCAGAGGTGAGGTGGTGATTTTTTTTGAATTTTATGTTCGAAACTACAATTTTTAAAAATTAGTGACATCTCACTAATTTTTTGGTCACCGGAAGTGGTCGGCCAGAGGTAGGGTGGTGGTCAGTCGGAGGTGAGGTGGTGATTTTTTTGAATTTTATGTTCGAAATTAGAATTTTTAAAAATTAGTGACATCTCACTAATTTTTTTGGTTGCAGGAAGTGGTCGACCACAGGTGCGGTGAAGATTTTTGTAATAACCCGAAATTTCGTAGATAAAAATTTCGATTTATTAATTCGATTAGTTATTTTTAATATCGCTAAATGAAATAATTTATTATTTAGTTTAAATAATTTGAATGAAACTACATCTAGTTTGTTTATTTCCTTTTATTTATTTTTCCGCGCCGTAAAATCAACGCGTGCACACCGAGTATTTCACTACATCGCATCCGGAAGGCCTACTAATTTTCCCAACTCCTATGTTGTCCTATTTTGACTAGCCTTAGCCTATTTAAAAAACTAATTAGACATGTGCTCAATTTTGTCTTCCTACTAATTTTGACTTTACTAAACCTAATTTGTATTTTTTTGAATTAATGAGAAGAAAGAAAATTTGACTACTTAACAAGGTAGGCTACTTACCCAATTACAATCTTCTATAAATAGCTCACTCACCTTACTTCATTTCCTCACACCAAAATCTCCCAACTTCTCCACTTTGTATTTTCTAGTGTTCTTGAATGAGTTCTTGAGTGTTCTTCTTGAAACTCATCCTAAACCACCACACTCCACCACCCTCGACCACCCCTAGATCTTAGAAAGGTTGAATAAGTTAGCAAGAAAGTGTTCGAGCAAAGGTCGACTAGTCGTTACGCCGCCGGAATTCAACTAGCTATTCGGCTTCCGACTAATCATCGGAATTAAGGTAGATACTTTATCTTAACTTTAGATTAGTATTTACTAGTTCATATTAAGGAGGTTATTATTTTGCTTAAACATGCCTAATTATGATTAAACGTGATTATGTTGGTGATTAGTGATTTTATGAACAATTAGACTTTGAAAATCACACTTAGTCGTTACTATGCACGATTTAAAATTTATTTATCAAAATGCACCGTTATAATGCCCGATGGACTTTTGGAAACCTAAAATATCCAGTTATAATGCCCGAATGAAAATCGACTTTTCAAATTTACGCAGTTATAATGCCGACCGATTTTCTGAAGAAAAGAGCTTTTCAAATGAAATGAGATTTTCCAGGATTATTGAATAAATATTTTTAATCTATTCAGACTAACAAATAGAATCTATGACTAGCATGTCTAGTCAGGCTTTTTCTTGGTTTAGCCCAAACCAAGTGGCGATTCGACGAACGAATCTTAAAACACGCCAAACGGATTCAACTACTAGAGTTTTCTAGTAGGGTATTTTCTTGGATTAGACAAACCAAGTGACGGTTCTACGAACTAATCTTAAAACACGCCAGCAAAACGAGAATGAATCCTTATGTTTTGATTTAAATTCTCGGAAGAAAGAATTTTTTTGTCTTTAAGTAACACGGTTATCATGAAATGTTTTTGAATGAGAAGTTTATCGTGAAACGATTTCTAAACGGAAGATTTTTATGTAATATGACATGTGTACGTTTTTCGAGACGATACGACACGACACGTTTTTCGAGAAAGTGATCGAATGTTTTTAAATGGAAGAAATAGAGATGAGAATGAAAATGTTGATGTGATAAAAGTTGAGATGTTGATGCTGTTGGAGTCCCGCCTCAGTTCCCCGGTGTGAACTGGTGGTCAAAGCTCAATGGAACTATACTATAAACAATACTGCCATTAGAGTCCCGCCTCAGTTCCCCGGTGTGAACTGGTGGTCAAAGCTCAATGGAACTATACTATAAACAATACTGCCATTGGAGTCCCGCCTCAGTTCCCCGGGGTGAACTGGTGGTCAAAGCTCAATGGAACTATACGGTAGTGCTGTTTGAAGTTTCTCCTCAAATTCCGCGGGTGAATTTGACGGTTAGAACTTACTCAGTACAACACATAGCAAGCGGACCTCATAAACAGACTGGTGGGGATTCAGTGATATGGGTAGCCGGGACTATGTCGTGTGTGACGCGGAGTTAGCGGACCTCATACTGCAGGAGTCAGTTTATGGGTGGCCGACCCTTCGAACGGAAAGGTTGGTGACCGTTAGAAAGGGGTTGTAGAACGGGCCAATAACTTTCGAGAGATGTAAGATGTTGACATAGTTGAAATTTGAAGAAGAATGCTGTTATGAGAAAATGTTATGAGATACTGACACTGTACTCTGATTTTGTTTAAAGAAACGAGATACTGATACTGTACTCTGATTTTTATTAAAAGAAACGAGATACTGATACTGTACTCTGATTTTTATTAAAAGAAACGAGATACTGATACTATACTCTGATTTTTCTTAAAAGAAACGAGATACTGATTTTATTAAAGCTGCACTCTGATTTGATCTGATTTGATATTGATGCATTGACACGCATGAACCTACTGTTTTGAGAAATGATTTTCAACTATTTACTTGCCACCTACAATATTGTTCTAGAATTGCTAGTTTAAAGTTGGGGTAAGGTATCTATTGAGCGTCCTCGCTCACGGTTTGCCCTGGCATAATACCACGATGTTGCTTCGCAACTCTGCGTATTATGCTAGATTATCACGTTGGACAGGTGGACCTCTATGGAGAACACGGAGCCGGAGGAGCTGCCGAGATGGAGATCCACCAGGCGGAGAGATTTGCGGAGTCATAGAGTCCACCCGGTCTACCTTTTTGTAATCTGTGAAGGATAGATCATCTATATGTATTTTTGGTTATTATTATTACCGTTTAAGACCGACTTTAAATTGTAATAATAATCCATAACGTATCCCAAAAATGCGGGGCGTTACAATTTTTTTGAATTTTATGTTTGAATTTAGAATTTTTAAAAATTAGTAACATTTCACTAATTTTTTTTGTCTTTATGTTTGATTGCAAAAGTTCCTTGTCTTTCCCTTTAAAAATGTCAAATATTTTTTGTTTTTATGTTTAATTGCAAAAGTTCTTTGTCCTTCCCTTTAAAAATGTCAAATATTTTTTGTTTTTATGTTCAATTTCAAAAGTTCCTTGTCCTTCCCTTAAAAAATGTCAAATGTTTTGAATTTTTGGCTAACTGGCCCAATAATTTATTAGTATAATAATTTGCCGATTTGCGCCACACCAAGGAGGGAAGGACACACGGCACGGGTCCTTTTGGTGGGTCCATGTATTTTTTCGGGTAGTAAACATGATACACGTACACCCAACTCCTCCAACAAACTTCTCAAAACAACGTCATTTTGGCTGTTCTGAATTAAAAAAAAAAAAAAAAAAACCTCAAAATCAGATATGGGCTCACATTTCATTTGACCAAAGAGAAGAGAGGGCAACCACCTCCCATTCCACCACCATCGGCGATCCCACCGGCGACCCAGCTCCTCCAGCCTCCCTCTCCACCTCCATCGCCGCCGCCATGAAAGGTCTAAAATAGAAGACCCTTGCCGGCACAAACCCAGTACATTACCCAGCGATCTCTTTGAACCAGGCACGACACGAAGGTTGGTCTCCCTCTCTCTCCTTGTTTCATTCATCTAGATAACTCCTATTTGGAAAACCCTAATTCTTGAGAAACTAGGGTTCTTGATTGATCACGCCAACTCTAACTTCCTCAAAACCAACTACTTTTTAGCCTTGTTATTTCTATCATATGGAGACATGACGAGATGAAAAATAGTCTGTCATAAGGAGCGCGCCAAAATGTGCCGAAGTAGAGCAGCCAGGGTGTGAATGGAGCAGCGAGGGTGCGAATGATGAGGACGACTAGACACTTGAGCTTTTTATTTTTCTCTTTGTTTGTACATAGAGCCAGATTATTGGACATATGTAGAACCGCGATTCATGTATGGCCTTGTTCAAATAATGAAAGCCCTAATTTGTTCTTGTTTATAAGAGTTATCTTTTAAATGACGTTTGGACTTCAATATGAGCATTATTTTGCGAGAATCTATTATATGAACTGTGTTTGCTGCTCTTCCAGAATAGCCTATTTTTTTTTATCCATAACAGGCAAAGATCAATACATGACACGATACTAATACTCCAAAAGATTTCAACATTACACATTCAAAGTAACAAATGCAAGATTCCAAAATAAAAAATAAAAAGTAAATAAATAAATAAAACATTATTAATACTCCAACATTACATATTCATTGGAAGTAAGAAACTATTCTACTCTTTGCCATTATCCTTTGCATTCATGCACGATTGCACGAAAAAGTCGCATCCCTCAAGTTTCCATCTTTTCCCTTTCTCGATGTTCTTTTACTATATATAGCAAACCCCTTTTGTTTAGCATATATTGAGTAATATAATAAGCTTTGTCTGATGTGTCGAATGTCATTCCGACCTTTGGTTCCTCGACCGTATCTTCACAATTCTTTGTTGCCACCTTTTTATTCTCGTTAGTATCTATCTCATCTATCTTATCACTTTCTTCGTTCAAAGGACCACTCCACACCTCTACTTCGTCTTCAGTGTCTTGGGACCATTCCTCTTCTTCTACTACTGGAGGAGGACGAGGCATTGCCGATGGAAGAGACTCCAGCGACATCATCTACTGGTTTAAGAACAAATAACAATACAATTAGTTATATGAGACATGCATGTAATATACAAGCAACTGAGATAAATATTTACATGAGAAATATACTAAAATCAACTGTTTAGAATCCTTTAGAATCCAGTTAAAAAAAATTCTTTAGAAGACATGAAAAATGACTGAACTTGTAGCGATTCTTTCAATATCAGTAACAGTAGTATAATAAACTAGGTTACACAAGAAGTATCAAAATGTCATGATTTAATAATTTCGAACTGGGGATTTTCAAATTAGGTGGTTTTTTTTAACTGCAAATTAGGTGGGTTGGATTAGGGGTTTTGAAAGAGGATTTTCAAATTCTCAAATTGGAGCCCTAGTTTTTTCAACTGATTAGGGTTTTTTGAGTTGGGATTAGGGGTTTTCCAAACAATGATGATCTACTAAATACTCCCTCATGGATCTCCTCTGTGAGGACAACCCTTTTTTGGATTTTCCAGACCAAATTTCGACGATCCGAATCGGTCAATGTGTTTAAAACATGTTTTTTAAGGCTAACGCGAGGAATCGCCCAAAAACAATACACGAAAAGGCTTCACCCAACCAATTTTTTATAATAACCATACATATAAAGTTTATCGAAAGGGCTTCCGGGTATTGTGTGTGTGTGTGTGTGTATGTATATACAATCCACTTCCAGTTAGGGCTCCCGGATTTTTACCACTTTCCGGATCGAATTTCGACGATCCGAACAGTCCAATGTGTTTAAAGGTGTTTTTAAGAGTTCCCGCGAGAAATCAGCAAAAAAAAATACCGAGAAGGGCTTGATCTGAGCAATTGTACATAAAAATGAACATATACAGTTTTTAAACACATTGGACGGTTCGGATCATCGAAATTCGATCAGGATCTATCCGGTGTGAATTTTTTAAAAGGTGTTTTCATGATCCAAACCGTCCAATGTCTTTAAAAGGTGTTTTCAAGGGTCCACGCAGGAAATACTAATAAAAAATACCGGGAAAGGCTTGATCCAAGTAGTTTTTGCAAAACTGTAGATATACAGTATCTCATCATGTAAATAATATCTCTGTGATTTTCATTTAAAGACCATAAGAGAGTTGAAAGGAAAATAAAACTCAAGATAAGGCTTGATTTTATGGTACATTTTCACTTTGCATTTTCACGAACAAAATTCAATAATTATTGGACCAGACTACGCGTACAAAATGCGGTACCCAAAAAGTGTATAGATGACCCACTTGTGGGTCCCACAAGAATCTGAACCGTTCATTCATCTTGGAATGATTTTTAAGGGCCAAGAGAGAAATCAACTCAATCGGATGTCTGTAGGTGCTTGATCTAAGAACCCCCGTTTCATTCAAAAAAATTCCACGAGAGGGTCTTAGATCAAGCACGTACAGACGTCCGATTTAACTAATTTTTCTCGGAGCCCCTCGAAAAATTATTTTAAGATGAATGAAAAGTTTAAATCATTCACGGGGAACCCACAAAATAGGTCTCCGAGTGCAATCTATACATTTATTGTGTGTATGAATCGGTACCCATATAATTTTCGACAATGACTGGTGGACTTTTATCAAAAAAAAAAGCGTAACCCTCCTGCCCAAATTCAGGCTCAATCCCTTTTTTTTTTGAACTGGAGGCTCAATCCCTTTGTGAAACTGCTTTTTTCACTTTTTTATCAAAGTGCTTTTTCCCTTGTATCAAGTTACCACGGAAAGATGCAACAGACGACTGTATCTCATTCTTTTTTTTGGAAGGGTTTTTGCTAATGGGTGCACTATTGCACCCGCTAAGGGTATAAAAAAGTATACTTGTTGTGTCTTCCTTGTACTTTAAAGTACACTTTTCAAGTAAATTTGTATGTTTAAATACATTTAAAAGTGTACTTTAAAGTACAAGTGGAATTCATAATTATACTTTTTTGTACCCTTAACGGATGCAATGTTGCAACTGTTAGCATTTTCATTTTTGAACGGCAACTGTGTATCTCTTTCAAGGCCTTTTTAAATGTTCAAATGATTTATAAATGATTTCGTCACTGTCAGGATCCTTTTTGTACAGTACGAGCAGTCATATCATTTGTTCCTTTTCTGTGTTTTTTGCTTTTTTGGATCCCAAAAAGGGCAACTGTGTATCTCGCCTTTTTAAATGTTCAAATGATTTATAAATGATTGTCGTCACTGTCAGATCCTTTTTGTACAGCACGAGCAGTCATATCATTTGTTCCTTTTCCGTATTTTTTGCTTTTTTGATCCCAAAAAGGGCAACTGTGTATCTCTTTCAAGGCCTTTTTAAATGTTCAAATGATTTATAAATGATTGTCGTCACTGTCAGGATCCTCTTTGTACAGCACGAGCAGTCATATCATTTGTTTCTTTTCCGTGTTAGTATTTATGGGTCGGTTCAACCAGACCCAATACGCACGGATCGTCCACATGGTTTAAGTGATTGGGTTAGTTAGAAGGATGATAAGAGAAATTAAACTCTTGGACTTTATTTATAAATATAGTCCTGCAGATACATGAGAGATACACAAGAAATAATCAGGGTTCTAGTTCTCTCCTTCTCCCCAAAAATATTCTCCTATCAATATCTTCTCTCTCTAGGGTTTCCATCTACAACCCTAGGTTTTGCGGTGTGGATAGTAAGAGTAGGCTCTGGTAGTCTTCTCTACGCGACGAGGATAGAAGACGGTGTTCGGGTTCTTGTTCGTGGTTACGGGTTGTGCTTGTAGAGCGGGTTTCGGTTCATTGATCTCCGAAAGCTTGAAGTATTCTGCTGCGCTTCACTATGTAAGTCTTGTATGATTTACATGCTTTCGATTAGATTTAACAGGATCCTTTTTGTACAGCACGAGCAGTCATATCATTTGTTTCTTTTCCGTGTTTTTTGCTTTTTTGGATCCCAAAAACATCTTATCTTCTCACCGATACTCGTGAAACAAATAAGTGAAGGATCTTACTGTCGGAAAACATAAGGGGACCGACGGGTTTGTACCGAGTATGTACCGCCGCCGCCGGCGATGCCGTTGTGGGTCCCAAACGATCGATCCGAGCCGTTCATCATTCTCAAAATCGAATTCCAAGTGGACTTTCGCGGGAATCGAGGCAATCGGACGGCTGTACAAGCTCGATCCGAAATCATCTCATTTCATTCAAATTCAGAATTCAATTTTGAGAATGATGAACGACTGGGATCGATCATTTGAGACCCATAACGGCGTCGGCGGTGCGTGATCAGTGCAAACCCATCGATGCATATAGAAGGGTTCATCTTGCTATATAGGTCTAAAACTTTAAATAAAAAATACTTTATGCTTGTCAGACTAGTACTTCGGTGACACCCCTGCTGGACCTGTCACCATCCCGTCCCTTTCTTTGATTTCTTTTGTTAAAAAAATAGCACAAGTTCTTTTTTTTTTATTTACCCAAAAAAGAAGTTCTTTTTCTTTTCTTTTCAATTCATTGTTCGTATTAAACCCAAGCCGTCCATTGTCAAAATAGACGGCCGCAAATGGACAGCTCGAATGGTGCACTACACATTGCACTGCACCATCCCCGAACAATTTTGTGCACGCCTTCTACTATTCTCTCTAAGCTTTAGCAATTTTTTTTTTGTCCCAATTTTGAGCAACTCATCTTTGTGAGAAAATTTTGGGTGCAAATAGAGTGCCGCACATGTTGTGTCCGAGCGTGCATTTCGGTTATTCAAAGATTTTTTCCTCCTCTCTTTAAAATCCAGATCGTTTAAAGCACTCTTGAGCCTTGACGAGAGAATTCGAAAAAGTAAAAAATTGTGATCAAAATCTAATTTTTTGTTTTTTCTATACATATTGCGTACTCTATTCAAAAAATAAAAATTTATTAAAATGTTGAAAGTTTGACTAAAGTCGAAAATATGCGCAATCCCACCTTTTGTAAAAGAACTGAAGAAATACTCCATTTTTTTTAAAAGAACTACCCATGTTTTTATGTAGAAAGAATCAGGGTCGGAGCCAAAATTTAACGTTTGTGGTGACAAAAATATATGTATTTAAAAAATTTAGTGGTGGAGAATCTATATAATTGAGGGATAAGTTTTTATTTTCTATATAATAATATCATTTTCTAAAAACCTTGTGGTGTCGACGGCCGTCATTACTTGCCCCCCTCTGGCTCCATTCATTCAAGAAGTAGGAAAGGAAATGGACCCGTTGTTAATTTTATTAGGGGAGTGATTTTCACATACCCCAAATTGTTATTCACACCCCCTTTTTGTCTTTTAGTGAACTTTTACAGATCCATATTGAATATTTTTAGAAATTCATATTAAAATATATAAGCGATTGAAAATAGTATGAGTTTCAAAAATAGACATTCAATTTGGGATGGAGGGAGTACAACTTTCTTTGTCCCTTTTCTAGTTTAAGCAATTTTTTAGTAGTCAAAATTAGGGATGAGTTGAGACAGTTGCACAACACAGCTATGCTCATACAGCTGATGTTCGATCACATGATGAAGTACCTTTTACAAAAATCTATGTTAGAAGTTTTTCAAGGACAATCGGGGGCATGATCCTAGATTCCTAATTAGCAATTCTATGCACACGCCACACTGAATCATTTTCTATGCTACACCTGTCCAGCACTCTGCCTATAAAAGAACTGTTTTTTTGTATTTGGAAAGCATCGTGAAGTGGGAATCTGAAAATAGAAACTATGAAATCAGCCTCTCTCTTTCATTATAATCCCTCTTTCTTTCTGTCATCTCTTTTGTTTTTCTCTTTCTGTTTTCTTGTCCAAAAGCCTTAAGCTTTCCATTTCCCATTATAAATTTCCCAAAGTTCTTAATTTGTTGTTTGTAATAAGAGTTTAGTTTCGTAACTTTATTTCCGAGTTCATTTTAATTTTCTTGTCATTCCAATTTTTTTAGTTTAAAGCCGCTTAATTTATAGATTGAGGTTTGGTTGTGAGTATGTGCAAACTACTTGGCTGTTTCTCACACCAAACCCGAATCTAAGATTAGTCTTAGTTGTGGATTCCTTTGAGATTGAAAGGAGGACACCTTTGGTCTACCCTCCTGTACACATCTACCGAAATTGATCCGACCCAACCGACCCGACCCGACAGGTTTTGGGCGGGTTTAAAATACAATCGGTTCGGGTTCGAGTTTTAAAATAGACAACCCGATAGAATTAGGTCGGGTCTCGGGTTTGAGTGTGGGAACTCGGGTGGACCCGACCCAACCCGATTAGCTATATATAACCCCCCAAAACAGAAGTTTTCTAGCTCATTCTCTCTCTCTCTCTCTCTCTCTTCCCAGTTCCCCACCCCGTCTCTCTCTCTTCCAGTCCCACAGATCCACCTTCCACATCCACGCCGTCCACCTCCCTCTCAGATCCCTCTCCAGCCTCCGTCAATGATGACGGGGCCAATCGACGGTGAGTCCGTGAGACCTCTCTCTCTCTCTCTCTCTCTCTCTCTCTTGTGGTCGTGGGTGTGAGACCTCTCTCTCCCAAGCCTCCAATCGACGATGGCAACTCAATAGACGGTGGCGGTGGCAACAACACAGCAGACGACGACGGCAGTAACACAGAGAACGGTGATGGTGATGAATATGATTTCAGATCTGATGTATTCATGTATTTATGTGTTACAAACTGTGAAGCGTGAAAGATTTCAGATCTGTATCATGTATTCATGTGTGTTACAGTACACAGATCTTTAGTTGCTCTTTGTGATTTGATTTGTGACGGGTCTGATGATTAATGAATATGTGATCACTGCTCTCTCTCTTTCTCTGTCTCTCTCTGTGATCTGGTTAGGGCAACCCGACCTAACTCGACCGACCCAATCCGAACCCGACCTAACCCGATCCGATCGGTTTATAGGTTAGTTATGTTCGATTTCGGGTGCCATTTTTCCCAACCCGACCAAATTAGACCCTACCCGAACCTGACCAAAACCCGACATGTGCTCACTCCTAATCATCCATATCATCACTCTTTTGAATGCTCAAGCAATCATTAAAGAATTGTCTTCTGATTTTTCTCCTAACGCTTGCTGGCCGAAGATCCACCATAAGATTAATCCCCTCATTTGAGATGCTCTACCTACCACCTACATCGAGTTCGCCATTTCTACCATTTTTCCCCATTGAGTTTCTTCCACCACCTCTGTATTAACGGCTTCATCACAATCAGAGTCCTCAATCGAATCATCAGCGTTTTTTAAACCATTTCTAACTTTCATAGAATCCCTTTTTTCTATTGAGTCTGCCACCACTGACGGGGTCAAAGACCCACTCTTATTCCAGCCCAATTCAAGAATACCTTTTTTATTTCTATCCGTTATAGCTGGGCCAGTATCAATATTAGCTGTGATAAGTGATTGCTTCTCATCCACCCTCGAAACCTTGTTAGAACTTAGAAGTGATAGGCGCGTGGAATCCATGCATTTAAGTGCCTAAGTAGGATAGAGTTAGCGCGGTTTTATATGCATGTTGTAGTGGAGTGCCTTTGCAAAGAAATAATTCACACTTTTCCTTGTCTGAGCATCAATTGGTAATCCTATGTGAGAAGCTTTCTTTTTTTCTTTTATAATCTTTTATGCCCATGCTTTGATGACTTGCCATACTCCCTCTGTACGTGGTTGACTCGGTCGAGTATGGGGAAAAGAAGAATTGAGGTGCTGGTGTGTAATTTAAAATATGACACAAGTGCAGAAAATAGACCAATAAACACAGACCAAGGAGTAAATAATAAACACAGACCAAGTTGAAATGAGGTGCTGGTGTGTAATTAACCGAATAACCCATAGGTTTCAGATGGATTGTGCACAGATGGGGTATAAATGGGTGGGTCCCACACAAATTATATGAATCATTCATTATTTTATAATAATTTTTCGAGTGGCTCCGCGAGAAATTTGCTTTATCCGAAGTGTGTAAGTGGGTCAATCCGAAAAACCCCCACTTCATTCAATCCATCTATGCACAATCCATCTGTACGAACTTCAGATCGACCACTTCGCAATTTGGATTGAGCTAATTTTTCGTGGACCCACCCGAAAATTATTTTAAAATAACTGAAAGACTCATATCATGTGTGAAATCCAAAAGTAGATCCCGAGCCCATTTATACCCCATCTATGCACAATCCATATGCGATAAACCTACTGGTACAGACCAAGATGTCTAGAAAATGTATAGAGGGCTCTCGGGGACCCACTTTTGGGTTCCACACGAGTGACCTGAACCATTCATTATTCTTAGAGCATTTTTTCGAGGGGTCTCACAAAATTTTAGCTCAATCGGACGGTTAGAATTGCTTGAACTAAAGGCCCACTGTTTCAAACAAAAAATAAATGTTGAAACGGTAGGACTTTAGTTCAAGCACTTCTAACCGTCCGATTGAGCTGAAATTTTGTGGGGCTCCTCGGAAAAATGTTCTAAGGCCTAGTTTTCTAAAAAAAATTAGCAACTCAAATGCTAAAATCAACCATTATTTTGGCAAATGAGTTCAGCAAATACTAAAATCATGGTTTTGAAATCAAAAAATGAAATTGTTCGGTATATCGTTTTTGTTTTTTTTCCTCATCAAATTAAAGTACTACTCGTGTACTTTAATTCGGTGTGAAAAATTCAAAAAATAATGTACGGAAACACTTAATTTTTTTTATTTGAAATACTAACATTTTAGCACCTGCTGAAATCATTTGCTAAAACCGTGGTTGATTTTAGCAATTGGGTTGTTAAATTTTTTTGGAAAGCTAGTACTAAGAATAATGAACAAATCAGATTACTCGTGTGAGACCCAAAAATGAATTCTTGGCAAAAGAGAAGAAATCGTAGCCACCCTACTGCCCTAAGCTAAACTAACAGTGACATACATTGATGGGGACACGAATACTAAAAAGCGGTTCATGGGGACCTAAAAAAGTATTCGACCCATTCCACAGGCCTGCTGGCCTGGTACTCCAATTAGTGCTCTTTTCTCTTTTTTGTTTTTATATTGGGATGCGCCCTTTAATTTCCCTGTAACGCTCATACTTCTCTTACTATTTGAACCCCAATACAATACATGAAAATAAAAAACATGAAAATGACCACTAAAAGGTATTTAACGAATGAGATTCACCTAGTACATTATTGAAACAGTATACCGGACGGATCTCATCTGTCGGATGTCTTTTCATGGTCATATTCAATTTTTATTTTCATATTCCATAGACTTTCTCATTTTATTTAGAAAAATGCTAATGTGTGTCATTAGACACATTAAAGTTGAAAAAACGTTTTGATCTTCTGGGTTTGTCCAGCAGATTTTTTGTTTTCTTCGGTTGGCTAAACCTTGCTTTCTTTCTATCCAGGGTCTTTTGGGGATTGCGTCTTGTGATCTTTTTCATCTAGTCGGGTTGTTTCTCCCCTCTCATTCTCTTTTAGTCTTTGTAATTTATTGAAGATTAATAAAGTTTTTTGCCGTGAAAAAAAATTTAATGGATTCAATACTTTATGGAAAATGATAACGTCTGCTCAATAGACAGACATTAAAACTAAAAAATGTATTAAAATGTGTAAAAGGTGTATACAGATATGTGAAACTGTATTGAAAAGTGTAAAATACTCACTCCGTCCCCATTTATTTGTCCCTCCTCGGGATTCAAACTTTATTAGGGAACATAATCATTACACTTTTTATAACTTGATTTTCCCATTTTACCCTTCAATCTTTTGTTTGTTTTTAAATCAGCCTTTTGGATTTTTGATTTGCCATATACGGTAATTAGGCGCCAAATGATGCTGGGAAGTGGTTTTGATTTGGCAGTACTAGTAGGCGCCAAATGAAAAAGGAAAAAGCTGGTGTTTTTGAAGTCATTGATCCAAATTTTCCCACCCAAATTAGAATTCCCTCCATTAATGTTTTCCAATTAATCCGTTTTGGAGTCATTGAAATTTTTTGAACCAAAATTAAAATTCTCTCCATCAAAGTCTTCCTATAAAAACCCAATCCTTAACTTCTGGAATTTACGTGTTGGCCAAAAGGAAAACTCTACGAATAATCAAAGTGCTCTCTCTCTCTCTCTCTCTCTCTGTGTGAATTCCACCGAGATAACTTCTCCAAAAATCAACCCCTATGCTTATCTACACCATATTCTGCCTCTCTCATTCTCACACCCACTTCTGTCCCTTTTTGGGGGGGTAAATTTGTGTTCTCTATTTTCGTTTTCCCAGGTCATTCAAGCAAGACTTCTCCAGTTTTTTTTATAGTCTCCAGTAGCAAAAAGTCGAAGAGATTAGATTGGAGGACTTGTTTTTGTGAATTTGGAGAAGTTTAGATGTAAATGGAAAAATCAGTGCACATTGAATGACTTCTTTTTGTTCTTGCTTTTGTTGATCAATTGGAAAGAGCAATGCACATTGTAAGATTTGTTTATGAGAATTTGCAGAAAGTTTAGTGTAATTACGAAAAATTTACTCATGTCCGTTTTGTTTGTTCCAAATTTATAATCTCATTGGTTACCAATTGAAATCTGGTAATGGCAGTGCTTTTTTACAAAATTACGGTCAAAATGTCTTTTCCAACTTCTGTTTTTACTAGTTAGTAAAAAATGGAAGGGTAAAAAAGGAATTTCAGTACCTAATGCCCACTTAGTTTTGAACTGGGACCAAAATTTTAGGACAGCAAAAAGTAGTATTTGGGACCAAAAATTGGGGACGAAGGGAGTATGTGTTGAAGTGTGTGTTTGTTTTTTATTGTTTGTGTGCCCACATTAACAAGACTATCTCCTATGGCTAAAATGTGAAGAAGTGGTTTTTTGGTTTTTTCTTTTTGTTCTTATTCAATTTTTTTTGCATTTGTTAGTTTTGCATCAAGATTTTGTGGTTTTTAGATTCCTCTCAATGAGATGAATCTAACAAATATAAAATTATGTTTTTTTTAAAAGTTTTTTGTTTTTTTTATTGGCAAAAATTTTTATTAAAGAAGACTTGACAAATGACACATCAAGCTGGGGAAGAGGGGAAGGAAATCCAACCAAGATTAAATAAAGAAAAGATACCTGAAAAAAAAAAAAAAGCAAAGCCGAATAACACCTAACGGGGGAGCCCATACTCCTAAAGCAATCAAAGATCCAAATCCAAAATAGGCCCCATGACCAACCTCAAAAGCTTCCATATGACGACCTGCTATAGAAAGGTTTTATTACGGGCCAATACAAAAAACAAATAGTTATGTCAATCACTCTTTTTTGGGGCTTAGACACTTATGGTGCACTTTTCTATTACAGGGTTTTTAGTGGTTTAGGCACTTTCATAGAGTACATTAGGATGTTAGACACTTTCATAGGGTACCCTAAGGTTTAGGTTTAGGCACTTTCATAGGGTACCCTAAACTTAGAATGTACATTTTAGAATTTAGACCGTACATTTAGAATGTACATTTTAGAATTTAGACCGTACATTTAGAATTTAGACTGTACATTTAGAATTTAGACCGTACATTTAGAATGTACATTTTAGAATTTAGACTGTACATTTAGAATTTAAACTGTATATTTAGAATTTAGACCGTACATTTAGAATGTACATTTTAGAATTTAGACCGTACATTTAGAATTTAGACTGTACATTTAGAATTTAGATCGTACATTTAAAATTTAGACCTTTAAAATTTATATTTTTATATTTATATGTATATATAACTAAAATTTTGCTCAATTTTATAAACCTCAAATATGCATATGACTAAATACATGCACACACCAAATATACATCAACGTTAACACATATATTCCAAAATACTATTTGGTGTGGTCATTCTTTTTTAATTACTATTAAGGTCATTCATTCCTTTTTGGCGTTTAAGCACTTAGGGTGCACTTTCCTATTATAGAGTTTTTAGTTGTTTAGACACTTTCATAGGGTACCCTAGGATTTTAGGCACACTTTCAAAGGGTACCCTAGGGTTTCGGTTTAGGCACTTTCATAGGGTACCCTAGGATTTTAGGAACTTTCATTGGGTATCCTAGAGTTTAGGTTTAGGCACTTTCATAAGGTACCTTTGGATTTAGGTGGGGTGGGTAGAGAGAGAGAGAGGGACGGATGGATGGGCAAAAGAGTTAGCCGAGTTTTTTACGAAAAAAATGGAGTGGGATGTGCAAGCCCTCCAAAAAGTGGAGCGGCTTGTACTTATCTCCTATAGAAACCCATTAACATGGAATGGGGTGCCTTTGAAGAGCATCAAATCTATTGAAATCGCTCGCTATCATATCCTTTATCCTCAAGTTATCACTGTTCGAGTGAACCACTCCCAAACGATTTCCAGTGGCAAGAGTTTCCTAAAATTCCTTCTCAACATCCAATATTCTTTGGGTGTCAAGAGATTCACTATCATCCATAGGGGTGACCGAAATTGATCCGACCCAACCGACCCGACCCGACGGGTTTCGGGCGGGTTTAAAATACAATCGGTTCGGGTTCGAGTTTTAAAATAGACAACCCGATAGAATCAAGTCGGGTCTCGGGTTTGAGTGTGGGAACTCGGGTGGACCCGACCCAACCCGATTAGCTATATATAACCCCCCAAAACATAAGTTTTCTAGCTCATTCTCTCTCTCTCTCTCTCTCTCTCTCTCTCTCTCTCTCTCTTCCCAGTTCCCCACCCCGTCTCTCTCTCTTCCAGTCCCACAGATCCACCTTCCACATCCACGCCGTCCACCTCCCTCTCAGATCCCTCTCCAGCCTCCGTCAACGATGACGGGGCCAATCGACGGTGAGTCCGTGAGACCTCTCTCTCTCTCTCTCTCTTGTGGTCGTGGGTGTGAGACCTCTCTCTCCCAAGCCTCTAATCGACGATGGCAACTCAATAGACGGTGGCGGTGGCAGCAACACAGCAGACGACGACGGCAGTAACACAGAGAACGGTGATGGTGATGAATATGATTTCAGATCTGATGTATTCATGTATTTATGTGTTACAAACTGTGAAGCGTGAAAGATTTCAGATCTGTATCATGTATTCATGTGTGTTACAGTACACAGATCTTTAGTTGCTCTTTGTGATTTGATTTGTGACGAGTCTGATGATTGATGAATATGTGATCACTGCTCTCTCTCTTTCTCTGTTTCTCTCTGTGATCTGGTTAGGGCAACCCGATCTAACTCGACCGACCCAATCCGAACCCGACCTAACCCGATCCGATCGGTTTATAGGTTAGTTATGTTCGGTTTCGGGTGCCATTTTTCCCAACCCGACCAAATTAGACCCGACCCGACCCCGACCAAACCCAACCTGTGCTCACTCCTAATCATCCATATCATCACTCTTTTGAATGCTCAAGCAATCATTAAAGAATTGTCTTCTGATTCTTCTCCTAACGCTTGCTGGCCGAAGATCCACCATAAGATTAATCCCCTCCATTTGAGATGCTCTACCTACCACCTCCATCGAGTTCGCCATTTCTACCATTTTTCCCCATTGAGTTTCTTCCACCACCTCTGTATTAACTGCTTCATCACAATCAGAGTCCTCAATCGAATCATCAGCGTTTTTTAAACCATTTCTAACTTTCATAGAATCCCTTTTTTCTATAGAGTCTGCAACCACTGATGGGCTCAAAGACCCACTCATATTCCAGCCCAATTCGAGAATACCTTTTTTATTTCTATCCGTTATAGCTGGGCCAGTATCAATATTAGCTGTGATAAGTGCTTGCTTCTCATCCACCCTCGAAACCTTGTTAGAAGTGATAGGCGCGTGGAATCCATGCATTTAAGTGCCTAAGTAGGATAGAGTTAGCGCGGTTTTCGTGTTTTTAATCCTCATTTTCCATTTAATGTGTGCACGTGGTTGGATTTGGTGTTTGTGCTTAATTTGCAGGAAAAAGAGGTGTTTTTGCGCTAATTGGAGTTGTTGGAGGGGCATGCACGAGAATCAAGAGTGGGAAGGCTGAGGAGGCTAAGTGTTGAAGTGGATTTCGCGTGGACGTGATCGTAACCCATCGCGAGCACTACATGAATTTGATGGAGCGCTCAAGAATGGCACAAAAAAGTGCAAGAATGAACAGAAGGTTCTGGAGCGCTACTACAAAAGTGGTGTAGTGCTATCGAAGGGTTTAGATGGGTCAACGGTTCAACGGTCAACCAGTCAAAGGGGGAGTTAAGGAGCGCGGTAGCGCTACACCATTTTCATGGTAGCACTACCGAGAGCTTATCTTGGCCAGTGAACGGCAGCGTTTTGGTCTCCCGCGGAGGATAATCCGATTTTGTCTCGGATTTTGATTAGAAATTAGGGATTAGTATAAATACTTCTCTTTTAGCTCGAATTAGGGATAGACATTCATAACTTAGATTTATTTTTCATTAACTTTGGTTGTTGTTCTTAGTTTTATATTTCAGATTCAAGTTTAATTCAAGTTCTTCGGGATTTCCAGTTTTGATTTCTTGTTCTTTGCATCCGTTCTCTCGCTGCAAATATTTCGCATCGTGTTTTATTTATTTCAATTGTTTGAAGCATGTTTAGATCTAGGGTTAATATTATTGCTGCATTTAATAGAATCATGAGCGAGTAGTTTTATAGAGTGCGGCCGCGGGGCGAAGGCGCTCCGTGGCTAGTTTGATTAATGTTCTACCTCAGGATCGAATTAATTTAATTTTTGAGCAATTTTAGAAGACTAAAACTCTTCTAACAAACAAAACCCAGGCATCGCCGGAATTCGAATGCGCACGGAATTCGAATTAATTTCATTCATTTAGTTGGTAAATCATTTGAGTTGCACAAGGGGTGGCTACCTAAGAGCCAAGATAAACTGTGAACCTGTCATCTTTGAGTCCTGCACACGTTCGTCCGTCTCTGTGGATTCGACTTCGGTACTTCCGGATATTATGCCACATCGGTCGAGAGTCCTACACTTGGGACGCGTCTTTATTTTAAGTCACCTGGTCGGTCAAGCAAGAAGCTATGACCAAATCTTTTGTGTCACTGTTAGAGCCATATATGGGGGAGACCGCCTTAATGTTATAAAAGTTGCGAGGCTCCTGAATCCGAATCTTGTAAGGCATTCCACAAACATCCAACTGAATCCAATCATCAATAAACTCCTGCTTCTCATGAGAGATCAAGACTTTTCTGCAAATGATGAAATTACGTAACTACACACTAGCAAAAATTGGTAGCTGGGAAACTTGCCACATAATTGGAAAGCCAACCTTTTTCAAGATACGGCCTTTACAAACTTTTTAAACTTCGACGAATCTACAATGTCCTAGTTTCTCAAAGGGAGCTAATTTTGGGGCTCCCTTTTTGATGCAAGCACTCCAAAATTTAATGAAGTTACAAAACTACCTGTTTCAAAATATAAAAGTTACTGGAGGCACTCCGCCCCAAAATTATCTCCTCATTTACTTGAGGCACTCCTAACAGAAATATGAACCAAAACCTCTCTCAGTTGGCAGCGGATCCTCTGTCTGAAACTGCCTGTCTGACACCTCTATCCCACGCCCTTAGTGCTACTATGTCGCCCATATTTCCCCTCCATTAAACCCACCAACTCTGTTAATGGCATTGTTAACTCAAGGCAATTGTTACTTTTTCTTTTTAGATTTTTTTTTTGTTTTGCAATATCCACTGGATCAAAAAAATAAAGTATTTCCACGTATAATTTTTTATTTTTGTTTGCACCAAATTAAAATTCTAGTAGAGATCTTTCTTTTGTTGTGCAAAAATTTTAAAAATTATATACGAAAGTATTTTACATTGTTGGTTTATTGAGTTGGCTTTGTACTATCCTTTGGATAAAAAAATAAAGTAAATCCACGCATAATTTTTATTTCTTTTGCACCAAAATAAACTACCATAGAGATTTTTAATTCGATTTGAAAAAATTTTAAAATTTTTATCTGAAAGTATTTTACATTGCTTGCTTGTTGGGTTTCAATTATTTCGTATTAACAAAAAATAAAAAGTTATGCGCGCAATTACTTTATTTTTTGATCCGAAAGATATTGCAAAGCCAACTCATCAAGCCAACAATATAAAATACTTTCGTATACAATTTTTCAATTTTTTTCGCACCGAATTTGGCGCAATTCTTTATTTTTTATACGAAAGATATTGCAAAGTTGCTGAACAAGCCAACAATGTAAAATACGGCCCAGATCTATCCCACACACTCTCTCTCTTCCCTCTTTTTCTCTCCTTTCTCTCTCTTAATCCAGGCGGTCCAAAAAGTGTTTTGGACGGCCGAGATATGCGCTTGGGCACCACGTAGGATGGTACCCGCTCGGCACTGAAAAACTTCTCGTTAATAGAGGAGGAAAAGGAGAAGAGTAAATTTTTTTGGAGTGCCTGAGGTAATGTAGCTTGGAGCCCCTCCATCAATTTCAGTTTTTTGTCAACCCTTTTTCTCCCCTTTAAATGCCCTAGCCATATTTTCGATTTTTTCTCCAACTTTAAAAAAGAATACAAAACTACCCTATCTCTCTCTCTCTCTCTCTCCACACACTGTGCTGCTGCTACAATGCTACATAAACACCACCTATCCCCCAAGTATTCTATGCCTCGATATTTCTAGTATTTCTGTAATCAATCTCTCTTTCTCTCTCTCTCCAGAAAAAAAGTTCATCAACCCTTTTTCTAGTATATCAAGTCCTCCAATTCAAGTACGTATACAGTTTATTAGAATTTTTATCATTTAGATAATCTTCCTCTTTTCTTTTTCTAATTCCTTCAGTGGTTTCATAGCTACATATAAGGGTGTGTGTGTTGAAATATATATCTTGATTTCTGATATAAAAAGGGGCTATATATGGATATATATTTGTAGATCGAGCATATATGTTTCCACCATAGTTTTATTTTCATGCTTATTGAAGTGAAAAATTAGATCGGATAAAGATTTGGTACTGCCCTAATCGCGTCACACTAAAGAAAACATATGCGACTATGGAAGTGGTCTCCTGCTAAATGCTGCTTATTCTGGTGAAGCCCATCATGTTATGCATTTGGATTTGTTCTCCTCTCAAGTGGTTATCCTGTTACTTGTCAAATTTGAGTGGATTTTTGTCTGGTGTTTCTGATATTTACCATTGGAAGATCATACAGTTAGAGCTTATGTACTTTGTAGGCCTATTTGTTTTTGTCTTTGTTGATGTTCGGATTATGGGAGCATGCTTTGTTCCTCTTCTTTTATTTTGGCCAGTTTTTCAGCATTTCACTGGTTTGATGGCTTTTGACTCATCTGTGCTATTTGCCGTTTCTTTCTTACCCTTCGTCGAATTATTATAAAATTTTTATTCCTGATAAAAAAAAAAAAACAAAAACAAATGCGACTAGATATGTGTTCATTCTCTTTTTTTTTTTTTTTTCCCTTTCTTTATCTATCTCCGAAAAAATACTGTTTTGAGCACCTTTTTAGCTTTGTTAAGAAGCCAACTAGCTCTATTTTTCTTTTTATATTTTAAAATAACAAGAAAAGTAAAGAAGATACATTCATATAATCTTATACGCATACGATTCTTAACAATATGATACGTATCTGTGAATGTGTGCAGGGATGGAGTTAGGAATAATGATTCCAGAATGGAAGACGGTTCCAGATTTTGGACAGGTTTCAACTGTATTTTATCTTTTCTTTCCTTATGAGTTTTGTTTTTCAACGCGGCTTAAATTTGTTTTGAGGTCCCACCCTAGAAGTGCTTGATTCAATTTTTTATTTTTCTACAACTCTAAACATTGAATCCAAAACTAAATATTTAGATCAAGTACTTAAACTTATCTGTTTGAGCTGAATTTTTTGCTGAGATAGTGCGAAAACGTATTTTAAAATTAATAAATGGCTTAATAAATTACCAAACACATTTTTGTTTCTAGATTTGAAAAACATTGAAAGAAAAAATAAAAAATAGGAAACAAAAATATTACCAAACGCCCCCTTAGTAACAGGCGGGTGTTATTTATTCAAATAACCTAAAAAATGATAGATCTTTATTCGCCTTGAAGGCTTGAATGCTTATTTTTTCAACTTATAAAAAGTAGAAACTTAATTTTGCAACTCTTTTATAAACCATCGGAGTCCTTCATTCTGTAAAGTTTAAGGTTTCAATTTTTTCTTACAAAAAATAACTCCAGAAAAGTAACACTTTCCGTCACAAAGCAAAAAAAAAAAAAAATTTCAATCCAAAAATTGAATAATAATTTGATAAAGCAATTACCAATATCCAAATGACAATTTTTTTTTGGAAAACTAATAGTAAAAGGCATAAACAGAAATAATATGTGAAAAGTGTGTAGGGATGTGTGTATTTTTGTCTTTATGTGTGCTTATTATCTGCAAACAGAAAAACCCATAAACAAAATAGAACTCTAATTAATTAGTACACTTTTAAAGAAGCTCAATGTCAATTTATTTTGAGAATAACATAAACTTCACTGATCATAGGAAAATGATAATGCCAAAACTGTTTTTGTTAATGTCAAAATCTAAATGCATAAAAGATTTGTACCTTGCACATGGCAGAAACTTTTTATAAATTAAATTTTTATAAATAAAAAATCAAAAATCGTTTTGACATTATCACCACCTTAATAATAACCTAGATTATACAATTTTGCGACCCCTTTTAAGCGTGCCAGTAGAAGTTAGGAAGTGAAAAAGGGAGCTCACATCCATTTTTTTAACACATCTATTCTAATCTAATATATATATATATATATATATAATGGAGCACTCTTTTGGTGCAGAAGGCACAAAAAATTCCCACGAATCTAAATGTAGATATTGTAGCAAAATTCTCAATAGTCTTTGTGATGTAGGGCACCTTATGAACTACAGAAAAGACATGCAACAATCGAACACAAAGGAAATAGTTTAGAGAAAAATGCTCTCTAGACTCTTTTATTATTCAATAATACTAAAAAACTGTCTTGCCCTTAAGGCTTACAACTTATTATATAGGAAACCGGAAACCCTAATTGATTTGCTCCAAAAAGGAAGCCAAATCGATAAAAAACGCAGAATTACCAAAAATGAAAAATTTGAAAATAATATCAAAATAAAAAAACTAGAGAAAATTTTATAATGTTTCCCAAAAGCACAGCTTAATTCGGATTTTCCTTGCCCAAGTAATTGGCAAGTTAAATCTTTCCTTAAACGGCAAATTTGGCCATTCAGGGACCTAAACAACGAAGAAAGCCCGAAAAACGACGTATGCCATGGCCGCAGGCGATGGGTCTTGATCGTTGGGTTGTTTCGGGTCTGACCCAAGTGGGCCCAACGCAAAATTCTACAGTAGAAAAATTACGATTTTGCCACCCTAAGTTTAAAATGGCGAAAATACTCTTCTTCCATGGCTACTGCATCACTTTGCTGGAAAATCTTTACCGTTAGAATAGCAAAATGAAGACAAATCTTCAATGTTGCAACTTTTTCCTTTGCTGAATAGATTTCATTCACGAAAACACACATTCAATTCATGGAAAACACAGAGAGAAAACAGAGGGCATGACAGTTCGAGAGAGAGAGAACCAAGTCCATATTAGAAATATAAGATCCATATTAGATCCAATATTAGATGCATATTAGATCCATATTGGATGAGAGGGCATGGTATCCGAATAATGATTCTAATAGAGGTGTTTCTGCAGTTTGGAAGGACATTTTGTGTGTGGGGCATTGGGATGATGATCTTCTTAGCTTTTTCATGTCTAATACTAAAATTTCAGTGGGTAATGGCAGAAATATAAGGTTCTGGTTGGATCCTTGGATTGGTAGAGATACTTTGAAAATGATTTTTTCTAGAATTTTTAACATTTGTTCCCAGAGTTTGGTCACAGTGGCTGAGGTGTTTCAGGGTATTGGATCAAGTTCTAAGCTTAATTTGATTTTTAGGAGAAGTGTTTTTTCATGGGAGGAGGGGGAGTGGAACAATTTTATAGGCCTGATGAATTCGGTGCAGTTACAAACATCAATGGATGATCTATTAAGGTGGGAGGCAGAATTGTCTAAGTCCTTTTCGGTCAGATCGTTGTACAAGTTATAAGATGGTGAAT
The DNA here is from genome assembly GCA_020921065.1 of Vaccinium darrowii. NCBI lineage: Eukaryota > Viridiplantae > Streptophyta > Magnoliopsida > Ericales > Ericaceae > Vaccinium > Vaccinium darrowii. The sequence continues at coordinate 135,282 of CM037156.1, forward strand.
CTGGAAGAGGGAGAAAGGAGTTTTTGTTTATATGGAAAATTTTTGCTCCTCCTAAACTTCAATTTTTAGGTTGGTTGGCTACCTTGAATAGGGTTAAAACGGCTGAATTTCTTTTTTCTCTGGGAGTTTTGTCTGATGTTAATGAAAGCTTATGTCATTTTTGTGGTGAGGTTCCTGAATCTGTTACTTATTTGTTTTTGCATTGTGAGGCAGTTTGGGGTATATGGTGTGAGGTAGTTCAGTGGTGGGGGTTACCTTGGGTGGTGCCGAGGTCAGTGAAGGATTTATTTACATGGTGGCAGAGCTGGAAGTTTAAGAAAGTTAAAAAAGTGATATGGGACTTGTCGGTTTTTGCAGTATTATGGTCAGTGTGGAAGGTCAAAAACGAACTCATTTTTCAAGGTGTTGTTCCAAGGTGGAGGGATTTGGGAGATATCATTAAACACAGGATTGCTTGTTGGTTCCAGTCTTACCATGGAGCAAAGAGTTTTTCTTTTGGAGACATTGTGTTCAATTTTCCCTCCCTTATTGAGTCCCTATAATCTTCTATTTAGGAGCTTATGGCAGCATGGTAGTTCATGCTGGGGAGATTTCTCTTGCTTGGAGTTGATTTCTTGTTAACTCTTTCTGTTTTTTCTGTTTCTCTTGGTCCTACGTTTTCATTTGGTCTGGCGTTAAAAGCCCAATTGTGGGTTTCTTTCCCCTTCCTTTTGGACGCGTTGGATCCCCTTGTACTTCTTCTTTTCGTTAAATATATTCTTTCTTTGCTGATAAAAAAAAAAAGATCCATATTAGAAAAACTTTCTATAGAGAAATTTCACTCTGAAGTGAAAATGAGGTGTATGCTGTATAAATACTTGTGTGATATGAGGTGTCTGCTATATAAATACTTGTGTGATGGGTCTCACATCATCTTGAATTTATGAAGTTTACATATTTCACTAATTTTGAGCATTCAGAGTAAGCTTCTCGATACATAGAATTAGTGTTGCACTGTGTAAGAACAATTTCCAAAAATTCTTGAATTTCTACAGAGTACAACGTACATTGTCAAGAATTTATCAGATTTGTAGTGATTTTGACATAGAATGCTAATATGTTGCATGCAGATTAATAACATGCCATCGGATGATAATGATGACCAAGAAGACAACATTGGTCGAGATAATATAAAGAAGCCCTGTCAGCGCCACACCCAGCATCAAATCCAATCATTGGAAGCGTGAGCTGTTTTGTTTTATAACAGACACATGTCTAATTAAAAACAACAATCAAACATATATTCCCTCCGTCCCTAAATGTTAATCTGGTCCACAAGATGAGAAATTAAAAATTTAACAAATATTTTCCAAGAATTTTTTAAAATTGTTTTCATAATTTTGAAAGGGCTTTTGCTAGATACCACCCTTAGGGTGTTCCGAAAGTTTATTAAAATATTTTTTTTCCTTCCTCGCTCAGAGATCTGCAAAGCGCAAACAGATTGTTCAGACTTCAGAATGATGTGATTGGTGTCCTCTTGACCTCCAACTTGCATTTCCTTACAAGTGAAACGGAAGAATTTTGGACCCCGAAAAAAAAAAAAAAAGAAACAGTAGAAAAGTCATGCAAAGGACGGAAAATAATATGGGTTACACCATTTATGCACCCCAAATGCAAACCGAGACATGTCAGTCTCTCATAACACATCACATAAAAAACCGTGAAAAATCAATTTTTTCAAAAATCTGGATTAGTGGAACACTAGGGAGGGACACAACAAGTGTACTTTTTGTGGGACCCAACAAGTGTAACTAGTGCAACATTGCATCCATTACGGGCACAAAAAATACACTTATTGGGTCCCAATTAAGTGAGACCCAATAAAGTGTACTTTTTTGTAGGACCTAACAAGTGTACGTTTCTGTACCCCCGTTAATAAGACCCTTTAAAAAAATTGAGTTTCGATAAAAAATGATATGGGTATACTTAACTTGCACTCCACATGCACACTAAAGTGACGTGGCAGACAAAAAGAAGCCCATCATTTCAGGTCTGCCACATCACCTTAGTGTGTATGTGGAGTGCAAGTTAGGTGTACCCATAACATTATTGTCAAATGACAATGCTTAATTTTTTGGGGCAAAGTCAAGAAGGTCGAGATAAAAAAAATAAAAAAAATACTCTTGTATAAAAAGGTGAGATGTTAGCATTTTTCAAAATAAATAAAGAGGAGAAAATGGAATCTGACTTTGGATTGCTATGGCGGTACAATACTATCAAGATGTCTTGTCATTTGCTATGGCGGTACAATACTACCAAGATGTGTTGAAGTTTCCACCAGCGTACAGTACCAATCGCCTACCAACGCGCGTGGCATGCAATGCTGACCACCCTTAGGGTGGTTTCTAGCTTTTGCCTTTTGGAAAGAACACATTGATATCTAGTGGATCATTGAAATGTTTTTTTTTTATCTTCTTTTGTGGACCGAACAAAAATCTGAGAAGGGGGAGTAATTACTTCTATTTTTTATGAGTTGCTTGAATATTGTTTGTTACCCTTTATTTTTTTTTTTCTGCATTTTGGATATGACTGTGTTGAATTCAGGTAATAAGAAAGCGTATTTTCACCTAATTGTTTTTTTATTTTATTTTAATGTTCTGCTGTGTTTCTGTTGGTTGGAGCCCAGTGTCTTTAAAGAGTGTACATACCCAGATAAGAATCGAATTAGGAACCTTGGGATTCAATTAGAGTTGCAGCCTTCGCAAATAAAGTTTTGGTTCCAAAACAAGCGCACCCAAATGAAGGTAAAAACGCTCTCTTCCTCACCTAATTAAACTGTTTATGTTAATGTCAAAGTTGTACCGCCTGCACTGTAAGTTTTGGTATTAAAATAACTTAATTATATTTTTTTGTCATGGAAGGACAATTTTTGCTTGTATTTATGGTTTACTAGGGATTGCCCGTGCCTAAAGGCACAACGCGGCGTAATTTAACCTCAATTTGATAACTTAGTTACCATAGTAAATAGCTCAGTACTCTCGTGCGATTTTTTCACCCAATAACGAAACCAAAGGTTAGCATAAGAATCCAAAGAATTTTTAAAAAAATTTCCCAAGGGCCAATGAAATAATTTTATTTTTCTGTAATCTCAACTGTATTCCACCTTATCAACCCAACCTCCTCTAAAATAGTCTTACGATATAAGCTTCATATATTTTCATCCAATTTGAGTATCTGAACATTTACTAAACTTTGAAAAAAAAGACATTACTATACACCATCATTGATCAATCGGAATTCAAAGTTTCGAACCCTTAGAAACTTATGTCAATGCGAAGACAACTATTATAATTGGATGGGAAATAGAGTTTGGGACTATAATCTATAAACAACGTGCATGCTTGGGTATTTGTATCCTTTTAAGATCCTATAGCAACTTCACCATCCGATATATCAACTACACATCATAGAATAGTACTTGAAAAATAAACAAAAACTACAATAAAAACAATTAACACTCATTTAAAGCACATGACTACCTATAACCGTCTCCTAATAAACCCATTATCTGAATAAGCAACTCATTCTTGTGCTCAACTTTTATAGAGGCAAAGTGGGTCTTACCATAATCAAGAGTTGAACATCCATGGCTTCCAAATTGAAGTTCAGAGCCTGCACCACTATATATGAAAGCAACACCATCAAACAATCCTGCAATGAAAAACACATCACCAAGACCCAAATAAAAATCCGAAACTCAAAAAAAGGAGTTAGATCAATCAATGTTTTATTCGTGCATTTTATCAAACAGTACTAATCGAGCATTGTCCATTAGATCAAAACATTTCACTATATTGATTTTTTTTTTGAACAACTTCTTAACTAGCACACCGTCGAGTTCCACTCCCATATTCTCCAATTCTCTTTTCCACATGACTATAATTTGTAACTGTACCATTTATAAGTTATATCTCTAGCGAAAAAAAATCACACTTGAGGTGCATAGATTTCACTATTTACATTTAGGGGGAAAAAAATCAGGAGGAGCTGATCAATCATTCACAAAAAGACATGAGCAAATCAAAATCTTACAACGTCCGTAAAATTCTTGAAAAAAAAAAGCATCAAACGATGGACTGAGAGAGAGATAGAGGAGTTGTAGAACTACTTGACAATTAGCACACAGCTTAGGAACCATTGGATTTATGGTTGGGGTTCAAAAAACATCAAATAGTTACTTTGGAACTTGTACTCTTGCCAAATCTAGTGCCTGTGTCATGTATACGAAAAAAAATACCAATTTAGAGTGGAAGATTGCAGAGTAGCAATTACCACCATCATAGAATGAAGGTAGCTAATTAATCGTACTATCGATAGAAGGAAACAGAAAAGAACAAAGCCTCCATTTTTCCTCTTCCAACAATGGCTAAGGTGGTAGTACTAAGAAAGCTACATAACATAATTTGAAATCATAACAATAGAACATGGCTAGATACAGACACAAACACAAATACGATACATGGTAATGTTCAAAATGTGGACGGTCAACAAGTCCACGAGCCATGTCAAATTCCATGTAAGACATAGAAATATAATAATCAACAGGTTACAGTAGTCAAAGGGTACCCGCAAACCCCAATATGCAAATACATAAGAATTGTGTTTACAATCCAATGTCAAAAGAGAAAACTTGATGAAGTTACAAAATCACCTTAACAAAATATAAGTTCTAAGATGACTAAGTAACTCCTCCATTTAGCTTTCAAAACCAATGTGTGTATGCACTCCAAGCACTCCATGTCATCCTACTTGATGGGTACCTGAAAATTGATAGGTGCATAAAGATGATAAGTGCACGTGAAATGAGCATGAGACAAACACGGTGGTTCGACAAATACGATGTTTCATGTTGAAAAGTGATGACTCATGGATGATATATGAATCAAGTTAAAAGTTCATGTGTTAACATTTATAAACTTGTAATCTTCATTCATGAAAACTTCTTTTATTAAATGTTGAGTGTTTCATACGTGCTAAGTACTTAAACTCCTTTTTTCACTTCAACTCCTCTATGAACTCTATCTATACATATATCGAAAAATTTTCAGGCTCGGTAACCTGTACTAGGGTGTATATGTTCCAAATACTCTTATCCAGCCTGGAAGAATAGTATATATTCCGTGTTTCACAGGCCACGTTCACCATGTCTAGCTACGCTAGGTAATAACAATATATTCCGTGTTTCACAGCCACGTTCACCATGCCCAGCTACGCTGGTAATAATAGTATATTCCGTGTTTTACAGGCCATGCTCACCATGCCCAGTGTCACGCCCCGTCCCGAAACGACACTCGTGTGGGCCCGTGTCGGCGCTGCCACGTGGCATTCCAACACAAAACCAAACAACACCTGTTCAAAAATCTCAGAATAAAAACACAGTGGAAGACTTCTAACATATAAATAAAAGTGTATACGACACACCACAACACAAATGCCAAACAACCGATGACTTATTTACAATACATGTAGTTCAAGTACTCAAAGTCCTCTTAGTTTCAATTTAATACAAACCACTACGAGTTCAACTAAAAACAAACTAACTTGGCTAGCTACGTCACTCGAGGCTAGCCCAAAAAGGAACTCCAAAACGACCACCGATAGTGGACCCACCCAAAAACCACCTACTATCTGCTATTTGGACCCACACAACAACTATCAACATGTATATAACCAATCACATGCAAGTGGCACGTCTGCCACATCTTATGTATCCTAGGTCACTGTGGGAGCACACCCCGCTCGTTGTCACCGGTAACTTGCCGACACAACATATTCGCGGTGTAACCCAATCCACAGCCCCTTCGCAGATACCAACTTTCACACACAGCATACATGCACATCCACAGCTAAAACATCTATTAGCATGATATACATCCATCTTCACAACAACACGTCATCAACACAGTTATATGTTATTGAACATAATGCTTGACACCTAGCTTTGTGTTAGCTAGCGTCGCCCCAAGCGTAGGGCTAGGTCGGTCATAGCATAATAACTCGGAAGTCCGAGGTCGAATCCACAGGGAGGGGTCGGAGCTAGTGAGAGGTTTACTTTACGGTAGGGGTTTCGGCGTTAGGACGACCAACCTTTTGGTTGTGATTTTTGTTTGGTGGAATCTCTCTACCTCTAATGGGATTGAAAATGAAATTTTAAACTACAAATTAAAGGCGGCAAGGTTTAGAGGTTCATACCACCCATGACTAGGGATATTCAATGGCTCTCAACTGTAACTCAAGTGAGAGACAAAGTCACTTGCTCTCACTCGGAAGATTTAGCAATGAAAATCATTTTGACTCTAGAAAATTGGTTTAACAATGGGATAAGTTCTTTGAGGCAATTTTACAAACACTTAGAATGACATAGCTCTAAGCATCATGTGTGGCAAGTGGTCAAGCCCTTGCCTACACAAGATCAAAAAGGTTAACAAGACTAAGTTTTGATACATAAAATTGAACTCACCCAATGAAAACCAATCTTATACCACAAGAAAGAGGTTTGTAAATGGAAAGAAACTCTCTTAAACATTTTGTCGAACACCTAAAGTGACATAGCTCAAAGCATTGTGTGTGCCAAGTAATTTGTCTACACCCAATCAAGGAGGTTAACAACCCCAAGTTTAGACCGAAAATAGAGTGATTAATCCGTTCACAAACCCACAATAAGCATAAAAACGTGAGAAGCCATTGAAACACCGAAGTCATGGGGTGATATTCACCCCATAACCAAGCCTAAACCACTACTCAATCATGCTTAAAGTACACACAAAGGAGAAAAACGTGATTAAAGAAAACATAACGAAAATGAAAATAAACACAAGATTTAGATAGATAAGAGAAATACTTACAACATCTGTGAAGGCAAAAGCCTTGAATCCAAAGAGAAAATCTCAAAATCTAGAGAGAAGGTGGAGCTCAAGTGAGCAAAACAAAAATGGAGGTAGAGAGAGAAGGTGGAAGATGAAGAATACCTAATAATCTGATGTTAGGTGGCTTTTATAGCCCCCAAAAACGTGTACAAAAGGTCCAAAATGCCCCTAAGATAAAAGGGAAGTCGGGCCAAAAATTTATCTGAAGCGTCTGGGTATAGATACCCCCGCGTCGGGGTATTGATACCCAGAGGGTCTGTGATTTTCTGCATTTGCTAAGGGCGCTGGGTATAGATACCCCGTTTTGGGGTATTGATACCCAGAAAGTCTGAGTTTTCTTTGCATTTGCTGAAGAGGCTGGGTATTGATACCCAGTGTGTTTGACTCATGATTGACTTGGGCCTTTGCTCGGGCGTACTTGGCCTTCTTCCATGACTTTTCTCGTGAATTTCTCGGCACCGTAGCGATGTGCCACGTGTCCTTGGACCTTGGGTCACGGATTGACTCGTGTTCGAGCCATGGCACCAAAGAGATGCCTTATTCTTCCGAAAAACCTGCGAACGACAAAAACACAACCTACGCGCAATATCAATCAAATAAAACAAGTTATGCACGTGTGTGTGACAAAAACGAGGTAGATAAGCCCCTTTATTTACACTTTCGGGGGCTTATCACATAATCATGTCAAACACACTCTCCTGAGAAACGACCGAAGTATGCCAAACTAACTATGAATTTGGCACCTCCCGAATGACCGGCTCTTTACCTAGCCACAAATCAACTAATATTAGTCTATGAGCTTCTATTGATGTCTCACATATAATCAAAAACATAAATATGTAACCTGAACAACTTATAAGGTCATCACAATTGAAGACTAGTCAAGATACCACACCACTCCAAAACTAGTATGAAATCTAATAACCAGCCCATCGTATCTGGACTATCATTTCTTACGGGTTCTGAATTAGGACATGAGACCACCACCACTAGAAAGAATACTTTCGGTACATCAATATCGATATAAAATTTTCCCTAATCGGAGCCCGGATGACCAAGATATGCTTGTTTGAAGTTACACAAAAAGAAACACAAAAATTGCAGGTTCAGCAAGTACACCAACTTCGAATCAAAAACTGCTATTGACTAGAACAAATCAAGGCACAAACTATACATATTCTCGAAGGTATGCGAGTCTAGTTTCCAAATCAAAAAGCGGTTTGCAAAACGGATACCCGAGGTATGAGTTATGCCCATTTTCCCAAAGAGTGTCAGTGCTGTCTGCACAGACGCGAACCCGACAGCAGCTCGGTAGAACATTTTTCATATTTTCTGTGAAAATAGACACAAGGAAGAATCCTCTGTAAAAATATCAAATATTTACGAGCTTCCTAAGTACCCGAAATAATTTCTTGAAAACAGGTCAACAACAAATTAAGATCAAGAATCAAAACCCTTACCTTGAATTAGGTTTTACTCCTAATTTTCCCTTCCCTTTTCTCCTCCTCCTCCTCCTTCTTCTTCTTCTCTCTCTCTCTCTCTCTCTCTCTCTCTCTCTTTCTACGTCAGTGAAGATAAGAACGTGAAAGAGGAAGTAGCGTAGATATTTCTTTAACCCCACTAAACTACAATTTAACCCTCCAACTAAGAATTCTAACGGTTTTAACACATATCACAAAATCAACTTAAAACATGCAATTTAAACGCTATTTATCCGTGACGGGTATTACAACTCTCCCCCCCTTGGGAAATTTCGTCTCGAAATTCGATCTACCCTTCGACAACAAATGCGATACTACAAATTTATCAATTCCTCATTTTCCCACATAAATCTTCAACATGTGCTTTCACCACAATGCTTCCATGTAAGCTAATGACTTCGAACATAAACTCACACTTTCCAACCGAGAATCTCAGCATGTAAACCAACGACAAATCATGACACCACAACACAAATGTCAAACAACCGACGACTTATTTACAATACATGTAGTTCAAGTACTCAAAGTCCTCTTAGTTTCAACTTAATACACACCACTACTAGTTCAACTAAAAGCAAACTAACTTGGCTAGCTACGTCACTCGAGGCTAGCCCAAAAAGGAACTCCAAAACGACCACCGGTAGTGGACCCACCCAAAAACCACCTGCTATGTGGCAATCAAAGGAAAACCAGGAGTGTGGGAGACATAGAAATGCTCAATAAGATACAATCAAATCAACATCCAAAACAAAACAACATTATCCAACAACTATCAACATGTATATAACCAATCACATGCAAGTGGCACGTCTGCCGCATCCTATGTATCCTAGGTCACTGTGGGAGCACGCCCCGCTCATTGTCATCGGTAGCTAGCCGACACAACGTACTCGCGGTGTAACCCAATTCACAGCCCCTTCGCAGATACCAACTTTCGCACACAACAAACATGCATATCCACAGCTAAAATATCTATTAGCATGATATACATCCATCTTCACAACAACACGTCATCAACACAGTCATATGTTATTGAACATAATCATGTCAAACACACTCACCTGAGAAACGACCGAAGTATGCCAAACTAACTATGGTTTTGACACCTCCCGAATGACTGGCTCTTTACCTAGCCACAAATCAACTAATATTAGTCTATGAGCTTCCATTGATGTCTCCCATATAATCAAAAACATAAATATGTAACCTGAACAACTTATAAGGTCATCTCAATTGAAGATAAGTCAAGATACCATGAACAACTTATAACTATGGTTTTACTCCTAATTTTCCCTTCCCTTTTCTCCTCCTTCTTCTTCTTCTTCTTATTCTTCTTCTTCTTCTTCTTCTCTCTCTCTCTCTCTCTCTCTCTCTCTTTCTACGTCGGTGAAGATAGGAACGTGGAAGAGGAAGTAGCGTAGATATTTCTTTCACCCCACTAAACTACAATTTAACCCTCCAACTAAGAATTCTAACGGTTTTAACCCATATCACAAAATCAACTTAAAACATGCAATTTAAACGCTATTTATCTGTGACGGGTATTACACCCAGGTACACTGGTAATAACAATATATTCTGTGTTTCACAGGCCACGTTCACCATGCCCAGCTACGCTGGCAATAACAATATATTCCGATTTTCACAAGCCACGTTCACCATGCCCAGCTACGCTGGTAATAATAGACCAACATTATTATAACGTGACTCTTTCTATCTTAAAACATATCCGCTCATCAACCACACATGCTCATCCTAAATTTGTAACGTATCATCTATTCTTTACTATCCCGCCTTCTCTCATTTTCATAAACTATAGTGCAATCCTCCACTTCCTCCAACAAGGATCCATGTGTCCAAGAAAATGCCGGTATGTTCGAAAATAGCCTAAAGGTCCATCAAAAGCCCAAGTACTCACCAAATTCTCCATAGCGTGTTCCAAAAGCCAATTTACACTAAGAACACCAAGGTTAGTCCAAAGATGTGTCCAAGTATCCCAAGGAATATTCACGTGTCCAAGAACGTATTCGAATGTCAAATTTAATACCCAAATATTCAAAAAAACGTATCCAAGTATCCAATTATACCAAAATGCCATATCTTTCATGAAATATTCCATTTCCAAACACTTCTAAAAATATCCATTTATTTTTAATAGGGAATTAATCCCTCTGCCAAATTTCGTGGGCTCCGTTTACCCATGGCCAAGGACACACCTAATGGTGGCCCTAGTATTCACATTTATCCATAAAACACGTTTGATTCAAAACTCATTTCAAAACTTCACATTTTGTCCCATCGTTATCATTTGCATTGAAATGTCAAACCAACAGCTTAAATTACCCAAATGTAGCCAAAATAAAGTTGGCGGGATGTACGATGTGTCAAATATTCAAGGGAGGATAAATGATGAAAATATAATATTTTAGCGTTTCCCAACCAGTCGGAGGTTTTTGCCCAACTGGTTGGGCCAAGATAGAGACAAGAACAATTTTTCAGAGAAGCCCAACCAGTAGGATGTTTTTTCCCAACTGGTTGGGAAGAGACAGATTCGAGCGAAATTTTTAGAAGCACCTAACTGGTTGGAGGTTTTTGCACGACTGGTTGGGGAAACCCAGATTTCCTGCGAATTTTTTCCCAGGCATGAAACTTCAACCCAAGTGCATATATGATGTTTTAGGCCAAAAATTGGAAATGTTAAGCAACTAATGGACATAGAGGGAGGGTAAAACAACCAACAAACTCAAACATCAACTCAATCCATAGATCACAAACTCAAATTGAACAAAACCCACTTAGGAAGAGAAATCATGATTTTGAGGAATTGGAAGAGCAAGAGTGAGATACATGCCACATATCACATTGATACAACGAGAGGGTGTAGAATTTTTCCCCTACCTCAAGGATTGAGCTTAAAATGAGTAGGAAATGTAAAACCCTTGCCTTTGAAATACTCCAACCAAAATAGGTTAGCTCGAAGCAAAACCACGGAGACCCAGACTCCAAATCACACGTAGAAGTAGGATGTGAGGTTGAATCTTGAGTTTGGGGAGTGAGAGGGGTGGATTTTGGTGAAGATTTTGGAAGAACTTTGAGAGGGGGAGAAGAGAGGGAGAGAGGGCTGATTTTAGAGAGAGGAAATGAGTGTATATTTTGAGCAAAAGTCAGCCATATACAATTATATATACACGTACCCCCTTTGCACTTGTACCTTCTAAGTTTCTAATGCGTTATAAATGAACCCAAGTGCAATTGTCACACTCACATTGGCCCCACATTAACTCATTTTCAATTTCTCACATTTCCCAAATATTAGTTCCGGGATAATACATAACTATCACTTCATTAGCATTAAAGGGCCACTGGTGGGGTTGGAAATATAATTCCTTTCTCTACCTTCAAATTATTAACAAATCCACCATATTTCATTCACTAAAAAGGGGGGGGGGGGGGGGGGGGGGGGGGAACAAAGGCACTAACACTAATATTTTCAGGGAAGAAAAAAAAGATAGGAAAGAGTACATTAACCCACAAATTGCTCTGTATGAAATCTGATTGCAGAGGTGAGAAGAAACTTTGGACGGCCCTCCCACTCTCCAACATCTTCACCACTTCTTAGGCATTTCATCGAACACCTTTTCGGTTCATGGTTCACCGGTCTTTTCCTCTTCATCTAACAGGCTACCACAAATAATTTCGACAAAAACTTTAAATTAATAGGTTTCAAATTAGGTTAAAATAAAAGGGATTCAAGTATGGTGCTCGCTGACTATTTTGAGCGAGGGTCGACGACAGAGAGACGTCATCATCTAGTACAGTTAACTATGAACCCCAACATATCAAATGTATGGAAAAAGCTGTGATGGAAAAAAAGAAATGGTGAAACTATGAGTATGAAATTCGAGACAAGAGAAGTTCCGAAATTATCTTTTAATTAAATGAAGAGAACCAATTTTGAAGAAAACAACCGCACACTAAAGAAAAAAGTGAGTTTCTAGTTATCTTTTCCTCTTTTGCCTTTAATTCGAGAAAAACACAGTCTGAACTATAGTCTATAAAGTAAAGGTATATCTTCTAGCATTACTAATTTTTTAAAAATATTACTATATTCTTTAGTTTTTTTTCTTAATTCCTTTAGTCCGGATGAATGCAACAATTTAAAGACTTAAGTTAAAAATAGAAGCTGGATTCACATGGCGTCTTCCATGGCTACAATAGCAAGCTAAAGAATTAAATAAAAAAAGACGTACAATCTTTTACTTTGATAATTGTTATTATATAATTTATGAATTTGTTTTAGTACTAATTAAGTTTTAGTACATACATGTTGAGTAGTTTAAACATGAGAGGCAAGAGATCGAACAGCTGCGGGCTGAGAACCAAGGGCTTTGGCAGAGAAACAGTGAACTGAGTGAAGCTCTTATGAAAGCATCTTGCCCTGCTTGCGGTGGCTCCACTGCTTGCGGAGACCCCACTGAACTTCGGAAAGATGAGCAGAGGATACTTGAGCTTGCTAATGTAGCCATGGAAGAGTTAATCAGAATGACCCAAATTCGTGAGCCACTGTGGTTACCGAGCCTCGACAACAGCAGCTTCAGTGTTGTGCTAAATGAAGAAGAGTACCTCAGGAAATTTCCCAGTGATTTTGCTCTTAGAACTACTGCTCAAAAATCTGAAGGATCGCTTGCCGTGGCTGCTGTTCGGATGAGCCCTATTAAGCTTGCTGAAATTCTCTTGGATGTGGTAAGCCTCCTTCTTGGATGTTTTTTTCTTCTGATCGGTTGGTCTCTAGATTCAACATCTCCTAGGGATCTCTCCACTCTCCTCGCTCGATATACCCTTTGTCAAGTTCGTTCTAATAACTCTTTTTACCTTCTCAAAAAGAATGTATATTAGTTTGTGGTGTCCAAACACTCAAAAGAGTTCTTGTGAATGCAGTTTTACTTGTAGTAATGTGATTTGCTTTGGGCCGGTCCTATATGATTAACTACCTTACATGACATGACCTTGGTCACGTGCTATACGTAAGGCCTTGGACAATGTTATAAGAGTCACGTTACGTTCTACTTGAAAAAATTGGTGCTGCAAAAAAATTTCCACTAATGTGAAGTGATTCCAAATAGATAGATAATTAGCATCATTGTCACGTTCTAATTTGAGCTTGATCACATTCTTTGATGATGAATTAGGATCAATGGTCCACGGTGTTTGCTTGTATCGTCGCGAGAGCTACAATGGTCGAAATCTTATCAACAGGAGTAGGAGGAACCCGCAATGGAGCTATGCAAGTGGTATTTAATTACATGGAGCTTCCTTTTATCATATTGTAGCCATTGTCAAAACACTCCATATAGAAACTCAATCTTTGATTTGATTTCCAGATGACTGCTGAATTCCAAGTGCTTTCGCCAGCTGTTCGGACACGTGAGTCACCTTTTGTGAGGTACTGCAAGGACTACGGTGGTGGGATTTTGGCAGTGGTGGACTTCTCTCCTGACAGTTTGCACCCTTCTGCACTTGGGCGATGCCGAAGAAGGCCATCTGGATGTTTAATCAAGGAAATGTCCAATGGATACTCGGAGGTGAAGTAAACTGAATAAACATCATCAATATGTTTCACTGTGCCTCTTCAAAAGTGTTGGTGGGTAAAAGAGAGAAATTACACACATATCTCATACATATTTTCACATTTCACTTTCACACACACACACCATTTACTGGGGGGGAGCCCCTCCAGTAAAGCTATTACAACCACTGAACCACATATTCCAAGCCTTAAATCACAACCAACTGCCATCCTAATGCACCGAATGGAACAGCTCCTTTGTCTCTAGATCACACACACACATGGTCCACTCATAAAATTCAAGCTTATCTTCAACAAAAAGGCACAGTAAAACATGGGTAGCACATGTTGAAGGCCTAGTTCACTCACTGAGACTCTCTCTCTCTCTCTCTCTCTCTCTCTCTCTCTCTCTCTCTCTCTCTCTCTCTCTCTCTCTCTCTCTCTCTCTCTCTCTCTCTCTGTATTCTTCCAATGTTGCAGGTTACATGGGTAGAACATGTTGAAGTAGACGACGGAGGTGTTCATGAAATCTACAAGCCACCAGTCAACTATGGCTTCGCCTTCAGTGCTAAACGCTGGACTTGTATTCTTGAAAGGCAATGCGAACGCTTCGCCAGTGTCCTGGCAATTCCCCCTACCGATGGTGATCAACTACTTTTTTCCCTAACCGAAGACAATATAGTACCATCGTCACGAAATGTTCTTCATTCCCAAATTTATTTTTCTTTGCCCAATTTTGTTATTCTGAATCGGTTGATACTGCAGGAAGGAGGAGTATGTTGAAGCTGGCGGAGCGAATGGTGATGAGTTTTTTTGGTGGGGTTAGTGCTGCCCCTCCACAAGATTGGACAACAATATGGGGAAGCAGGGGTGATGATACAAGGGTTATGATGCGGAAGAGTATAAATGATCCGGGCTGCCCTTCTGGTATGGTGATTTGTGCTGCAACTTCCTTCAGGCTCCCGGTTTCACAGAAAAGAGTGTTTGATTTCCTTCGTGATGACCGCTTTCGAACTAAGGTATCTCAAAATGAAGTGTACATGTTTCCTGACATCTACAATAAATTGTGCAAATTCAATGAACTAATTGCCAATCCATAATTCATTTTTTTTTCATGGTGAAAAAGGGATTTTATTACTCCAAAGAAAACATATACAATCATTTGCCACATACCCCAAACAAAGGCATGGTTGGCAAGGAGACAACCAGCCAAAACACCAGCCAAACCAAACAACTTCTTGATACGCACCCGAAATGAAAGATTACATCTAAATACACCTCATGAGATAAAAGAAAGTTCCTGGGTTGCTGAGAGATGGTGCAGCTGAATCAAAGCCTACCAATCCTGGACTAAAAGAAGCGTCTGAACCCAGATTACAGCAATCCATCCGCATGAAGAAAAAATCAATTTGGAGAGGCCCTGATTGAAGAGCAACACCCATCCCTGTAAGATAATTTGACTTGAAACAACCTATTTGAACCAGGTGATCCTTCCATAGAATTGCATACAATTTAGGCAGCCTTAATTTATCGAATAGACGGCCCAGAAATACTAGTTAAGCAGATGAGAGCAGCCCATAACAGGATTTGATTTAAGGAATCATATGAATGTTCCTTCGAGAAGTAGATGTTCCTTTAGAAAAGCATCCAAGCATGCCTCCACTTTCCTCAGATGATAGCAAAGAAAGAAAGGGCAGACCACTAAAGGGAAGACACAAGCTCAAAAATCTCAGAAAATGCTCAACAATTTAATGTGAGAACATCTCCAAAATTGAAGGAGAAGACCTTCTAGATAAACAATTCAACAATTTAGCGTGAGAACATCTCCAAAAATAAAGGACAGTGGTCAGGAACCTTACCTTTATCTTAATTCTTGAACTAATTTATGAATTGTATCCAGGATAAATGCATATCCACGTGACGATATCCGTTCATTGACTTTACACAATATACTATTAATAGGAAATTACTTCCCAAAAAATAATACTACTAATTGTAAGCTAGAATTATATTTTAACTATATTCATTCATTTTTTGAATTTCTTATTGTTTGTTCTTGCCAAAATAAAATAAAATAAAATAAAATAGAATGTGTATAGTTATTGTAACGACCCGCCCCGGATCAGCACTTTGGCGGGTCCAAACCCGACCTGACAAAGGACCCTGCACTGAACGCGATCGCACCATGGGACTAGCAGTGGACAACACCTAAAAACAACCTGCAAAACTGGAACCCGAACGGGTCCCAGGAGAGTGTGTGAGACATAGATATAAATCAATCAACTTAATGTTCAATTCTCATAAGAAATAAGCGTTCATGACACAACACACAACCCAACCCGTCACACAACCACAACACACAATTACAACCCACCGACTACCACGCTTCCGCTGCGCCACTCTAATACACAACCGCGACACACAGTCTGCCTCAACTCTCAGCCAATCCTGACACACAATCACAACACACAGTCTATTCCCGACACACGGCCAAGCCTGGCACACAACCAACCCCGACACACAGTCAAACCCATCACACAACCAATCCCGACATACCACCTCATCACTCAACCAAACCCGGCACATAGCCAGTCCCGGCACACAGCCCAACTCGGCACGCAGCCACAGCACACAACCACAACAACAATCTGTAACAAGGTTAAACAGAAATGTATAATCAATTCGGCATGAAGCCTAAACGACATCCAAACTCGGCACGCAGCCACAACATCAATATATAACAAGATCAATAGAAATGTTTAAACAATTCGGCACGAAGCCTATACGGCACGAAGCCCACACGGCACGAAGCCCAATACGGCACAAAGCCACAGTTCGACACGAAGTCTATACGGCACGAAGCCCACACGGCACGAAGCCCAATACGGCACAAAGCCACGGCACGAAGCCCAATACGGCACAAAGCCACAGTTCGACACGAAGTCTATACGGCACGAAGCCAACGGCACGAAGCCACAGTTCGACACGAAGTCTATACGGCACGAAGCCAACGGCACGAAGCCACAGTTCAATATCAAGAAACATCTGTGATTTAATATCACGTAATTAACACAAATTCCACAATTTAATATCACATATATATCTCCAAGTAATTCCATCTATGAATCAACACTCACCTCGATCTCCAAAGATAAAGGTAGGTTCGACTATCGTATTCGGCATCTCGATTGTGTCCGTACCTTCTCTGTACCATTTATTCTCAATTAGCTCAAAGCCATTCACAATCAATGATAAAACACTAATTAAGGCCAAAAGTAGCTCAATGAATTCACGCATAACACAACAAAGTGCTTAAATACACTTAAGACAACTCGACACCCTTGCCGGCCACGAATTTATAGAATTAATCCACCTGTCCAAATGTCCCAATATTCTCACCATAGACCGTCAACCCAAGCATGGACAACATACTAAAAATACAGAATTTTCTTAGCTCTGCAACTATTTTTAATCAATCGTCATACTAGCCCAGAACCTGCTGAAAATTTCCCAAAACAAATTTTCCTCCAACTTCAGATTAAAAACTGCTATCACTGGGAAATACTCAAGCTACAAGGCCTATCAATTTTGGAAGCCTTACGAGTCTACTTTCTAACGCAACAAGCGGATTGAAATTCCAAACTTCCTAGGCCAAGTTATAGCCGTTCCCGTAAGACACGGTAGTGCTGTCAGCACTGCGAA
The DNA here is from genome assembly GCA_020921065.1 of Vaccinium darrowii. Taxonomy (NCBI): domain Eukaryota; kingdom Viridiplantae; phylum Streptophyta; class Magnoliopsida; order Ericales; family Ericaceae; genus Vaccinium; species Vaccinium darrowii. Next base: position 152,936 of record CM037156.1, read on the forward strand.
TTCCAGTACCACAGTCCGCTCAAACATTTTTCATATTTTCTGTACTTCTCATAAAATCACTAAAATTTAACACAAGGTTTATAACTCATATGGGTACCTCCAGTTAAATTCTCATACATTTAAAAGCTCTGGAACTATACCTAGAAATACAGTCAAAACAGAGATCTGTAGGAAAACGAATGAAACCGGACAACCCGACTTTGAAAAATCACCATAAATCGTGCTCTTAATGTTTTTGAGAGATTCTTGTGTCAAAAGCTTCGTATTGAAACGAAGTTCAAAGTTCCAGAAGAGACCAAAGTCTAATTCATGCTCCAAAGGCGAGAAAACAACCAAATACAGAGGCTACATGAATCTGTCTCATAGCAGATTTCCAGATTTACAGACCTAATTTCAAAAATTCATAATAAATCGAATTCTCAATGGATTTCAGTGATTCCAGTGGCAAAAGAAAGCCCTCTGAATTATCTCTAAATCATATGAAGGAACCAAAACTTAATTAACAGTTTATGAACGAGATATTAGCCAAAAACCGTGACCCTGTCAGCTATAACGAGCTACTGTTCATACCGGTACCAAAAACACGAATTTGTACCACAAAATTAACAGGAAAACCGGAGAAAAGAGGCATACTTGTTGAGATGAAACTTGGGAGAAGGTGATAATGATCGGCCATGGTGGCGGAGGTGGCCGAACTTGGCGGCAGCCGGCCTCCCTCTCTCTTTCTCCTCCTCTCTTCTCTTCTTTCTCTTCCTTTCTCTCTTTTCTTCTTTCCCTTTCTTTTGGTCTCTCCTCCTCCCTCTCTCTCTACGTAATCTGATGGGAAAAATATCCCCTCAACCCAATTATTGAGGAAAAAATGATTGGGTGTGGGTGAGAACAAGCCCCGTTCCGACCGCGCAGTCTAGATTCCACCACAGAAAATTCTAAAATTTTAACCATGGCCCAAATAAATTATTTTGAGACTAACCGCGGTCTCGGTTTATCCAATAACATTTCTCGAAAAGTAAAATTAATTATGCACCCACTCATGAAAAATTATTAGGTGTCACCACACCACCACTTTAAATTGCGAATTAAATGCTAAATATCTGGAACGGGTGTTACAGTTATGACTCTCCATATTGCATGACATTCACTACGTATAAAGTCAAGAGATTTGGCATATTGCTTTGGGATATGTCATAGTCCTTTTTTTTTTTTTTTAAGGTGTTCAATTAACATCATTTCAATAGGTGTGGAGTTGCCTATGCTCACAAGCTTCGGTTTAAAGGACTCACAATTTAAAGGACTCACAATTTAAACCTACATTTGGGATGCCTAAAAGGTTTCATTTGTTTTTTTCCCCTAAAAAACTCGAGTGGAAAAAGCTAAGCCTTTTTTTTCTTTGTTATTTTACAGACATAAAAAAAAAAAAAAAACCCAAAAAAGACACCCCAACAGTCCAAAGACACTCAAGAAGAAAAACAACCTGCCAAGCCACCCAAAGAAGACGAACAATGACAAAGGAAAATGGAGAAAGACCAGCCCAAACCCACAGACCCAAACAACCTACTCCCAGATCCCACCTCATAGACCTTCCTGACTTCATTTGCCAGTTCTGTTACGAAACCATATTCATGACTGATATCATACATGGCCTTTTCCAACATGAAGATATAGTCTCTGTTGTTTCCACACGGGCCAAATTAAAGTAGTTGCAATTTGTTTTGCCATATCCTCCACTGGTGCAGGGCCAAGGTAATATTTATTTGTTTCTCTATTTGGAGTGGATGTAAAAACTATGACTCCCTTTACAGCAGGTTGCGCTGTATCACCTTCCTTATAAAAGTCCACAGAAGCCTTTCGATCGTACTCTCATTCTCTCCTCTCCAGGAACTCCATTGCCAGTTGCTACCCTTTCTTTGTTGGGCTTCCTCTCATACAGTAAGCAACACCCCAACAAATGGCTCCTCCATTATGTTCCAAGGAACAAGTTCTTGCTGGGTTTTCACGTGTACCCTATGGTCAATGCAAGCAAAATCAAAACAACACTTGTAATCGTACTGGAACCCAGGGTTCCAAATCAATGGACCGTATCCAAAAACCCAGAACACCATCGTTGCAAATGAAGTTCAATTAACAAGTAGAATGGCAATAGGGTTTTGCCCGTTCGGCTCTATCTCATGCCCTGGAGCTTCTACAGGGACTCTCTCTCTCTTTGTACCCTTGGGTTTTGCAGGAGGAGATCTCAAATCCATAATTCATTGAATTTACTTGCTTGCATAAATAAATAATTTTTTCTAATAGTTGAACCATGCCCCATACCTCATCATATATTGATAGATTCTGTATAAGATGTCCCTTATGAAATTGTTCACACTTAATTACATTGAATGCTTTGAGATTTGTTTTCTAAGTATGAATTTTACTAAGACTTCGTTGATCAAGAATATATGTAGCACTGATCACCACTTTTTGCATAATGACCACAGTGGGACATCCTCTCTCCTAGTGGTGTGATTCAAGTTTTCGCACATCTATATTGCAACGGACAGGAAGATGGCAACTGCATATCGGTCCTTCAAGTATGAATCCGTTTTGGTCCAATAATTATTTTACCTTCCCTCACATTATTGATTCAAATATTGTTTTAATCCGCATTTGCGAATCATATTAGGGCGTCGATGGAGACCAGAACATGATGATAATTCAAGAAACTTGCAATGATCCGACTGGCTCCTTCATCATTTATGCCCCTGTTGATGTTAAGGCCTTGGACCATGTGGTATTGGGTAGGAGAGACCCGGACCATGTGGCTCTTCTGCCATCAGGATTTTCTTTGCTACCAGACAGTCTGACAATGGATAATGGAGGTGGCATTGGTGGAGCTGGTGGCTTCGGTGGAACTCTAATAACCGCCGCTTTTCAAATTTTGGTTCATTCTTCTGCGGATGCAAAACTATCCCTAAATTCTGTCATGACTGTCAACAAACTCATCAATTGCACTGTGGAGCGCGTTCAGGCTGCAGTAGGAGACAATATTGATTTAATAGCAAACCCATAATGTGAGTAATTTTATCTACACTAATTATCATCCTGTGATAACCGGAATTTATTGAGAACTAGGCCCGAACAGCGCGGCCGAACAAGGATTGGCACAACAGTCGGTGAGAATTTTATTTGGCCATTTTGGTGTCCATTATTTGCTGAGGCAAAATTTCAGTGGGAGGGAGTTATTTGCTCAGCAAAATTTCTTTATCCTTCTATCTTGTTCAGATGTCTCACTTCCCCTCGTCTTCTTTTCCACGAAATTTTATCCTTTCTCCCACATTTTCTCAATTGAAGTTATCTGCTTAACTTCTTCCTTCTCTAGTATAAACCTGCACATCACCCGTACCAATTTTCAAATAAATCCACAATTAAACAGTGTATTACATGACCCGAGTAGGTTCCAACGTGTATTATAATTTGCATGGGTGGTAATTCACGGTGACCCGAGGATATATATGTTCCAATGTGAGCTATATAATAAATATTAAAATTTGTATAAGTATTACTTTCAATTTTAAAACTGATTTTCAAAGCAACTTTGAAGATGAAGATTTTGTGACTTTAATTTAGAGCTAATTATATTGAAAAGAGAATTTAGATTTTCTGTTTTTCCTTTTAACAAATGAGAGAAAACTTAGGGTATCGGTTCCACCACTAACTTTGCATTCAATGGTTTAAATATTTTGTAACAATCTCATGACTACACCAATTAATGTGGTAATGATGTACTCATCTCAAGCAAGACACTGTCTACGATAAACTAGGGTCATAGGCGCAACCCATCTCATGTCAAGCAAGACATAATTTTAACTCACATAATATTTGGTAGCTTGAAAAACAATTGTATACCCGTTGTATTTATAATCACAGAAAATAAATACAACATACACTGAATTTTACAATGAAAATGGCAGTAGAACTTCTGGCTTTTCTGCTGAGAATGGGAGGGAGTACTTTCTTCTCTGGGTTTCGGAACTCTCGGTTTCGGACCTGCCAACAATGAGGTCTGGCACCATATCTAGGTAGAGGAGAAAGAGTATGTGGAGCATGGACCAAGGTGCTGGCTCATTTAAATTCCCAATGACATTTGAATAATAAGAGCATGCCGGAAGTGGTGTCTGCAATTGGATTAAATTCGAATATAAAACTCCAATAGCTGAGTTGCCTTTCCTTGCTTTCCTGTAATCAATTCCCTTTTTAGTAATCAACGAGTTCTTCCACTAGGATTCATATGAATAATGTGTTCCGCTGGGTCCGCGATGATTTTGACGGAGTCCGGTCAGGGTGCTGAAACAATCAATCTTCTTATTTTCATTATTATTATCTGCTTTGTTTGATAAACTGTTTATTTGAATAAAGTTCGGCATCAAAATATTTTCTAAAAATCCCACAAATGTTTAGTAAAGACCGATTTTTAATCGGGCGAGCGGGGTGCATTAAAACCCTTCCCCGTTCGTAACCTGGCTCCCGAATCCAAAACGAATCTCTGGTTTCCAAATTGTTTTCTAAATCTTTTTCTAAATCATTTTCTCAATCCTTTTCAAATTGGTTTCTCGGGTCCCAAATCATTTTCCAAAAACCCGGGTGGCGACTCTATTTTTAAATCAATCATCAACCAAACCAGCGTGGAGATCCGACTGTCCACAACTTGCCATTGATTAAGTGTTTCTTGTACTCTTTGATCATGCCGAGGAGGCAGATTTCCACCAAGCGTTTTTCGGGGACTGGTTCGTGACACTGGACAGCTTTGTCTTGGAATCGTTTGATGAAATCAATGATATCTTCAGTCAATTTTTGCTTCTCGTTCACCAAGTTTAATGATGTTATTTTCTCCGTCACTTGGAAGAATTTGGTGTAAAACAAATTCACCATTTCTTCCCAAGTGTTTACAGAGTGTGGCTCGAGATTGACGTACCAAGTGTAAGCGTGAGCTGTGAGGGACTTGGAAAATTCCCTCAAACGAAGATTGGCGTCTTGTGAATGGACCCCCAAAGTTTCAATGAAACGATGGACATGCTCCTGGGCACTTCCGTCTTTACCGTTGAATTTGATAAACTTGGGGGGCATATAACCCTCTGGGTATGGCATAGCCATGATCGCGGCAAGGTACAGAGGTTGTATCTCAGGACTAGGAAGCGTTGGTAGTGTGGCTCTAGCCTTTTCTTGCTGCAGTAAAGTCTGAACATCAGCCAAAGTGAGAAATGCTTGTGGCTGTGGTTGCTGGACCACACCCCTTGCTGCTGGTGTTCCTGGTGCAAATACAGGAGATACCACTGGATTAGGGTTGTGGCCATTTTGTGGCGGAGCTGGTGGTGCAACAGGTGGATTTATCACTTGTGGGGGCTGACCCACCAGGTTTCCCTCCACCACATTTGGTGGGGGCACTGGGGGAGCCACTTGTGCTGTCGCAGCCAACACAGCCTGAGTAAGTTGGGTTATGGCCATGAGCAATTGAGTTTGGCCCTGCTGCATCTGCTGCTGACCATCTCTAATGGCCTGTAGTGTTTCAGCGTTAGCAGTCAGCAGCTGGGTAGTATCCCCCTCTTGGATGTCTTCTATTACTGGTGTTTGGTTCTCCATCGCTCGTTTGTGAAGAGTTTCGATTGCACTTAAAAGATTTGGTCTTCTTATTCTTCTTCTGCTAGCTTGATGGGAAATAAGAGAAATTTACACAAAAACTGATCAACTGCTAATCTTATTTCAAACTTTCACAAACAAATACAAATATACATGCAGAATTACAGAACTCTCACATACTCTGTGGCAATCTGGGGTAGAAGGACGGGCCAAGTACCAGTAATTAGTCTACGCTATGTTTGTAAAATAAATAAAAAGGAAAAATGTAATTTATGTAATGAATAAGGAACTCTAGCGAGTGAAGATTGTAAAATATGGCTTCTGCAAGGATTATTTCTTTTGAATAAAATAATAAAAAAAATTTATTCAAAAGAAAATTATTAAACTTCAGAGATTGTTTCTTTTGAATAAACATTGGTTGATTCTTATGCATGCATACGATACTTTCATTTTTAATGTTTTTGAAGTCATTCCTAGCACATTTTGGAATGTGTTTTTCTATTCCAATCGCTAGACTATTTAAAGTCGTTAAGAAAAGAATGGAATTCAGGTCCTCTTCCCAATTGGCCCAATTGGTAACTATGGTCCCGTTCGAGGTGTAAAAGAAAAAAAGGGTTAATTACTGATCTTTTCAAAATTAAAGTAATTATAACCCGTAAAATGAGTAAAATGCGAAAAATGAATTTGATAGTAAAGCAGGAGTACGAGTGTCAAACCACAGAGACCGTGTGTTAGTTTTAATTCAAGAGTTGATTTTAGAAACACTGAAAGTTGAAGATTTTGTGATTGAGGTGTAAAAAAAAGAAAGGGTTAATTACTGATCGTTTCAAAATTAAAACAATTACAACCACAGAGACTATGGGTGTCAAACCACAGAGACTATGTGTTACTTTTAATTCAAAAGTTGATTTTAGGAACACTGAAAATTGAAGATTTTGTGATTTTAATTTAGAGCTAATTAAGTTAAAATAATTTAGAAGGTGTTTTCAAGGGTCCACGCGGAAAATCTTAAAAAAAATACCGGGAAAGGCTTGATCCAACAATTTTCGCAAAAAAATGTAAATATATATTTTTAACAAAAACTGATCGGATGAAGCCCTTCCGGGTATTTTGTTTGGACAAATCCTCACGATGGACCTTAAAAACACATTTTAAACACATCTAACGGTTCGGATCGTCAAAATTCAGTTCAGAAAGTGAAAAAATTGCTTGGTCTTCACTTTATTTAAAATGAGGGATCCCTCATTAGAAGTTGATCCTGTATATATATATATAGAGTCCCGATCTAGTCCGGGATCCCTAAGTCCGGGACTCATAGTTCCCGACCAAATTTTCATGATCCGAACCGTCCAATGTGTTTAAAACGTGTTTTCAAAGGTTCTTGTGAGAAATCATCCAAAAAAAATACCGGGATGGGCTTGATCTATGCAGTTTTTCATAAAACTCTATATGTACAATTTTTGTGAAAAACTGCTCGGATCAAGCCCTTCCCGGTCATTTTTTTTTATGATTTCTCGCGGGGACCCTTGAAAACACGTTTTAAACACATTGGACGGTTCGGATTATGCAAAAACAATGTTTCATTGCTTTTCTCATACTGATTAAAATATCCATGCTTATTTCAGGAAAGCATGAATAACCGGAGAAGCTTTGGGAATGGAATGGGAAAGCTTCGGTTAGTCTCTTCTTTTATTTTTGAGCTAATGAATTTGGCTCACAAGTCACAACACGGAACTTACTCTGGGTATCCAAATGCTTTGATTTAGTTAATGTGTTCTAATTTCTTTATTATTCCACGAAGTCATCTATCAGTTAATTGAGTAAAAGAATCCTTACATTTTTAAAGTGTTTGAAGCATTTTTTTTTATCATCTTTTGACTGTAAATCCATCTACAGGATTTAATTTCCTGTTTTGAATGGTAGCATTTTTATTTTTTTTTCCAGAGAAGGAGGTGAAAAGACCCCTTTGATTTTTTGGTTTTTAACAGAGAAAAGTTTAATAGACTAAGGGTTTTTCCTGTTAAAAAAAATGACTAAAGTGTTTTTAGTATGTGCCACATGGCAACAGTGGAGCGGTAGGATACCAAAGGGGGACACGAAATGGGGATAGCGGATCCGGAGTGTCTTGTAACTAGATTTCTCACAATTTTCCATTCACGAAGAAAGGACAGGATCCAAAGGGAAAAACTAAAGGAAAGAGAAAGGAGGAGAATATGAGAGAAGTCTTTCACACAACACAAGGATTATTATTTCCAACAATCTTCTTATTACAAATGAGTGTGTTTCGTTACCTTCCTCTTGGCCCTATCTCAACTTTACGGTGTTTTTTACCCTGTTTTTGGATCAATTGATACAAATCCAAGAGTTTATTGTATAGCAGCTTAACTGAATGTTTGATTTTCTATTGGTCCTTCATCTAACTCCATAAGTATTGGCTTTTTACGCAACATCATTAATTTGATTGAAGATTGCATTTCATGCTCTCATGTTTGCCCTCTTTAGGTTTTTTTTCAAAATTCTGGTGACTACACACATTTTTTAAGAGCTAAATACAACCTTTCATTTGCTTCTTTTTGGGGTCATGGTTTATTTTTGCGGTGGTACCATAGGCAAGGTTTAGAAATCAAACATAGGAGCCTGAGCACGAAAAATACTCCATGCAACTGTATGCAAGGATTAGACGCTTAAAAACTGATCAAGGAAATTGATTTATAGGATATTGATCCAGTGCTACAGTGGTTTCCCCTTTTTTTTTTCCATCTTCTTCTTAATTTTGTAGAGTTTGGAACTCAAAATAACCTGGACAGGTCAATTCTTTTGCTATTCCACTGAGCTAATAATAGCGAAACTAATGACAATTTTTTCCTTTTTGGGGTTTTCAGGTGTGACGTCTTTGATATTGGATATCCTAAACACCATAGCTTCAAGTTCAAAGCTACCACTTTATGGGTAACCCCTCTCTCTCTCTCTCTCTCTCTCTCTCTCTCTCTCTCTCTCCTTTTGTAAGTTCCCTTATCCGTGGGTGGTATATTTCTTTTGGAAAAAAATGCTTCTTAATTTTGAGTAACAAAAAGAGAACATGACAAGTGCCTATCGAGAGAGAGAGAGAGAGAGAACACGACAAGTTAGTTATTTCTCGAAATTGGCAACTAGCAATTCCTTCATGAGGTAAATTGGCAACTAGCAATTCATTCCTTTTTTTTGCACGGAAAAAAGAGATTTTATTGATCCAAAAGACAGATACAATAAAGGAGCATCATTGCGAGAGGGAAATATCCCAACTAGGATGGTACCCAACCCTTTCGACAGATTAATGGAACATAAGGCTAAATTGGTTTCTGCTAGAGTTTTTATCCTTTCTGTCCTCTCATTTTTTCATGCTGGAGTTTTTAATGTATAAATACAGAAATATAGAAAACTCGTTTTGAGAATTAGCATGCTGCATTTAATGGTAGAAAGAACCTACTTGAATATTTGTTCTTTTGGTCTGTTTCTTCTTTTCAAATTGGTTTTGGTCCTTTTGGAGATTATATGATGTAATAACCCGAAATTTCGTAAATAAAAATTTCGATTTATTAATTCGATTATTTATTTTTAATATCGCTAAATAAAATAATTTATTATTTAGTTTAAATAATTTGAATAAAACTAGATCTAGTTTGTTTATTTCCTTTTATTTATTTTTCCGCGCTGTAAAATCAACGCGTGCACACCGGGTATTTCACTACATCGCGTCCGGAAGACCTACTAATTCCCCCAACTCCTATTTTGTCCTATTATGACTAGCCTTATCCTATTTAAAACCTAAATTAGGCCTATTTCTATTTTGGAAAAACCCTAATTAGGCATGTGCTCAATTTTGACCTTTCTACCAATTTTGACTTTACTTTTACTAAACCTAGTTTGTATTTTTGTGAGTTAATGAGAGGAAAGAAATTTAGGCTACCTAACAAGTTTGGCTACCTAACAAGTTAGGCTACTTACCTAATTAGACTAATTACAATCTTCTATTAATAGCTCACTCACCTTCATTTCTCACACCAAAACCTCCCAACTTCTCCACTTTGTGCTTTCTAGTGTTCTTGAGTGAGTTCTTGAGTGTTCTTCTTGAAACTCATCCTAAACCACCACACTCCACCACTCTCGACCACCCCTAGATCTTAGAAAGGTAGAATAAGTTAGCTAGAAAGCGTTTGAGCGGAGGTCGACTAGTCGTTACGCCGCCGGAATTCAACTAGCTTATCGGCTTCCGACTAATCATCGGAATTAAGGTAGATACTTTATCTTAACCTTAGATTAGTATTTACTAGTTCATATTAATTATGTTATTATTTTGCTCAAACGTGCTTAATTATGATTAAATGTGATTATGTTGGTGATTAGTAATTTTATGAACAATTAGACTTTGAAAAACACACTTAGTCATTACTATGCACGATTTGAAATTGACTTATCAAAATGCACCGTTATAATGCCCGATGGACTTTTGGAAACCTAAAATATCCAGTTATAATGCCGAATGAAAATTGACTTTTCAAATTTACGCCGTTATGCTGCCAAATTGATTTTTGGAAAATAGCCGACTAAACTTTTCTTAAAGCGACTTCAAAATGTTTTGACTGTACTTGGACTGTTGAGATTAACCCAAGGCTAACACCCTTGAGGGTCTGTCAAAAAAGATATGCCTAGCGCTGTCTAAGAAAGGAATGGTGCCAGTGACTGCATTCGTGCGGCCATCCAGCCTGGGACTCTCTTGGTTATTTCATTTATCTAAAGAAAGTCACCAACGAGATTTTATACCTAAAGTAACACGGTTATCGGAAATATTTTTAAACGAAAAGTTTATCGTGAAACGATTTCTAAACGGAAGATTTTTATGTAATATGGCATGTGCACGTTTTCCGAGACGGTACGATACGATACGTTTTTCAAGAAAATGATCGATTGTTTTTACAAGAAGAAATAGAGATGAGAATGAAAATGATGTTGTAATTAAAATTTAGACAATACTGCCATTAGAGTCCCGCCTCAGTTCCCCGGGGTGAACTGGTGGCCAAAGCTCAATGGAACTATACGGCAGTGCTGTTTATAGTTCTCCTCAAATTCCGCGGGTGAATTTGACGGTCAGAACTTACTCAGTACAACACGTAGTAAATGGATCTTATAAACAGGCTATTAAGTTCGGTGCTATAAGAAAACCGGGACTATGTCGTGTGTGACGCGGAGTTAGCGGAACTCATACTGCAGGAGTCAGTATATGGGTGGCCGAACCTTCGAACGGAAAGGTTGGTGACCGTTAGAACGGGGTTGTAGAACGGGCCAATAACTTTCGAGAGATGTGAGATGTTGACATGGTTGAAATTTGAAGAAGAATATTGTTAAGAGAAAGTGATACGAGATACTGATACTGTACTCTGATTTGATGTTTTTTTTAAAGAAACGGGATACTGATTTTATTAAAGCTGCACTCTGATTTGATATTGATGCATTGACACGCATGAACTTACTGTTTTGATAAATGATTTTCAACTATTTACCTGCCACCTACAATATTGTTCTAGAATTGCTAGTTTAAGATTAAGGTAGGGTATCTATTGAGCGTCCTCGCTCACGGTGTTGCACTTGTGTAACCCTGACATAATATAACGATGTTGCTTCGCGACTTCGACGTATTATGTCAGACTTTGTCGACGAACAGGAGGAATAATATAGCGCCGGAGGAGCTGCCGACATGGAGCTTGACCAGATCAAGGAACGTACGGAGTCATAGAATCCACCCAGTCTACCTTTTTGTAATCTGTGAAGGATAGATCATCTATATGTATTTTTGGTTATTATTATTACTGTTTAAGACCGACTTTAAATTGTAATAGTAATCCATAACGTATCCCAAAAATGCGGGGCGTTACATATTTGGTATGATTAGAATCAATTAGATGGTATGGTCTTATTTTCTGTGTTTTCGAATAACTTTTGTTGACACCCAAATTTGGCCCGACCACTCGGGATTTCAACATTTAACGACGCCAATTTCACTATATTTATCTCCGCGTCGCAACAAAAAATTTAGCTGTCTTTGGGTCGCGATTGAACACTTGCAAAGGGCTCAAGCATTGCGGAGTACTGCACTTCGCACAAGCGTGCAACACTGGATCATTTTCTAGGCCAACCCTCCTGACCGAATTTCTCCATTTCCAAATAAACAATTCAATTGTTTATGTGAGTGGAGGGCATTTAAAAAAGGAGAGATGGGTGGCATGAATAAAAAATGAAAAGGAGAAAGCAAGTGGTAGACGTGCGAATTGGAAAACGGGGATTTAATTGCGGAGTCCGGATGATATCTTGTTTCGCCCCACAATTCACATGTCAGGTGCATAAATTACATGCACCATACCATTTTATTCCCCACGTCGGAACAAGAATTTTGACTTTGTTTGGGTCCCAATCGGACACCGGCAGTGAGATCAATCAAAAGCATTGCGGAGCATTGTGTGTCACAGGAGCGTGAAGCATGGGATCATTTGCAAGCTCCACTGACCGAACTTCTCATTTTCTATTACAATCCATCCCATGGATTATTAAAGGGATGTCAGTGGACAAGGAAATGGCGTGGGAAATTGAAATGGAAAAACAATTCTTGCAGAGTCTGGATGATATCTTGTTTCGCCCCACGAAACACATGCCAAGCACATAAATTACAAGAGATATACCGTTTTATTCCCGGTATTAAAATAAGAAAGTTGACTGTTCCGGCGCTTCAATCGGACTCCGTTTTGAACATCAATCGAGAGCATCGCAGACCGAGTGGAGTAATACAATTGTCCCAGGTGGAATAAATAATTGAATTAATTATTCAATTCCCAATTGAGAAACTCGCTGTAACCCATGCTGGAATTCAATTGCTTGCCACCATCATTGTTTATTCCAAAAGGAGCATTTAATTATTCCAAGGGTGATATCGGTGGAGAAATTTGGTTGAGTGGGTTCAGCACCCAATGCCACATGTCAGCTTCCTGTGCGTCCAATCACCCCTTGCTTTGATGTCAGCCGTTGATCACCATCACAAGCTCCCATGTGTGCGCGTCACACCAAATCATTTTTCATGGGCTGCTGACTCCTACTCCATGCCGACACACATCAGTGGAGCAATTAGCCACCTTCATTATTCAATTCAATCCTAGTGGAGCAAATTCATTATTCAATGAAGAATGTCAGTGGACGAAGTGGTGGTTTCAGCTCCCTTAGGCCACATGTCAACTCCTGGTTCATCCGATTATCTCATATTTGGATCTCAGCCGTTTATTCATTTCTCAGCCTTCGCATGCGCACGCAACGCTGGATAATTTTCAGCCCCCATTGCCGACACTCTGCCTATTTAAGCAGCTTTGCTGCATTGAAGAAAGGGGGGGAAGCCAAAAAGAAAGAAAAGAGGAGAAAAAAGGAGAGAAGGGAGAAAGAAAGGGAAAAAAGAAAACCAGAGAGGAAGGAGGACGCTAGGAGAGAAAAAAAGGAAAGAAAGAAAAAGAAAGGGAAAAAGAAGAGCTCTCACCTCTCTGACTCCAGAAAGCCAAAGTCTCTTTCTCTCTCAATCACTCCAGAAAACCCAAAATCCAGAAATCTCTTTCACTCTGTCCAATTCCAAAACCAGTCCAGAAAAATCAGAGCTTCAAGCTCAACAAAAGAAGCCTCTGCCTCCCCACATAAAAAACCACAAAGCCTTTGCCTTAGTCCAAAGCCCACAAAAATCCAGCCATCTCTTTTCAATTACAGTCCGACCGAGGTCTTGTAATTTGTCTTTTTATACGCGACAACGTTAATATAACTCGAAAATAGTGAAACCGAATTCGGCACTTTTTCAAGTTATATTTTCGTCTAGCCTATACATTCCAGTCAATTGCCACCAAAGGTGAGAGAGATGTAATTTTACACAGGGGGTTTATCCCCCCTTTCAATTTCAATGTTAAAAAAATAGTCATTCAATATCCTTTTTTTTATATATATGTGAATAAATATATTGTTAGCGGAACCTCAAGGTAGCCTGTGACCGATTGATGACGATTTTCAAAGTAGTCTATAAATCGAGTCCCGACGATAAAGGATTCCGCTCCATTAAAAATCAGAAGTAAGATTTGCAATTGGTCGGTTTTCTCCTGGCAAATCTTATTTCTAGAAAAAATAACAAAATCAATGCAATGAAAATCCATATGTTGAAATCTGAAAACGCGAGACGCGGAAGGTGGGAACCCACCCGAAACATGCTCGGACCTTTAGATTTCGACATATGAATTTCAGAATAATTTAATTTCCTGTTTTCTTTCATTTTTATTTTGCCAAGGATAATTAATTGAAAAAGGCTAAAATTGAGAAAAGCGCTGAACAGACGACGTGGGGTGCCTAACACCTTCCCCACTCGCAGGAAATTCCCGAGCCCAACTCTGCGTTCGCAAACCAAAAAAGAGAGTCAATTTCAACCCCGTTTGAAAGAAGAATTTGCTCAAATGGAAGAAATAAAAAAGAGAGTTAAAACCGTTTTCTTAAAGTTTGTCTTTGAAAAACAGTTTTAACGGGTGACCTGACACACCCAAATTCAATGTTAGGTGGCGACTCTGAAATTTTAATAAAAGCGCGAGTCACAGCTGCAAACCTCATAATCCACAATCGTCGCATATAAAAGTCATGATTTTGAAAGCGTCGCCAAATATGCCCACCGAAGTGGAGCAGGCGAGTGTCCGGTAAAAATCGGGGCGCGACAGCTGGCGACTCTGCTGGGGACAACTTAGTGGATTTCCGCCTTTTATCAAATTTGGCCTTTTCAAATAAATATCCTTGGCATTCCAGTTGCTAATAGAATTTTCATTCTTCTATCTCAGGTAAAAAAAAAAAGAAGCAAACAAAACGAAAAATTGCAACAAAAAACACTAACATTTGTTTTGCAGGGCATACATTGCGCATATTTGTTAAGAACTCCCTCCGGAGATTTCAAAAAAAAAAACTCATAATTTTCAGCATATCATTCAGCACTACATACCCTCTCTTCTCAATCTCCATTCTTTTTTACAACTTTCAACCCTGTAGGATTAGAACGTACTCCTAATGTACATGGATACTATTGGATGGCGATTTTAAAGGTAGCCTACGATAGTATCCGTCGAAACGGAGTCAACTCACATCACCAACCTGAGAAGGTTCCATCTTTTATGGGGCTGGAGGTTTGAAGATGTGGGAGCCATAAACCTGGAAAATGCATTAGTCAAGCCAAAGCCATCATGCTGCATGTAGCACCCAAAAAAAAAAGAGTCAGCCTAAGCCCTTGCATTATAAGGCATCATGAAAAACGGAGGGAGTTCTGAACTGCCATTATCCTAAACCTGTCCTAACAATTTTCTCTCCTCTACCACCCCAGGTAGTAGAGAGCTTTTTGTGGCAGAAAAATGGCACACCGGAAACGTTCCCTTACTTCGCCCAAGAATCCCTTTGTTGCCAGGTCTCGGTCATTAGCAGGGGTAGAGAAGAACCGATTTCCCCGTGTTGATCCTGAAACTGTCTCATTGGCCGACCATCAGGCCCTTCGCAAGGAGGTTGAAGATCTCCAAGCTGTGGTTCGACAGTTGTGGGCCCAAGGGCATCCCAACGCCGGGCCTTCAACACTGCAACAGTCCACCGGGTTAGAGGCATCGAGTACCCAACACCTTCCAGTAACACAATTCAACTTTGAGTCACCCTCTCAACCACCTCTGAATACCCTTGGTTTCCTATCCCAACCACCTCTAAACACCCCTAGTTTCCAATCTAGACCATCGCTCAGTACCCCTGGTTTCCAACCACCACCATACCAGCCGTCATATCAACCCCCATCCTACACTCCATCGGCTCAAGTAACTCTACCTACCACGCATGCTCAGAATCAACCACCAAGAAGACCACGCCGCGAAAGAAATTTTACTCCTATAGCCACTCCTTGGGCGGTTGTGTTTTATCGCTTGGTAGTCTCCGGCCTCATAAAACCAATGCCGGCTCGACCACCCCCAAAAATACTTCCACCAACCTACAAGCCCGATGCCAAATGCACTTTTCATTTTGGTCAACCGGGGCATGACATTGAATCTTGTTGGACACTTCGCTATAAGGTCCAGGACTTAATCGATGCCAAGGTCATTGAGGTGGAAGAAATTAATAGGCCAGCTACCCTAAAAATCAACCAGTTTCCCAACCATCGAGGGGTTAACATGGTCCTTGGTGAAGAAAATTCAGATGTCTTCCCTCCTCAACAACTTATTGGACCCCCAGGGACTATTGTGGTTTGTTCTCAATTGAAGAAAGCTCCAGTATTAGCCATGACTGGCCAAAATTCCGAAGGAAAGGAGCAAAGCTGGTACGAGCAAAACCCTGGACTAGGGTACTACCAACAAGAAAGCCATCTGTCAACAAGCTTCCCATCTAGTCCTACCACCGACCTACCATCAATACCACAACCATTCATTGAAGCAGGGGCAACCATCATCCAGAATCCCCCACCAATTCAAAACAACACTGGGGCAGTCCCCTTACCAGTCATTCCCAATTCCTCCTTACCAGCCTTACCAGTCATTCCCAATTCCACCTTACCAGTCATTCCCAATTCACCCAGGGGCATAGACCCAATTATAAACCTGAAAATCAAGCACCTAGAAGAAGCCCTCAAAGCCATGCAAGGGCCAAATGCCTGCCCCTCCACCAACTTCTCCGACCTCTGCTTTTTCCCAAACCAGCCCCTTCCAGCCAAATTTGAAATACCAGACTTCACCAAGTTCAATGGGACCACCGATCCCATGACCCATCTCCGACTGTATGCCGGGGCACTCAATGGCCTTCCCAATCCAAACAAGCTTATGATACAATTGTTCCAGCATAGTCTTACCGGACCTCCCGCACATTGGTTTGCCCGTTTAGACCTTCAGCGCATCCAGACATGGACTGAATTGTCCATGGAGTTTGTCAAGCAGTATCGGCACAACGCCGACATGGGTATAGACCGCATGCACTTATTGAGAATGGAGCAAGAGCCGGAAGAAACATTCCGAGTATATGTCATGCGTTGGAAAAACTCAGCCTCCCAGATCGAGCCCCCACTACTTGACTACGAGTTTGTGCAGCTGTTTGTGCAAACGTTGGAGGGAGTCTACTATGAAAAGTTGTGTACTTCCATTGGGAGATCCTTTTCAGAAGTTATCCAACAGGGAGAAATGATCGAAGAAGGGATCAAAATTCGGAAGATAATTGACCCCCGTGCCTCCTGGTGAAAAATCAAGATTCTCCTTTCAGGGTCAAACTATCGTTCAGATTCCTAAGGTTCTCAGGATTTGATTCCAATCATAGTTTGTGACCGCTTTGAGGCTCTCTCCCTCAATGAATTTCTCCTCCTGATGTAATAGTTCCATCTTTTAATCTTTGTGATTTATGGAATTTTCTCTGTTGTTCAAGGAAAGCAACCATTATAAAAAATTGAATAATTGTGGATCACTGTAAATGAGGCCACTCCTAGCTCATCTCCAAAATGTTGCTCAAGAAGTCTGCCAATGATACCACAAAAAAGATGGTGAGCCTTGCCCTACCAGCAAATGCTCAAACATCTGAATGCACCGAGTTGCAAGACCAAGTCTCTCAGAATCAGACACACTCGCAAACCAACGGCTGGAAACTTAAATCAAGCAAAAGGGTGGTGTCCCACACAATTTGCAGACAGTCCTTTGTCCCTTTTCCTGAGCAACCAGGTTAACCTCCTAGCAACTCAACCGGAAAGTGACATACCCTCGGACATCCAGCATCGATGAATGAGGGCAAAGAGTCAATCAATGCGAGTGGAAGAAGACCTGATGTCAGCACGCCAAGGATCTCACTCATGCTCTCAGGATTTTGCACCAAGAATGTCAAACCAGCCAAAAGATGTCATTCTCTCAACTTATCCAAGAAGAAGCAGTGGAGCAATACATCTCAGGAAGATGGCAGCGGTCACTTTGTCCTTTTGAGCCAATTGATGTAAACATTTGTGAGCAATAGAAAGTGTGCATATTTCTTCTCACATAAAAAAAAAACGTCAAAAAAATTTTTTGCAAAAAAAATGAGGAAAATCAAAAATAAAAAAAAAACAAAAAAAAAAAGAAAAGAAAAACCAGCGTAGTCAAAACTCAAAAGAGGGCTATGGCAAAAATGGTAAAAGCCTGCGTGGTCAAAACCTGAAAAGGGACCACGGCAAAAGTGGCAAAAAAAAAATGTACAAAAAAAATACAAAAAAAAACAAAAAAAACACACCGGCGTGGTTAAAACCCGAAAGGGGACTACGGCAAAAATGGTGAAAGCTGACACTAGTGAAAACCCAAACGGGCATTAGTGACAAAAATGGCAAAAAAAAAAAAAAAAAAAAAAAACAAAAAAGAAGAAGAATCAAATCAACAAAGAATGTCCGTACCCTCACGGATATCAGTCTTCAAATTGGAGCCGCACAGCAGGGCCACCAGAAGAACGTCAGCACTCCCATCAAGAGATGCCCAAGCATTCCCCGCCTCAACAGAAGGACTCCAAATCCCTGATCGTCAAGAAAACTCAATGAGTGCAAACTCCAGTCAAGAAAATCAATGGCCCCTGCCATCACCAAAAGGAAAAAAACTCAAAGAAAAGAACGGCCCAAGCTCAGCGGCCTCAATTCCAGGTCCAGCATCAACGGCCTCAATTCCTAGGTCCAGCCTCAGCAGCCTCAGATTCCAGGTCCAGCCTCAGTGGCCTCAATTTCAGATCCAGCCTTAGTGGTCTCGATTTCAGGATCCAGCTTCAGCGAACCTGCTTCAACTACCTTATCTCAGCGGCCTCCATTTGAAGTTCAGCCTCAGCAGCCTCCATTTCAAGTTCAGCCTCAGCGGCCATCCTAAAAAAAATGCAGCACGACTGCTCGGCATCACCGAAAAAGAGCAGCAATGCAACTCCCAAAAAAAAAAAGAAGAAGTCATATCCAGATTCACAAGTTCAACGAAGCACAGCAGCCAGACTTTGGTTCAAGGTTTCCAAGCTTAAATCAACTTCGGGGCCAACCCCGAACTATCCAATTCAACTTCAGGGCAATCCCTGAACTTCTCCAGTTCAACTTCAGGGAATCTCCTGAACTTTTCAAAATCAACTTCGGGGCCAACCCCGAACTATCCAGTCCAACTTCAGGGCAATCCCTGAACTTTTCAGGTCAACTTCGGAATCGAATATCTGAATCGAATATCCGAACTCTTCAAAACAACTTCGGAATCGAATGTCGGAATCGAATATCTGAACTGTCCAATCAACTTCAGGAAATCTCCTGAACTCCTCCAATCAACTTCGGGGCCATCCCTGAACTTTCCAGTTCAACTTCAGGGAATTTCCTGAACTTATCCAATCAACTTCGGGGCCATCCCCGAACTTTCCAGTTCAACTTCAGGGAATCTCCTGAACTCTCCAGATCAACTTCGGGGCCATCCCCGAACATTCCAGCTCAACTTCAGGGCCATCCCTGAACTTTTCAGGTCAACTTCGGAATCGAATATCTGAATCGAATATCCGAACTTTCCATATCAACTTCGGAATCGAATACTGGAATCGAATATCTGAACTGTCCAATTCAACTTCAGAATCGAATTTCTGAACTTTTCAATCAACTTCGGGGCCAACCCCGAACTCTCCAGTCAAGTCTCAAGGTCTCTTTCCAAGTTTCTAACGACGCAGTCGGAGCTCAAGTCAGACTTTCCCCAAGGGTTTTGAATGGATCATGTCACCCGGATTGCAGCTTTCAGACTCAGCCTCGTGGTCAGGCAAAATTAAGGTCTTCAAAAAATTTTTGTTTGATATTTCTCCGAAAAATCAAACAAAGAGGGGCAGCTGTTGACACCCAAATTTGGCCCGACCACTCGGGATTTCAACATTTAACGACGCCAATTTCACTATATTTATCTCCGCGTCGCAACAAAAAATTTAGCTGTCTTTGGGTCGCGATTGGACACTTGCAAAGGGCTCAAGCATTGCGGAGTACTGCACTTCGCACAAGCGTGCAACACTGGATCATTTTCCAGGCCAACCCTCCTGACAGAATTTCTCCATTTCCAAATAAACAATTCAATTGTTTATGTGAGTGGAGGGCATTTAAAAAAGGAGAGATGGGTGGCATGAATAAAAAATAAAAAGGAGAAAGCAAGTGGTAGACGTGCGAATTGGAAAACGGGGATTTAATTGCGGAGTCCGGATGATATCTTGTTTCGCCCCACAATTCACATGTCAGGTGCATAAATTACATGCACCATACCATTTTATTCCCCACGTCGGAACAAGAATTTTGACTGTGTTTGGGTCCCAATCGGACACCGGCAGTGAGATCAATCAAAAGCATTGCGGAGCATTGTGTGTCACAGGAGCGTGAAGCATGGGATCATTTGCTAGCTCCACTGACCGAACTTCTCATTTTCTATTATAATCCATCCCATGGATTATTAAAGGGATGTCAGTGGACAAGGAAATGGCGTGGGAAATTGAAATGGAAAAACAATTCTTGCAGAGTCCGGATGATATCTTGTTTCGCCCCACGAAACACATGCCAAGCACATAAATTACAAGAGATATACCGTTTTATTCCCTGTATTAAAATAAGAAAGTTGACTATTCCGGCGCTTCAATCGGACTCCGTTTTGAACATCAGTCGAGAGCATCGTAGACCGAGTGGAGTAATACAATTGTCCCAGGTGGAATAAATAATTGAATTAATTATTCAATTCCCAATTGAGAAACTCGCTGTAACCCATGCTGGAATTCAATTGCTTGCCACCATCATTGTTTATTCCAAAAGGAGCATTTAATTATTCCAAGGGTGATATCGGTGGAGAAATTTGGTTGAGTGGGTTCAGCACCCAATGCCACATGTCAGCTTCCTGTGCGTCCAATCACCCCTTGCTTTGATGTCAGCCGTTGATCACCATCACAAGCTCCCATGTGTGCGCGTCACACCAAATCATTTTTCATGGGCTGCTGACTCCTACTCCATGCCGACACACATCAGTGGAGCAATTAGCCACCTTCATTATTCAATTCAATCCTAGTGGAGCAAATTCATTATTCAATGAAGAATGTCAGTGGACGAAGTGGTGGTTTCAGCTCCCTTAGGCCACATGTCAACTCCTGGTTCATCCGATTATCTCATATTTGGATCTCAGCCGTTTATTCATTTCTCAGCCTTCGCATGCGCGCGCAACGCTGGATAATTTTCAGCCCCCATTGCCGACACTCTGCCTATTTAAGCAGCTTTGCTGCATTGAAGAAAGGGAGGGAAGCCAAAAAGAAAGAAAAGAGGAGAAAAAAGGAAAGAAGGGAGAAAGAAAGGGAAAAAAGAAAACCAGAGAGGAAGGAGGATGCTAGGAGAGAAAAAAAGGAAAGAAAGAAAAAGAAAGGGAAAAAGAAGAGCTCTCACCTCTCTGACTCCAGAAAGCCAAAGTCTCTTTCTCTCTCAATCACTCCAGAAAACCCAAAATCCAGAAATCTCTTTCACTCTGTCCAATTCCAAAACCAGTCCAGAAAAATCAGAGCTTCAAGCTCAACAAAAGAAGCCTCTGCTTCCCCACATAAAAAACCACAAAGCCTTTGCCTTAGTCCAAAGCCCACAAAAATCCAGCCATCTCTTTTCAATTACAGTCCGACCGAGGTCTTGTAATTTGTCTTTTTATACGCGACAACGTTAATATAACTCGAAAATAGTGAAACCGAATTCGGCACTTTTTCAAGTTATATTTTCGTCTAGCCTATACATTCCAGTCAATTGCCACCAAAGGTGAGAGAGATGTAATTTTACACAGGGGGTTTATCCCCCCTTTCAATTTCAATGTTAAAAAAATAGTCATTCAATATCCTTTTTTTTATATATATGTGAATAAATATATTGTTAGCGGAACCTCAAGGTAGCCTGTGACCGATTGATGACGATTTTCAAAGTAGTCTATAAATCGAGTCCCGGCGATAAAGGATTACGCTCCATTAAAAATCAGAAGTAAGATTTGCAATTGGTCGGTTTTCTCCTAGCAAATCTTATTTCTAGAAAAAATAACAAAATCAATGCAATGAAAATCCATATGTTGAAATCTGAAAACGCGAGACGCGGAAGGTGGGAACCCACCCGAAACATGCTCGGACCTTTAGATTTCGACATATGAATTTCAGAATAATTTAATTTCCTGTTTTCTTTCATTTTTATTTTGCCAAGGATAATTAATTGAAAAGGCTAAAATTGAGAAAAGCGCTGAACAGACGACGTGGGGTGCCTAACACCTTCCCCACTCGCAGGAAATCCCCGAGCCCAACTCTGCGTTCGCAAACCAAAAAAGAGAGTCAATTTCAACCCCGTTTGAAAGAAGAATTTGCTCAAATGGAAGAAATAAAAAAGAGAGTTAAAACCGTTTTCTTAAAGTTTGTCTTTGAAAAACAGTTTTAACGGGTGACCTGACACACCCAAATTCAATGTTAGGTGGCGACTCTGAAATTTTAATAAAAGCGCGAGTCACAGCTGCAAACCTCATAATCCACAATCGTCGCATATAAAAGTCATGATTTTGAAAGCGTCGCCAAATATGCCCACCGAAGTGGAGCAGGCGAGCGGCCGGTAAAAATCGGGGCGCGACAACTTTGAATGATTTTTCGATCTTATTTTAATTTTTCAGGTGTGCGTATGGTCTTATTTTATGGTATGGTCTTATTTTAATTTTAATTGTTTATTCAATTATCGTCATCGATTCAATGAATTCCCTTTGAACCTTACTTGAAAATAGACTTCTCGGAGAAGGTGGTTTCGTTGCCTGGGCAAGTCGAATGTAAAGAAGGATAATTCATTTTAGTAGTGTTTAAAACGTGTGCAAATAATTGTTTATTAGTTGAATTTGTTATGTAAATATAAAGTTTTTGCGAAAACTGCTTAGATCCCGGTATTGTTTTTTGAAGATTTTCCGCGTGGACCCTTGAAAACACCTTCTGAACACATTAGACGGCTCGGATTTTCAAAAAATAATTTGCAACACAAAAAAGAATCATTTTTTTCTTATTTTCGGGAGGTTTGGACTAGAAAAATCACTTTTTTCCAAAAATAGTGGTAAGACTGATACCCTAATTAAGCTTCCTCTCATTTGTTCAAAAAGAAAAATCTAAATTCTTTTTAACTTAATTAGCTCTAAATTAAAATCACATAATCTTCAACTTTTAGTGTTTCTAAAATCACCGTACTCTTAAATTAAAAGTAACACATAGCCTCTGTGGTTTGACACCCGTACTCTTGCTTTACTATCAAAACCATTTTACGGGTTTTAATTGTTTTAATTTTGAAACGATCAGTAACTAACCCTTTTTTTGTTGCACCTCAATCACAAAATCTTCAACTTTCAGTGCTTCTAACATCAAGTCTTGATTTAAAACTAACACACAGTCTCGGTGGTTTGACACTCGTACTCCTGCTTTACTAACAAATTCATTTTTTTGCATTTTACGCATTTTACGGGTTATAATTATTTTAATTTTGAAACGGTGAGTAATTAACCCTTTTTTTTCTTTTACACCTCGAATGTGACCATAGTTACCAACTGGAAAGAGGACCTGAATTCCAGTCTTTTCTTAACAACTTTAAATAGTCTAGCAACTGGGATAGAAACATTTCAAACCCTAAAACTCCAAATTCAGGGAAATACAAATTAGGGCTTAAGTTCATACATGCGGATTAACAGATTCCAAACATCCGTACAAATATACAAATACGTTCAAACAACAGAAAATACAATTAGATTTCATCATCATCATCATCCGCCAATACCTTCCTCGTATACTCAAGAAAGGCAACCTTCACCTCGACGTCCATTTTGAGAAACACTTTTCTATTTTTTTTGCTGAGACAAAAACCCGCCACTGCCAAATCCTGGGATATTTTGCCTTCTTGAAGCATGGATCTTATGATAGCTACTTGCATGGCCTTGTCTTCCTCGTCTTTCCCATTATTTGATTTCGTCTCTCGGAACTCCTTCCTCTTCCCCTTCTCATGCGGCTTGAATTTCCATTTTTTCGGAACCACCTCCTGAACCTCCTCCTCCTCCTCCTCCTCCTCGTCGCTACCGCCATTGTGAAAACTAGCCTGAGACTGTGACTGTTCAGGTACGCCGGCGACGGCCACGCCACTGCACGCTCCACTGGCCACTGATCTAACCACATTCATGAGTTTTGCCATGGTCTGGGTAATATACTCGTCCGAGTTATACCCACACTTATCAGCTAATTGTTGAAATTTTTGACTGTTGGTAAACCTCTCCTTGAGGACATTCAAGGGCCATTGGCTATGGGTCACAGCGGAAAATTCATCGTAAACTCTGAGCCACTTATCCCTCTTATTCAAATTCTTGCTAACGAGCCTCCACAAAAGATGGTCGCGTTCATTGTTCCATACAACTTCGCGAGGATCCTACAATCAAAAAGTGAAAGTAAAAAATTCTGGAAATTAAAGAAGATGAAAAGAATCACAAACTTGATTGGTTGATAGTTTTTGAAAGTTGGTTTTTGATGTTTATACTTTATGCAGAAAAGAACCCAGTTTTGAGAAAACATGTATGTTTTGATTGTTTTCTTCAAAAACAGTTTGCTGGAAAGATTTATGCATAAGTGAAACTAGAAACTATAAAAACATGGTCTTTCTTTTCCCTCCGCTAACCCAGGAAAGAAACTAACCACATCTTGTTGAGTCTTTCGCTCCTCCTTTCGTAAATTAGATGTTGTGTTTGAAGAGGAGGCTTGGAAGGGAGAGGAATCTGACATTGCCGCTTAACGATGGAGCTCTATTTATGGGATTAAAGAAGCTGAATAGAGGCCAAAAGGGAAGGCTCCTTCCCACCCAGGATCCACTGCCCAAAACGGACGGATTATTACTTTGAATATCAAAATTCGTTATTTTATTCAATATTCATCACTGATCCACTCGGTTTGAATTTTTTGGTTAGTATAATATTCCAATATTGATGCAATTAGTATTGTATAATTGATCGAGGCATCTTATAATACTTAATTAGAACTGCCATGCAAATAGATCAGCGCACACTTTTACTCCACAGCTTGAGGAGTGCTTGATTTGTTAGTTGTTAGCAAGATTGGTTGGCTATATCTCCCCAGATTGCTCCGTACGTAAGCACACATTTGGTCACACATGAAAATCCATGTTGTAACGCCCTCAAAAAAAAATCGGTTTGTTAATTAAAAGATTTTAAAGATCTTTGAGCTGTATTTTTTTTTCCAAAAAATTAAATTAGAGAAACACAACCCATTTATTACAAACATTGTTTAAATATTACAATACCAAATAAAGTCGAAAGTGATTTATAACAAACTCTTAAACATGAAGTACTAGAATAAAATATGTCCTTATTACAACTTGAAACCTCAATAAAATACTTAAAAGCACAAAGCCAACAACTAAACTACTGGCTTAGCTACGGCTCGGTCAACTCAACAACTTCTTCAACGGCTACAGGATTATCTTCTGAATACTCCATATTGTCGCCTGTACCTAGCTTCAAATACCATGGTAACGTAGTACCGTGAGTGGTGACACTCAGTAGAACAACGTAAAACTACCCTTACCCCAATGTATGCATAATTTCCATAATCAAATAACCACATATAATATTAACCAACAGAACCCACTTATTTTACTCATAAGTTTTATTAACGTGGTCAATTCTACGATGTTCCCGTTCACCATGTTCCCATACACTGTATTCCCGATCACCAAATTCCCATTCGTTATGTTCCCGTTCGCCACCCTCGACACGTCTCAAGACATAACACGGCTCAAGTCATGGCACGGCTCAAGACACAGCATGGCTCACGACATCCTCATCCTTGGTTCCCATTCATTATGTTCCCATTCACCTACTTCGGCACGGCTCAAGACATAACACGGCTCAAGACCAACCCGCCACCACATTCCCCAATCTCATCTTTTCCACAAACCATACTCCACCCCATTTCTCATCATCACACCCAGTCTCGTCTATCCAACCATTATTTCAATCAAGAGGTAAGAAACCATAACCACCAACTATGGAATTCAACAGTCAACAAGATACTCATCAAGCCGTAAAACATGTAAGTACTATAACTGTCAATAATAATCAGTTACAAATTCTAATGAAATGACGTAGCAGTACTTCTCCAAAACATAGGGAATTTGAAGAGCTACAACTTTGAAGTTTTACACTTTTCCTAATTTTGCCTCTACATGGCCCAAAAATGCGCGAACAGTGTTTGGCAGTGTGTTTATTGAAGCTGATGCAGTACAAGATATCGACCCCTATTATTCTTGACGTATCGGAATTCACGAGAAACTAGTTGCGTACTAGTTCAAACGAAAATAGGTTCTCGAATCCATGAGATATTCTTGAATCCACAAGAAAAAGAGAGAAAATTCTCAAAGTTATATTGATTGAATAAAAGTTGAATATGCCCATAGGTTACATCCTTATTTATAGGCTAAACCCTAACTCAACTAGGAAATAGAATAATCTTGCTAACCAAGAAAAACAATAACGGAAACTAAGAAACGTAAAATAAAAGACTAATACTAATAAAAGATTCTGCTTAACCTACTTATGGAATTTAACAGTAATTCCTAATAAATCATGCCAAAACAAGTGGCAGAAAATTAAAATATCCTAAATTATTTTTTTACTAAAATAATGTTTCCATAAATTAAAACCCGTGGCATCTTGTCCTACATCAATCTCTTTTTCTTCAAAAGAACTCGACCTCGAGTTCTCGTTAGGAATCTGCCATCTTCCATGCCAAATAAATAGATACTTGGAATACTTCAACCCTTTTATTTCCTTCCAAAACATCACAAAAAATAATATTTGCAATGATATCTTCTCTGTATGCTTCAAGTGATTAATAAGATCAACCAGATGAATATTGGAAATCCGAAGATACTGTTGCACTCCAAGAAAATCAATAAGGGAAACTTGACATTGTTGGTCCTCTTTATTTTGCCTCATCTTAGCAATGGTTGACACATCAATGATTGGCTCATTGATATGGGCTGGCTTGACCATAGAGTCATTAGATAAGGTAGCAACATCAATTTCTTCCACTGAAAAATCAATTGTGTCCTCAACAACTTGATCACCAATTACCATATCAATTTTCTGCTTATCACCCAAATCCATATTATGTTTCTTCTCATCAACTTGAATTACCTCCTCTTTTAAAGCTTCTTCAACAACATTATTGGCAACGTCGTTGATTGGCTTTTTTTTCTCTGGCCTATATTTTTCTTCCAAAAGCTTCTCATAATTCCTTGGTAAAAATCTCTCTATCATAAGTCTTTTAATTCTTGGCCATGCACGGATACGACACTTACCTAATTTTTCTCTTGAAGATTGCAAATCTAACCACCAACTAAGTGCGGAATCTGTAAATTTTAACCACAAATATACCCACCTTTCTTCGGACGGAATTTTTGCATTCTCAAAGAAATCTTCAATATCGAGAATCCAATCTAAAATATTTTCAAAATACTCATTACCATTGATTTCAGGTAAATTGTCATAATACCTGAAAGGATGAATATATTTCATGTGCATGTGCTCGTCATACTTGTAATCAGCACGATTAGTTGGATGTCTTCCAACTACAATTTGATTATCGGGCTGGCGTTGGGCAAATCCCACCGCGCTTTCACGATTCTGGTTAAAAGGACGGCGTTGGGCAAATCCCCCCGCGCGATTCTCTTCAACCCTTTCTGGTCCTTGGTTTAGGCAAAGAGTGAGCAACTGCAACGCTTGTTGTTCTTCCACCGTCTTCCTTGGATCAGCATACCTTTGAGCAACGTCAAAGGGTGTGTCATCTACTTTGTTTCGTGACATCGCGCCAGAAAAAACCCGCTCTGATACCACTTGACGTAGCGGAATTCACGAGAAACTAGTTGCGTACTAGTTCAAACGAAAATAGGTTCTCGAATCCACGAGATATTCTTGAATCCACAAGAAAAAGAGAGAAAATTCTCAAAGTTATATTGATTGAATAAAAGTTGAATATGCCCATAGGTTACAACCTTATTTATAGGCTAAACCTGATGCAGGACAAGATATAGACCCCTATTATTTATGAAAATGCAGGACAAGATATAGACCCCTATTATTTATGAAAATATTATTTTAGTAATAGTTTTTATTTATGATTAGTGTTAGGAGATTTTATTTGTGCTGCCTAGTTTGCACGTTTTTAGTTTAATTTTGGTAAGATTCTATTTTATTTCCTTTTAGCAAATAGTCTAGGTTTCCAAGTAATGCTTTGCTTGGTCACCACTCTAAGTAATTTCCTGTTAGTTAGGACTCCTACTAGTATAAATATGGATGTAGCCTATGGGCATATTTGGCTTTTAATCAATTATAATTCAGAGTTATCTCTCTTTCTTCTTGTGGATTCAAGAAACCTCGTGAATTCGAGACCTATCATCGTTTGAACTAGTACGCAACTAGTTTCTCGTGAATTCCGCTGCGTCAAGTGGTATCAGAGCGGGTTTTTTCTTGGCTCGATGTCACGAAACAAAGTAGATGACACATCCTTTGATGTTGCTCAAAGGTTTGCTGATCCGAGGAAGATGGTGGAAGAACAACAGACAATTATCATGACGGAAATCCGTGAATCGCTGCGGCTGCTGACTCTTCACCTCGACCAAAGACCAGGGAGGGTTATAGAGAATCGCGCGGAGGGAGTTGCCCAATGCCGTCCTCTTAACCAGGTTCAGGAACGCGCGGTGGGATTTGCCCAACACCAGCCCGGTACCCAGATTGTAGTTGGGAGACACCCAACTAACTGTGCTGATAGGGAGGAATCAGAACCCGATTTCAGGTCTTATGATAATTTGCCTAAATTAAGTGGTTATGAGTATTTTGAAGATATTTTAGATTGGATTTTAGATATTGATAATTTCTTTGAATATGTGAGAATGCCGTCTGAAATAAGGTGGAAATATTTGCTGGCAAAACTTACGGGACAAGCGCTACGATGGTGGTTAGATATGCAAGATAAGAGAGAACGATTGGGAAAGCGTCGTATTCGCGCATGGTCAAGAATCAAAAGACTTATGATGGAGAGATTTTTGCCATGGAATTATGAGCAACTTTTGGAAGAAAAATATGGGCCAAAGCAACAACATACAATTCACACATCTGCCAATGTTGTTGAAGAAGCTGTTAAAGAGGAGGTAATTCAAGTTGATGGTGACACTACAAGAAAATGTGGCTTTACCGGCATTTTTATTACCGGCAATCAGTAAAATGCCGGTAAAAGTACTCATTTCCCGCATTAGAAGTAATGCCGGAAAAAGATCACTTTAAAACGGCATTCTTTGTAAAATGCTGGTTAAAAGTACCCAAAAGCGGCATTACCCATAAAAATGCCGTTTCTAATAGACTTATACGCGGCAATCCAACCAGGTTCACGCGCGAAAAAATTTGCCCCACTAAAACGACGTCGTCCCTCCTATTTTTTCCCTTCCCTCCTATTTTTTCCCCTTCCCTCCTTTTTTTTGCCCCTTCTTTTTTCGTTCTTTTCTAGGCATGCAATACTCGATCAATCTACTGGCCCTGAACCAAAACAAATCCCGAAAACAAAAAAGGCGATTTTGGAAGTACTGAATCAATCTACTGGCCCTGAACCAAAACAATTCCCCAAAACAAAAAAAAAGGTGATTTTGGAAGGGGGAGAGAGAGAGAGAGAGGAAAAAGCCCCAAGTTGATTTTCTTCTTGCTCGATATCTTGCCGTACGTCATCGATCTCTGTCCGTCATCGCAGCAGGTACCTTCGATTTCTTCTACATTGATCTCTGTTATTACTTTGCGACGTGTTTTGGATTGCATAGAGGTTCATTTTTTGGGAGATTTTGTGGTCGCCAGTCTCCCTTCTTCACGATATGATGACTAGGGATTACGCGATTGAGTCTCAACTGAACACTACGGTTGCCTAATAGACCTTGTTGGTCGGGCAGGGCGATTTGAAGAAGCCATGGTAGTCGTAAGAGGGATCAGGATGCCACCTGATGTGGTTTGGGGCATCTTTTGTTTTTAATTATTTTTAAACTTAGCTGGACCACCAAAAACAAAAGATAGGAAGGACTAATATAATATGTCTGGGGCTCCGAGTAAGGAGGTCTAAGAACAATGAACTTCCATTTAGTCATTGATATAATCCATTACTCCTTAAATGAAAAATGTTGCACCTTGGGTGAATAAACATTGCACCGTTTGAGAATAACCATTGCTTCTTAAATCAACCTTTTTATTTGGAGAAAAAAAAAAAACAAAAACCAAGCACCCTCATTACGGAGTAGTAAGTGGTGGGATGGGCTTACGAAGAAATCGGGGGGAGAGAGAGAGATAGGGAGGGTTAAAATTGTTCATTTTGTGTCATTTTTTTTTTTTTTTGGGCTTTTGCATTTTGAGGATATTGAAGCTCTAATTGACTGTTTTAGGGGAATGGGTGTGTGAAGAAAATGTGAGGGGAGAGAGAGAGAGAGAGAGTTGTAGGCCTTAGAAGAAAGGAGAGAGTACTGGGGTTTGTTTTGTGAAGGTAACTTAATTCAAGGGTATTTAGGTTAGTCCATGTGTGTCATGCCAATGTTATGGCAAATATTATTCAAGTTTTCATTGATTGATGATTCTGAAAAAGTACACCAGTCAAATGCAATTTGTTGCACTTATAACCACTTTCGGGCAATTAACCCTTTTCTGATTCTTCTAATAAGAAGTTTACGGATCGATTTAATTTCTAGGAGCATGTCAGAGTAATCTTCTAGGGCTTTGTCTGAAACCGTTGCAAGACCGAATAAAGGCCAAGAATTTCATAGAAATCCTTCCTCCTTTCTTCTTTGGCGGCCATTGTAAGGAAAAGTGAACAAATCTAAGAAGAAGAAGATCAATCACAGACCATGAATTTTACTGAAACCAAAACCCCAATCTCGTTCTTCATTTCTGTGTTCTTGAAGGGCGCGGGGTCGGTGCTGTGCGGGGTTCCACAGCACCCAAGCTATGCACACAAATGCCATCGTTTAGTCCCCTTGACAGCCCAATCACTTTATCCAAAAACTCTTTAAGTCCCACAAAACTCTTCCTGACTTGACTAAAAACGTGAACAAATGGAAACAAATGGATGGGAATATGAATGTGAATGAGCCGCTAATTTTGTTTAGGAGCATCCAAGGATTGGATTCGTGATTTATTCTCTTTTTTTTTTTTTCCAGTATGTGAGTGGTCTAATTGATCATATGGTGTGCATGTGTTTTGTATATTTGTTTACGAGAAGTTTTCAGTGTCGAGCGAGTACTACGTGGCGCCTAATTTGGTACCCTGCGGTCAATCAAGACACGCCGTTTGGTGTGGGAACCTCCATTCGGTACCACGTGTCGCGTGCCACATGGGTGGTATGAGCCCGTTCGTTATTGCCTGGCACATTTTGATTGGCCGCAAAGTACCAAGTTAGGCGCCACGTAGTAGCCGCTCGACACCTAAAAATTTTCCATTTGTTTTCAAGTGTTGTGTTCACTGGGGTGGAGTCCATTTGTCTACATTTTTAGTTATGTAACGCCCCGCATTTTGGGACAAGCGTTATGGATTATTATTACAATTTAAAGTCGGTCTAAACAGTAATAATAATAACCAAAATACATATAGATGGTCTATCCTTCACAGATTACAAAAAGGTAGACTGGGTGGGTTCTACGGCTCCGCAAATTCCTCCGCCTGGTGGATCTCCATTCCGGCAGCTCCTCCGGCTCCGTGTTCTCCGTAGAGGTCCTCCTGTCCATCGTGACAATCTAGCATAATACGTCAGAGTTGCGAAGCAACATCGTCGTATTATGCCAGGGCAAACCGTGAGCGAGGACGCTCAATAGATACCGTACCCCAACATTAAACTAGCAATTCTAGAACAATATTGTTGGCAGGTAAATAGTTGAAAATCATTTATCAAAACGGTAAGTTCATGCGTGTCAATGCATCAGTATCACATCAAATCAGAGTGCAGCTTAAATAAAATCAGTATCTCGTATCATTTCAGAATCCAGAGTGTAGTGTCAGTATCTCGTATCATTTTCTCATAACAGCATTCTTCTTCAAATTTCAACCATGTCAACATCTCACATCTCTCGAAAGTTATTGGCCCGTTCTACAACCCCGTTCTAACGGTCACCAACCTTTCCGTTCGAAGGGTCGGCCACCCATAAACTGACTCCTGCAGTATGAGGTCCGCTAACTCCGCGTCACACACGACATAGTCCCGGCTACCCATATCACTGAATCCCCACCAGTTTGTTTATGAGGTCCGCTTGCTATGTGTTGTACTGAGTAAGTTCTAACCGTCAAATTCACCCGCGGAATTTGAGGAGAAACTTCAAACAGCACTACCGTATAGTTCCGTTGGGCTTTGACCACCAGTTCACCCCGGGGAACTGAGGCGGGACTCCAACAGCATCAACATCTCAACTTTCATCACATCAACATTTTCATTCTCATTTCTATCTCTTCCATTTAAAAACATTCGATCACTTTCTCGAAAAATGTGTCGGGTCGTATCGTCTTTGAAAAAGAACGTGCACATGCATTAATTTCATAAAACAAAATCCTCCGTTTAGAATCGATCATGATAAACCTTCCGCTCGTAACCCATCTTACGAAAACATGTTACTTAACGACAAAAGTTCTTTCTTCCGGGGATTTAAATCAAAACATAAGGATTCATTCTCGTTCTTGGATTTGCTGGCGTGTTTTAAGATTCGTACGTCGAATCGCCACTTGGTTTGTCTAAACCAAGAAAGTACCCTACTAGAAAACTCTAGTAGTTGAATCCGTTTGGCGTGTTTTAAGATTCGTTCGTCGAATCGCCACTTGGTTTGGGCTAAACCAAGAAAAAGCCTGACTAGACATGCTAGCCATAGATTCTATTTGTTAGTCTAAATAGATTAAGAATATTTATTCAATAATCCCGGAAAATCTCATTTCATTTGAAAAGCTCTTTTCTCAGAAAATTGGTCGGGCATTATAACTGCGTAAATTTGAAAAGTCGATTTTCATTCAGGCATTATAACTGGGTAATTTAGTTTCCCAAAAGTCCATCGAACATTATAACGGTGCATTTTGATAGTCAATTTTAATTCGTGCATAGTAACGACTAAGTGTGTTTTTTTTCAAAGTCTAATTGTTCATAAAATCACTAATCACCAACATAATCACGTTTAATCATAATTAAGCACGTTTAAGCAAAATAATAACATAATCAATATGAACTAGTAAATACTAATCTAAGGTTAAGATAAAGTATCTACCTTAATTCCGATGATTAGTCGGAAGCCGATAAGCTAGTTGAATTCCGGCGGCGTAACGACTAGTCGACCTTTGCTCAAACACTTTCTAGCTAACTTATGCTACCTTTCTAAGATCTAGGGGTGGTCGAGAGTGGTGGTGTGTGGTGGTTTAGGATGAGTTTCAAGAAGAACACTCAAGAACTCACTCAAGAACACTAGAAAGCACAAAGTGGAGAAGTTGGGAGGTTTTGGTGTGAAATGAAGCAAGGAGAGTGAGCTATTTATAGTGAAGCAATGAGGTTCACCTCCCCCAAAAATAATCACCAGCCAAAAACCCTCCCCACAAGTGTCCAAACAACCTTTTGCAAAAGCAAAAATTAGGTTTTAAAGACTAGTTTTAGGTTATAAGAAATTCCCCACCAAATTTCCCACCAACTTAAAGTTTAGTTTTAGGTTATAAGTAATCTCCCACCTAATCAAGGTTAGCTTAAATAAAATAAAATAAGAGTTGGGGATTTAGTAAGGCTTCCGGACGCAGTGTGGTGAAATACCCGGTGTGTACACGTTTATTTACGGCGCGAAAAGTATAATTAAACAGGTTAAATCTAATTCGTTTAATCTAACCAAACCAAATTATAAACTATAATTATTTAAAAATAAAACCGCATTAATACATCGAAATTTTTTTTTTTGTTTACAAAATTTCGGGTTATTACAAGTTAAGTCAGGGAGAGCTGTGAGACTAAAGTGACACTGTTTTTTGGTAAAATGATTGGCTGTCAAAAAGGGATTAAAACGGTGGCCTTTTTGTGTGCACAACTTGGGTGCTGTGCAGCCCCGCACAGCATCTACCCCGCACCCGTTCTTGAATTGATTCATCACAACAACAAACCCAGGTATATAAAGGACGAAAACAACTGCCCTTTAGCTAGTCACCTTAACCTCTTTTTAGCTAAGCTAAGACAACTAGCTAGAATAGCTAAAACATGACCAAAATACACCAAAATAGAAAATATACTCCTAATGACTTTGGCTTACACATTGTTCTTGTCAACGAATTAGTCACAGCCCAGCAAAAAGTTTAATGCTTCAAGCTGGAATGTTTGGCTAATGGACAAGATCGGCTTAAATGGTTTGGGTGTGGTGAACGAACGGGTTGTCATCAAATCTGACCCAGAGATATAAAAAATCTAAAAGTTAATTTTTGGGCATAAGATTAGTGAGATGGGTAGCATTTAAGGTTAATTAGAAGCGGTGAGAGGAAGGGGAAATGGTAGAAACATTGGAAAGGGGGGTAATCAATGGTGGAGGATTCCGATTATCACATTAGCGGCAACTATTGGCTTGAGTTAATGGTGAACTGATGTATCCTTGTCTAAATATACATGGTGAATATAAGTTATGATTGGTTGTATATGAGGCAAATAATGGGGTTGATCTCTTTAACAAAAGTAAGTTTAGAAGAACACCGTAACACTGTGTTCATAAATTTTTATCGGTACTCACAAACACTTGTTTTGGCTTCCGCCTCGAGCCCACAAATGTGTTCTGATCCGATCATTATGTAGAGCTTGATGCATTGAACAAACTTGTAAAATATCAAGTCAATAGGATATCGATAACTTAGTGAACTAACCACATTTTTTAGCATTTATAAATGCCCTAAAATTATACTGTGATAAAATATGGTTTGTTTGCTAAGTTATCGATATCCGGTCGACTTGATGTTTTACAAAATTGTTCTATGCGTTCAACTCTACCCTAATGAAATGTTCAGATCACCATGAGAACCTCCCCAGCCGCCATCTTCTTTTTTAGTATTGTTTTCAACACCGCGTAGTTAACTATAAAGAATCTCACCGTACCCACATCAAGACTCTTATAGCGTGCTACGAGTGTTAAGTATGTTTAGTCCTATCAAGCTGTTATAAAGACTTGAACCCAATACGGACCTAAACCACTTGGTGGTCCCTCCCCTCCATTTTGAGGTGAAGGTCCAGGTGATCATCTGCAAAAACCGACACATGGTTGTCCACCATCATTTGCCAACACACATATGCATATGCAGTTATGTACTTGGTCCATGCCCTTTCTCCATTATTGCATTCTTATAATTATAAACCAAACCTATTCAGAAGTACACTTTTGTTCCAAGAGTATAGTTTCTTCCCTTCATCCTTTTTTGCGGTGAGGCCTTACAAATTTGTGTGCCAAAAAAAGGTATCTCAAATTGTAAAAAGAGTTCAAAAGTGCTGCCCTGTTCTCTTAAGGCGGTTTGGTTGAGATGCCTTTTTTTGTTCGGCTAAGCCCTTATAAGAATTCAGACAAGGAATGTTATAGGCAAACGGCTGAGTTCAATGTTGAGCCCGATATTTTAGGATGCAGCTCTAGAAATTTTTGTTTTGAACTATTTTATTGGGTGTTTTTCTTTTTTTATTGTACTGGAACTTTTGGCTTTCCAATGACAGCTATAAGTAGCAATTACAATTCATAATAAACTACTCTATAATTTGCATCGAATGACCTTACACAAAGACCTACTAGAAAGAACGGAACTGGAACCAATCATCACCCTTTAATCAACCCACTTGCTGGATTTTTTTATTTTTTTATTTTTAACGTAAGAACCATCCCATGGCCTGGCCACATTGGACCCACTCATGTAATGTAAATTTACGGGAAAATAGCGTAGCAACCCACTGCTGTTTTGTTTTGTTACGTTTGACGTCTAGTAAAGGACTAGTATGTTCTGTTGTGTGGCAAAAATATATATTTCTTGTTCCTCTCATCCATGTTTCATTCTTATTGTGAATTGTAACCAATATTATGATGCAACAATTCAGGTTTCTCGAAATTGACTCATATGGATAAGAGCTGGATTCACATAAGAAATAGGCTAGATCCTACCTATATAGAAGGGGTCGAAAAATTCATTGAGTTCGCTTATGAGAAAAAGCAGCCGAATTCAAAGATATATTGTCCATGCAAGAAATGTAGTAACCTTAGATTTGAGACAAGAAAGGGAGTTAAAGAACATTTAGTTATTAATGGATTTGACACTAAGTATACTAGATGGACTATTCATGGAGAGCTTGTGGCTTCATCTAGTGAAATGGATGCAAATCAAGACTCTGATTTTCTAGATGATATGGTTGGTATGGTGCATGATGCATTTGGGGTTCCAAGGCCAGAATTTGAAGGACTTGAAAGTACTGGTTTAGGGGCTGATGATGAGACTAAGAAATTTTTTAAGCTGCTTGAAGATGCACAACGTGAGTTGTACCCAAATTGTACAACATTCACAAAACTCTCTTTCACAGTCCATTTGTTGCACATAAAAGTGCTTAGTGGTTGGACTGATACATCATTTGATATGCTACCTGAGCTGTTGAAAAAGGCATTTCCAGTCGGTGAAACCTTGCCGAAATCATTTTCTGAAGCCAAAAAGTTTAACGAGGCTTTAGGCTTCAGTTACAAAAAGTATGATGCATGTCCCAAGGATTGTATGCTATTTTGGAAAGATAAAAAGGAGCTTCATAACTGCGAAAAATGTGGACGCTCAAGATATAGAGAATCTCAAGTCATTTCAGATGATGGAATGACCAAAGTAACACAAATTCCTGCGAAACAAGTGAGGCATTTTCCTTTAAAGCCAACACTTCAAAAGCTTTTCATGTCAAAGGAAACATCGAAGCATATGAGATGGCATGTAGAGGGCCGCACGGATGATGGTAAGTGGAGACATCCAGCTGATACACTTGCTTGGAAAACTTTCGATGAAGAACATCCCGATTTTGCAAAGGATAGTAGAAATGTTAGATTGGGATTAGCAGCTGATGGTTTCAACCCGTTTAGGACAATGAGCATTGCTCATAGCACATGGCTGGTTGTGTTGATGCCATATAACTTGCCTCCATGGTTGTGCATGAAACAACCATTTTTCATTCTAGCTTTGCTTATTGATGGTCCTCATGGTCCAGGAAATGATATTGATGTATATTTGCAGCCTTTGATTGAGGAGTTAAAAGAGTTGTGGATTGAAGGCGTGCTTACTTATGATGCGTCAAACAACCAGATGTTTTGTATGCATGCAGCATTGATGTGGACTATAAGTGATTTTCCAGGGTACGCAATTCTATCTGGTTGGAGCACCAAAGGAGATTTAGCTTGTCCTAATTGCAATATAGAAACCCATTCTCAGTGGTTGCAGAACTTTAGGAAGTATATTTATATGGGCCATAGACGCTACTTAGATTTAGGACATATGTTTAGGAAAGATGCCATATGTTTTGATGGAACTGTTGAAACTAGACGAAGGCCACTTCATTTATCAGGTGCTGATATTTTTAAACAAATTGAATTCATTCAGAATAATTTTGGAAAGGGTGAAGAAAAGGGGAGAAGTGCACCTAAAAAGAGACGAGCAAATGCTAACGAGGGAGGAAGTGGTGATACTACGGAGCAAGGATTAAAAGACAACTGGAAAAAGAAAAGTATATTTTTTGATTTACCATATTAGAAGGAAAATATGATTCGACATAATCTTGACCTCATGCATACGGAGAAGAATTTCCTTGAAAATATACTTTGGACAATACTGGATATTGTGGGGAAAACAAAGGACAATCTAAAGGCTCGGCTGGACCTAATGGTCATGGGTATTCGCAAGGCACTTCATCCTCAACAAAGGCCGGGTGGGAAAGTCTTTTTACCTCCTGCTTCTTTCACAATGAGTAAGGAGCAGAAAGATATATTTTGCAAAGTGTTGAAAGATGTTAAAGTCCCTGATGGCTACTCGTCGAATATTTCACGCCGTGTAAATCTCAAAGAGAGAAGTATTTCAGGGTTGAAGAGCCACGATTGTCACATTCTTATGCAACAACTATTGCCCTTGGCTGCGAGGAGGGCATTGCCTAAGAATGTTTGTGAGACCTTAATTGAGTTAAGCACTTTTTTTAGACATCTATGCTCCAAAGTAATGGATCCAAATGAATTTGAGCATCTTCAAGCACAAATTAGATTGACACTTTGCCATCTGGAAAGATTTTTCCAACTTCCTTTTTTGATATAATGGAGCATTTACCCATTCATTTAGCGGAAGAAGCGAGTATTGGTGGACGAGTACAGTACCGATAGATGTACTCTGTTGAGAGGTATGTACTTATTATTTGACGACTAGGTTGATGTATTTTTTACCAATAGAATAAAAATTAATGTCCAACACTAATTAGGAAATTTCATTTTCCCATAGGTATTTGCTTACACTCAAGAAGTACGTACGTAATCGGAGCCACCCAGAAGGTTCCATTGCAGAAGGTTATTTGACAGAGCAATGCTTGACATTTTGCGCACAGTACTTGCATGATGTTGAGACAAAGTTAAGCCGACCAATAAGAAATTATGATGGTGAAAATGGAGGAGGCCGTGGTTTAGGGAAAGGAAAATTGTTTCAATTGGATAACGTTGCTTGGGTACAGGCACATAGATATGTCCTAGCCAATTCTAATGTTGTAGCCCCATTCCGCGAGTAAGAAATCAATTATGCTTGTTCTACATTTACAAAATAATATTGTAGGGCGTATGTAATGACTAGTCATTCTAATTGCAGGAAACACATTCAAGTTCTTAGAAATGATAATCGCCGATTAAGTGAGCGTGATCTTATGAGGAAACACAATGAACAATTTCCTACTTGGTTTAGAGATCATGTAAGTTTTGTCAACATTTTAGCACGATCTGGAATATCTTTTATTGCTACATCGTTAACTATGTGATCTCTAATCTTGTGTATTGAAAAATGTAGGTTCAATACTTGTTGCGAACACAAAATGCCAACATATCTAATGCAGTGAGTATATTATCTTCACCACCTGACAGATGGGCTAGAAGGTTTACTGGATATATTATAAATGGGTTTAGGTTTCATACCAAGGAACGTGAGGAGAGGAGGAAAACTCAAAATAGTGGAGTATCATTGGCTGCAAACACACAAAGTTATGCAAGCTCAAGAGATAAACGCCCAGTCATAGGAGAGGTCATTTTCTACGGAGTTTTGAGGGATGTCATTCAATTGCGATATTCTAATGACTTTAACTTTGTGCTATTCAAATGTGATTGGGTCGATAACAATGTTGGGATGAAGCAAGACGAGTTCAAGTTCACACTTGTAAATTTCAAGCATCTTTTGTATAAACACAATCGGACATCAGATGAACCATTCATCCTTGCATCTCAAGCCCAACAAGTTTGGTATGTGCAAGACCCTATTGAGGAAGACTGGCACGTTGTTGTTAAGATGACCCCTAGAGACTCATATGATATGAATGGAAAACAATCAACAGATGATGCAATAACTTGTCCCCAAACTGAGCCTTATAGTGGTCAACAGTTAGATGATGCTATATATACTTGTGATGACGATGTTAATTGGGTTAGGACAGATGTGGATGGAGTGATCATTGATGAGAATATGGATGATGATGGTGATGATAATGTTGGTCTAGAGGATAGTGCTGAGGAAGAGGATGACTATGGTGATGAATATGAGGATGATGATGACGATGTTAGTTTTGAGGACAATGATGAAGATGAAGATGACGACGAGGATGATTAGTTTTATTTTTTTTTAATTGCATAATGCCATGTTTCTTGTTTTTAAAACTGTTGCAATGTCAGACCATGTATAATGTGTACTTTATATTTTGTCCAATACTTCTTGCTATTACCATGTTATTCCTTGAGGAAACTGTATGAAGGTAGTACTCGGTTTCCAAGGCTACGGTTAAGAGGAACCTAGTTTTTACATTGTCAAGTCTATTCGATTATGCTTTGTTTTGCTTCTTAGGTCACATCTCCTTATTTTTTTTTCTGCATAGCCAATTATCTTTTAATATACTATAAATATTGTTGCCAAAGATGTCCACAGACGGGAAATTGTTTTTGAAGCCTGGGTCCTTAGCCCGTGACAAGAGACGTTACCTTAAGATAAGAAAAGATCTTATTAAGAGCAACTCGGAGAAGTTTGATGCTCTGGGGTTACATAAATGGGCCAATCCATTCTCTCATTCGACTCAAAGGATGAACAATGTCACTAGTACAAAGGGAAAGCGCACTAATGATGATGACAATGACTATGAACCGTCTGATGGTGAGGATGGAATGAGTTCTGATGGTGAAGATGATGAGTGTTCCAAGGATCAGGTGA
The DNA here is from genome assembly GCA_020921065.1 of Vaccinium darrowii. Lineage (NCBI taxonomy): Eukaryota > Viridiplantae > Streptophyta > Magnoliopsida > Ericales > Ericaceae > Vaccinium > Vaccinium darrowii. The sequence goes on from CM037156.1 coordinate 193,102, forward strand.
TGGATGTTTGTAGAATATGAACTAAGAGCCATTTTTTTAAATGTTTATTCTTGTTACAATTTGAATCAAGTATTGAGTAAACTTTATTGTATTCATCACTATTATTCTTTTAGCGACATGGCGTACCACTATTCTTGTTTTTCATGTGTTCTCGTTTTTAATTTCATGTAGATGGCTAGCGCACAGAAGCGTCGGCGATTGCCAGCTGGACGAATGACTGATGTGTTGGAGCCACAACTTACTAGTAGTGAGCCATGTGCACGACCTCCATCTCCATGTATCAACAATCAGGAAAATTTGCAGCCGGATCAAGTGATGCAGGTGTGTATACAACTTTCAAATGTATTCTCATCCATAAATGAGTAACTTAAATAATCTGGACAATGAATAACTTGCCAAAAGTTTCTTACTACCTTGCCGGAGTCTGTGAAGCATGCTAATTAGGTGGGGGAAAGAAAAGAGAAATTGATAAGTTGTGTGTGATAGCAACTTGCCAAGCCGTACAAGCCTAAGAGATTGATGTTTATCCTGTTTCTTGGGTACCACGGAGTGATTTTGGCTATAAATCGTCTTGCAATGAAGATGCATTTTGGTAATAGTATTGGATTTGTTATGTGACTGTTGCTCTGTGCACACTGAATATGCTGGCCTTTGAGGTTGCATAATACTAGCACAGGTCATGGAATATGGAAGAACTAGAAGATGGAAACAGTACTATTCCATATACTCTATATGATATCTGGCCTATATTGAAGGCCGAACTTTAGCAATCTCAGTCGTGTGTTTTCAGGAGGCGTTAGAACTGTAGATTTGTTTTTTTTTTTTTTTGGTTTAAGGAACTGTAGATTAGTTCCTTGTTTTTACTAATCCTTTGGAGCTGATGGTGTGTTATTATGACTAGTATTTCCTTTTGAGGGCAAGCTAGAGGTCATTAGAGATAGGCACTTTATATTTTGATGTCTAACATTCTCAAGTCTAGTTTGACGAAACAAAGTAATTGCCTTAGCTATATTGCAGCCTGCGTAGTGCAGTATTTTGATTCCTAAGAAATAATGTTGTATACATTCTTATGGTCAAGGATCCCTGCCATGTCTTGCTAAATCAAGACGAAGAAGATTCGCAATCAGTTCCTTTTTTTTTCGTTTGATTGTCTATGATAACCACGAAGAAGATGAGCAGTGTTTGTAGTTTATTGATTTTATGACTTGACATCTTTGTATCTGCTTATGAAACATGAATACATAACTGCATGTAGATGGCTAGTACACAGAAGCATGCGAGGTTGCGAGTTGGACGAATGACTGATGTTTTGGAACCACGAGTTACCAGTAGCGAGCCACATGCACGGCCTCCACCTCCATGTATCAACAATCAACCACATTTGCAACCAGAGCCTCAGGTGCAAGCAAAGCAGGCTCGATGTCCCGTTGCACCCATGAGTACTATTTTGCAGCATTTGCCTACCGCTAGTGAAGAGCAGGAACAACATCAATCACCACGAAGCAATCATGGGTTCCACTCACCATCTGATGACGGTATATAACTGATTAATTAGCTTTTTTCAATTTATAGTAGATTCCTATTGTTCTATTACTTGATTTTGCTTTAGTTGCGATACTCAAGTTTTTGTGGCTTATTGGCATTGATTTTTCGCATTTATAAAGTTGACAAGTATTTTGTGGGCAGATTTGGTTTCAATGATCATTTGGTAAGCTTGAACTTTGCTATGTTTTAGAATTTTGTCAATGTAATTTGCAGAAATGAAAAGGGGAAGAACATAGTGAAATTCAATAGGAGAGTTGAATTAGTGAAATTCTTAGAGAACTAGTGAAATTCAACAAGAAAGTAAAACTAGTGAAATTCACTATAAATGGGAGAAAGAATGTAGATGAAGGGTTTGATAGAATGCTAATGGAAACTCTCGTCCAACTAGCAGCCAAGGGAACTCTCATCCTCTGGTTTACAACAAAAATTTCAGCCATGAAAAGCAAATGATCACAGCCTCATTACTTCGGTATGTTTTAGAATTTTGTCGGTGTAATTTGCATAAATGCAATGAAAAGGGGAAGAACATGTGAAATTCAACAAGAGAGTTGAATTATTGAAATTCAACAAGCATTTACAAACTAGTTACAGATTCTCCTAACTGAATCCAATGCTACTGCTCCCCTCCACTTGATCAACGAGACCACGTCATCTAGAATTATAAGAGTTGTAGGAAGAAACATAATAAACTTTTTGCTGTTTGCATTTATCATGATAATTCTTTTAATTGCTGGACCTAGAGGGCCCGTACATGCAAAATTTCAATAAAATCTGCATTTTGGAAGTACTTAAGCATATTAAAGTAAAAGAAATGGAATAGTGCAAATGTCATCATGCTATAATTAGTGCATAACTTCATATATGCATAGTTTTACCTGAATTGGAGTTCTATGAGCAACAACTTTGCATTCCTTATATTGGTACGTCATTGAAGTGCCAGGTCAAATAAGTGAGAGAGTGACAGAGCCGCGGTCACATCAAGGATCTAACTGCAACAACACTACTTCAAACTTGCACTTACTAGAACAAAGCAATGAAGGGTCAACAACATTAGGTATCTTCAATATTATTCGAAAGTAATATATAGTTGTTCTACCTTTTATATGGAAAGGAAAATAGTTTTATTCTAGCATTTGCATTTACTTATTTATGTTCATTATTCCATTTTCTTTACTAGCTTCTGACTTAGGACAAAGGAAAGGAAAAGGGAGAGGCCCGGCTCGTCCAAATGCTAAGTGGGGTACAGGAGAGAAGTTGGTAATTGACTTGAATGAAGTAGATATACCAATAGGAGACACAGCAGGCCCATTACAAAGTCAACTTGGCATCTTAGCAAGGAACGGGAATTTGGCACCCTTAACTTTTACTGATTGGAGAGCTCGAGAGCTAAGGCCATACAAGGAACGCATATGGGCAGAGGTTAAGGTATTTATTCTAATATATCTGGCTGATGTTGTGCCACTATTGTTGGTGATTTATATATCTTCTTTGACTGATTAAGAAAGACGAGATAAAAAAAAGAACCACTGATTTTGACCAGATTTTACACTTTTGTGTTTGGCTATGTACATGGATGTGCATAAAGAAGGGACGGAACATCTCCCTCCTGTGGGGGAAGAGAGAGGGAAGAAGCTACAGCGGCACCTCATAAACTTCTTACTGGGCAGTACCATAAGAATTATTGAGTGTTTGGATGCACGTGTTTTGTTCATATTCCTGCGTAGTTAAGAGAAAATTTGTCCCCAAGGCAACCGCTTCTGTCTTTCTTGGATATGCTTAGTCCGGGTATAGATGCTATGATGTTCATGGTTGTAAGAACTAAGAGGTTTCCTACTTCATTTCAATACTTCATCGTATTAATTTGATATACTTTTTTGCAGGCGAATGTCGACACACCGAATGTGTTTAAGCATAATTGTTTGAGGTCTGTCGGAAAGAAATGGAGGGATTGGAAAGAAGAACTCAAAAAAGATTTTTATGACATCTATGATAATGATGAAGACCGTTTGGCGAATTGTCCAGATAGGGTCGATCCTGATCAATGGAGTATTCTTGTTAAATTTTGGGGCACTAAAACAGCCAAGGTAACACATAATTCCTATTCCTCTTTCTAATCAATATGAACAAGTATACATGGATATGTAATGCGGAATTTTGTTTCATAAAGACACGCAGTACAACAAATCGTGCAAGCAGAAAAAAGCAGACAATGGGACACACAAGTGGGAGGAAGAGCCATTGTCGAGTAAGGGCTGAGGTAAACAATAAATGTGAACTAATTTAGTTGAGTGCATTTGTATACAAATGTGTTACTGATCACTTTAGTTATTTTTTTTTTGTACTCTAATAAAGTTGAAAGCAAAAAAGGGGGGAGTAGATCCAGATCGTATTGAGGTATTCACTGAGACTCATACAAAGAGAAATGGAAATCCAGTTGATGAAGCATCATCTTTGGCCATAGTATGTGTAAAATTTTGTATCTATTCAGACGCTTGTCAATATTCTTGCTCTTGTACATCATAAATTTTGCACCTATTTGCTTGCTTATTGTAGATATATATTGTTTATTTCAGCGTCGTCTTAAGGAGGGAGCCTCCCAAATTCCTCCAGATTCCTCAGAGAGAGCTGCCTTACGAGAGGAGTTGTTCACTGAGGTACTAAAACCAGATAGGAATGGATGGTTGCGTACCTATGGATTAGGTCCTTGTCGGAGCCAGGTATTTGGTACTAGATACACCCGATCTCAAGACCAACGTATCAAGGACCAGTTGCATGCGGAGGTGAGACAAGAGGTGTTAGCTGAGGTAGGTGGAGAAATTGATCTGTTAAAGAGAGAGTATGCTAGAATGGCAGCCCATATGGCAGGTATTGGACACCCCTTACCTCCATCACCAAATGGGAATGGAGATGGAGATAGAGATGTAGGTGGAGATCACACACAGTCAATGTCGAAGCACAATTGACAGGTAAACTGTGCTTTTTTCGTGTTACTTCTCTCTCTCTCTCTCTGATGTAGTGATCACATGGACATAATAATTAACACTTGCTAAGTATGTGATACCGTCTGAAATGGGATGCATAATTTGACTTCGACATTGAACTTACAATTTAGTGAGATGTATGGCTGCATGTATCCACAAGTTGATATGGGTACTCTATAGCTTCATGCTCTGATATGGGGGATGTATCCACAAGTTGATATGGGTACTCTATAGCTTCATGCTCTGATATGGGGGATGTATCCACAAGTTGATATGGGTACTCTATAGGTTTTAGAATAAATGGTTATGACTCTCAGAATCACTAAACATAGGGCACACAAGTGCTGTCAGGAACTACCCCCAACTATTATCTTAGTTGATACTAGTCTTCCAAGGATTGCCGTCCATTGCACGATATACCACCTAGGAACATGATTTTTAAACCACACTACTTGGCCCCAATAAGGCACAGGTTTTTGCACCCCAACAGCTCCCAAACAGACTTAATAGAGAACTCCTGAGCATTTAGAGCCCTTTGAACGGAATCATCCAATGAAGAATTAGGAATAAAGGCACCAGGGGTATTCTCCACTATCTCCTTAGTGACTCCGTTTCTTCTCCTGGGCCAGCACCAATAGTTATTCCTTATGACTGTATCCACTTTGGTATGAAGGAACCTTCCCAAATTAAACATAATCCTCTGACCATCATCTTCCTTAATAGATGCATTGAAATTCAGGCCTATCAAAAAAGAGTATCTCTGTAATTCAGTTATTTTTAAGGTTCTTGTCTGACATGCAACTTTGATAATTATTCTCCGGTGATCTCATGCGGATCCCAGGCACCAACCTTAAAGGGTTTCCTATCCCTTGCTTCTGACAAAAACAAAACCTAAACAACCTAACTTACAAGGAAGCCAAAAATTGTTAAACAAAGACAACTACTTCAAGCAAAAAAAATGCAACGAGAAACAACCAATTAAAGCTCAGCATCTGGTTCCTAGAGCTCTGCTTGACCCTCCAAGTAGTGAAGCAAGCCCTTAAGTCTGTAGCAACCAATCCCAGAAATCATTCACTGCCTCTGCATGTTTCAAAAAAGGGTAAATTACACTTTGCCCCCCTAAAATATCTTCGTTTTGCACTTAACCCCCTTGAACTATTAAACTCAACAACAAACCACCTTAAACTATAGATAACTACTGACAACTCCATTCCGTTAACAACAAATGCAATTTTACTCTTTTGCCCAGCCATGAGATGATCATTTTATCCCTTTATATAGTGAAAATATGATCTAAGGAGATGCAACCAAAAATCAGGGGTGAGTATGGAGCTTTTGGCGGGAGTTTTCCCTCCATATTTACCCTAGCTATAAAGAGCCACCTACCAGACAACTTGATTCATGCAGCCACAGTTATTTCTCAGCAGAGAGAAAGCAACGACTTAGAGTCTGCACCTTGGACCGAAAATCAAACAAAGCAGTGAATGCCAAAGGCATTCTGAGTTTCGATCTATAAAAGGTAAGTAGTATCTTGACCTCAGTGCTGCCATTGTTGACCTAACTACAACACCTGCACACACAATATAAATGTGAATAGTGATATAAATGAGGGAATCGATGGCATGAGAAAATCGATGGAATCTTTGCACAAAAGGTAGGGTTTTTCACATGCACCACTGTTTGTTTTTGTATCTGCACATGGATAGTCTCAAAAGCCCCACAAACTGGTTTGTTGGTCCCCAAATGCATAGAAAAATTGGAAACAATAAACTAAGAGGCACAATTAGTAAGGTCTCACTAGTTTTGGACAAATTAGTAAGGTCTCACTAGTTTTGGACAAATTAGTGAGATCTCACTAGATATTCATTTCTCACTAGATTGACACTGCATTTTCCAATAGTTGTTAAGTGAGAAACTAGTAAGGTCTCACTAGTTTTGGACAAATTAGTAAGATCTCACTAGTTTTGGACAAATTAGTGAGATCTCACTAGATATTCATTTGTCACTAGATTGACACTGCATTTTCCAGTAGTTGTTAAGTGAGAAACTAGTAAGGTCTCACTAGTTTTGGACAAATTAGTAAGATCTCACTAGTTTTGGACAAATTAGTGAGATCTCACTAGATATTCATTTCTCACTAGATATTCATAAGTGACACTGCATTTCCTGTAGTAGTTAAGTGAGAAACTAGTAAGGTCTCACTAGTTTTGGACAAATTAGTAAGGTCTCACTAGTTTTGGACAAATTAGTAAGGTCTCACTAGTTTTGGACAAATTAGTGAGATCTCACTCTAAAATGGGCAACACAGAATATTCAATGAAATTCAGTTTATGTTTCTACACTTTCTCTCTCAAGAATCAAGATTTTGTTATGGTATCAGAGCAAATGTTATGTGACTAAATTTGGAAAATTTTCATTTGTAATTACTTGTACAAATAGCTGATAAACCACACACACCCAACTAAACAACAGATTATTTTCCACATACGTCTCTCACCCTCATGGTTTTTCAACAATAGATTTATCTTTTCTTCCATGCCTTCAATCTTGCTGCCCAACATCTCAAGCCCCTACATTCCAGAATTGTTCCCCATTTCTTCATTGTATGGTCCAAACGTTTGTCTCATCTGTCTACTACCTGCTCCACTGTTTTGTCTCATCTCTCTCCCTATTTGAGGGTTGTCATACCAAACAAAGAACCCACATGATTCACCTTTCTACACAAAAAAAAAAAATTGTTGTTACAGTGCACATTTTTTCCACAGCTAACAAAGAACAAACACCCATATCTTACCTTAAACTTCTTTTCACAGCTGTAGTATTTCCTCCCTGGATTAGCTCTACTGTTTGATGTTCTCATTGGTACATTTTCTCCACAGTAGCAAACCATGGGAGGCTCATAATTTCTAAATGATGTTGCATCACTGTGTGCCATCGTGAGCAAGGTGGAACAGAGAAAGAGAGAGAGCAGTGAGCAAAGAGGAACACAGAGAGAGAGAGAGAGAGAGAGAGAGAGAGAGAGAGAGATCTGGAAAATAACTCTATTTATTGGGCTTTGGTAGTTACCGTTGGAGGCTTTAATGCCTTCCTCCTGATATATACGCCAATATGTGTATATATGTTACCGTTGGAGAAACAGGGGTAATTTCGTCCTAGTTTTTTCATTTGAACTCTCATTCTTTGTCATCTGACCTTATTCCGTCCATAAAGTGGACGGATAGATAACGGAAGGGGGTTAAGTGCCAAGAAATCATACCTAAAGGGTTTGACTTGTTGAGTTTAATAGTTCAAGGGGGTTAAGTGCAAAATGAAGATAGTTTAGGGGGGCAAAGTGTAATTTACCCTTCAAAAAATCCTAGCATTCCTTTCAAGCCATACTGGTAAATGGTTGCAGCAAATGCCAACTTGTATGTATAGAATGTTGGAAGGTTGCTCCACTCGTGTGATGACTAGCCCCCTCAACTTCTTGATCCAAACTAGAGGGTCTTCTAATAACAACACATCTACTCTATAGGTTTCTATGGTTATATTTACTTGAATAAAATGTACATCTTTTTTGTTTTTTGGAAAGACCATATATCTCATTTGGAACCTTCATATATGTGATATGACTTTGCACGTATGTGCTTGATAATATTTATGGCTCAATGACATGCTTATTATTGCTAAAATTGCAAGGGTGCATGAGCAATTGCATTATTTTGTTTATATAAATGGAAATCTGGTGTGAAAATATGCATGTTGACGTGAAATACTTGCTGCATGACTCTTGATTGGTGAAGATCTGTTACCGGCATTGGAAAATAACACCTAAGTTCTGATGAATTTGACTTGGAATTCATAATTTCATACAATTTGTGCATTTTTCTTGGTCTATTGAGAAAGAGAATGGCCTTTTACATGGAAAATTTGGGTTCTTGGGTAGATGATTGATATGTATGTTCCTTGCATGGATTGAATTGCGTATACAAATATATGGATTGTCAATTTTCTAGGTCATGCCGTTGTGAATGGAGTTGTAACTTGTAACCTCTATATATGTACTTGATAAAAACATGTGTCAGAAATTGTTTGGAAATGTACTTGAAATCAAATGGTATCAAAGTAAAATGATGATTGCTCTTCCTTTATTTGGATAAATGTATGTGGCAATTTTTTTGGAATTCTCGTGTCTTTTGTTTGTGACCGTGTCCGGATCCGTTTCCGTGCTACGTAAGTATTGGAGTTGTATTTTGTAATTTTGGAAGCTCTTCATATATACTTACGGAAAATGATTTCTTACATTTGCAGGTTGATAATATGTAGACGGAGGTGCGCAAATGACTGATGTTGAATGTTCTTGAATATGAATACCATGATGGGTCTTTTTGTGTTGGAGATTCGCAACCACATGCGCGCCATGTTTTTGTTGTGCTTTGATTAGTTTGATCTTTTGTTTTTGGAGATACGCAGTTGGAACTTATATTTTGGTCGCTTTGGCAATCGAAACCTTGCAATGTTGTTTTGACAATGATCAATAGACAAATTAAGGTCATGAGACTTGTCTTAAGATATATGTATGTAATTTGCATTTTGGTTGTTTTAACTTTCAAATTAGTATATTGGCAACTGAAATCTGGTATACAGGAAATATATTATTTTGTCGAAAATTGTAGCAGGTTCTTGTCATAATGAAAAAATCAGGTCACAAAAGGGAAATGCCAAAAAAAAAAAAAATCATTTCCGGCAGTTTCATAATGCCGGTTAAAGAGTTTAAAAAAAAAAATTATATTGTAGCATTCACGGCATTTCAATAATGCCGGGACCGTTAAACAATTTACGGCATTTACATAATGCCGGTTGTACTGGTTTTTCCAGCACTAACAGTAAATGCCGGAAATAGATATATAAATTCGTTAATTCTTTAACTGGCATTTGTCAAATGCCGGTTTTAATTTCCGGCATTTTCACAAATGCCGTTTTTGTATTACCGACAACTGTGTAGACGGCATTCGAATAAATGCCGGGAATAGTATTAACGGCATTTTGTTGATCTTTAACGGCATTTATTAAATGTCGGAAAAGGCCTAATTTGGCGTAGTGTGGAGAGCAAATTGATATCAGCAATTGCGGCAATGAGAATATTGTGATTGAAGTTAATGAAGAGCAAATCGATACAGATTTGGGTGATAAGCAGAAAATTGATATGGATGTTGGTGATCAAGTTGTTGAGGACCCAATAAAAAAAATTGATTTTTCAGTTGAAGAAATTGATGTTGCTACCTTATTTGACGACTCTATGGTCAAGTCAGCCCGTCTCAATGAGCCAATTGTTGATGTGTCAACCAATACCAAGATGAAACAAGATCAAGAGTACCCACAAAATCAAATTGTCTTTGTTGATTTTCTTGGAGTGCAACAATATGATTGGATTCTTAATATTCACATAGTGGATCTTATCAATCAATTGAAGCATGCCGAGAAAGTATCATTGCAAGTAATTTTTGGTGTGGAATATTTTTGGAAGGGAATCAAGAAGTTGAAGTTTTCCAAGTATCTTTTCCTTTGGAATGGAAGATGGCAGATTTCCAACGAGAACTCGTGGGCGAGTTCTTTTGAAGAAAAGGAGAATGATGCAGGACAAGATATAGACGCCTATTATTTATGGAAATATTATTTTAGTAATAGTTTTTATTTACGATTAGTATTAGGAGATTTTATTTGTGCTGCCTAGTTTGCACGTTTTTTAGTTTAATTTTGGTAAGATTCTATTTTATTTCCTTTTAGCAAATAGTCTAGGTTTCCAAGTAATGCTAATGCTTTGCTTGGTCACCACTCTAAGTAATTTACTATTAGTTAGGACTCCTACAAGTATAAATATGGATGTAGCCTATGGGCATATTTAGCTTTTAATCAATTATAATTCAGAGTTATCTCTCTTTCTTCTTGTGGATTCAAGAAGCCTCGTGGATTCGAGACCTATCATCGTTTGAACTAGTACGCAACTAGTTTCTCGTGAATTCCGCTGCGTCAAAACCCTAACTCAACTAGGAAATAGAATAATCTTGCTAACCAAGAAAAACAATAACGGAAACTAAGAAATGTAAAATAAAAGACATACTAATAAAATATTCTGCTTAACCTACTTATGGAATTTAACAGTAATTCCAAATAAAATCATGCCAAAACAAGTGGCAGAAAATTAAAATATCCTAAATTATTTTTTTACTAAAATAATGTTTCCATAAATTAAAACTCGTGGCATCTTGTCCTACATCAGAAGCCAGTCCGTGAACACTCGTTTTTGGTGTCGAGAGACATTTTTCTCACATTCTATCGATCTGTAAACCGATTGGTCCGTACAGTCAACTTAATATAATGTTACCTATAACCCTTACTCCCTTAACCAAGGATCGGGTCAGGATTTTACAAAAATCATCATACAGAAGGTTAAAGTAAGTTTACCGAAGATCTACCTTAATTCCTGCAAATTAAGTGTATGGATGTGCAATCTGAACCGTTGGGAACGTCCGGAACCCGTCAATTACCCTAGGCTGAAAAGGGCGTTACTAGCGTGTGACCCGAAATGGTCGATCTTCTTGATTAGAATGGAACAAGAGCGGATATAGAAAGTTAAGAGAGATAGAGGAGGGAACAATTATCAGAGGAAGGGAGAGGCGTACCTCTTCTGAGAGGCACTACAAGAAAAAATGTCTACAATGAGGATTGAGTTTCCTCGCCAAAATACCAAATTTCTTCGCTAAAGGAATTGGCGAGGAAAAATTTTCTCGCCAGGTTTCCTCGCCAAAAGGTTGTTGATAGGTGCCGAAAAGCACGCATTTAACCCTCTAATTAACACTTCAATAGTCTAATCATAAAGTTACTTGATGAATCATAATGGTTGAATTGTGTTTGTAGGCTTTGGAGATTACCGAACAATTAAAAGTGCTAATTCGCAACGGTCCAAGAATCGTATCATTTTGAGTTCGGATGAAGCCGGGGAGAGTCCGCGAAGTTTTGGCCTACAATCTGGATTTTCCGGCCGGGCAGGAATCAAAACCGCCCGGGCGGTTTTACCCGATTCAAAGGCGGATTAGGGCGTTGACCACGTTTTTTTGGGTTTTATTATAAATAGGTCATTGCTTTGTATGTTTTGGGGGTTCTAGAATATTTTGAAGCAAGTCTAGAGAGAGAAACGCGAGCCATTCCATGGGTTCTTCAAGTTCTTCATCATATCAAGCGTTCATCTCTATCTCCATGGCCGGCTAAACACTTTCTAGGGGGAAGATGAAGCCCCGTTCCAAGTAACTTTGTTTATGTGTAGGCCTAGGTTTTCTATTTTGAATCGATTGTTTAACTTAGAACATGTTTTCATTATGATCAGATGAAATCGTTTTAATTCTTTCTATTGGTTGAGTATTTGTGTGTGCACTCTCAAATACCTAGTTAATCAATGGTTTTCTTTGCTTGTGCTTGGGTAACTGAGATGGATTATGCTCGTAAGACGGATCGTGCCACTGGACACTCCGTGAAAGAGACAGTTTGTGCCAGCAAGACAGTCTGTGCTATGGGATAGTCCATGCCTGTTAACAACTCAATTATCTTCTTGACAAATTGTGATTCAAGTAGAAATCCTAGCCTATGCATAACTTAGTTACGTGGTCGGGGTGGATTCGAAACCTAGATCTTTCTCTCACTAGTTTTTCACCAATTTAATTACTTGTTCTGTTAATTCTTTCAATTTTCAAAAACCAATCACTCAAATCTCTTTTCTGAATTAAGTTAGAAATTAATCTAAATTAACGTAACTTAGCCAAATTGTCTCCGTGGATCGACACTCGGACTTAGCCACTATTCTTCTGAGTAAGGGAAATTAATGTAACTTAGCCAAATTGTCTCCGTGGATCGACACTCAGACTTAGCCACTATTCTTCTGAGTAAGGGTTAATTCTTTGTTTTTATAAATTTAATTTTGATACGGTACGACACGGTCAAATTTTGGTGCTGTTGCCGGGGACAATTTGCACGGTTACTTAATTTTGATTAGTTTTTATTTTAGTTCTTAGTTTAGGACTTTTTAATTTTGTTTATTAGTGTGATTTTCATAGTACAGTTTGCAAGGAGTGTGCGAAGGGTAACAGATCAATAACAATATTCAAAGGAGGGCACCATCACTATGAGTATCGAATACTTTGCAGTATGTTTGATCTGTTATGAAAAATATGGACTACACATATGCTCCCTAGTATCCCGAATATGTCCAAGAGCAATTTATTCATGCCCAATGGTTTCCTAAATCGAGTTATGGTTCTTACTCTAACACTTATAATTCGGGAAGGGAAAATCATTCCAAATTTTCATGGGCACACCACCCTTCAGACCCATATTATGCCCCATCCCCAAGGCCTAATATTTCTGATCCATGGGCCTACTACCTTACTTCTCCACAACAGTCGTATGAGCAAACTCCCCCGCCACCTCAAAAATATTCTTTAGATTTTCAGAAGAAGATGTTGCAAGCTCTTGAGGAGTTTGAGGCTAATAATCAATGTTTCACCCAAGCGCTTCACTCCCAAGCCCAATCTCTCGCAAATATTGAAGCTTACGCGAACCAGATCGAAATTGCGATTAATTGATGGGATGCGGAAATTTTATTAAACAATGAGCAGGAAGTGGGTATTGAGGATGCGTGGAAGGTAGTGGATATTGAGCAGGTAAAGGATATAAATTATGGGGAGAATACAAGGGATGTTGGGGTTGTCTCTATTCAATGAAATTTCCATTGATTGAGTTGAATTCATCTTATTATAGTTTCATTGTGTTTCTATTTCCCCTTTTCATTTGATTTACATGGTTAGTGCATTGCAAATGAATTCGGGTATAGCTAAGAAGGATCCCTAATCTAACATTTTCGGGCACTTTGAGCGATGCTTTCCACCCGATATTCTAGTTTTGTGAATTTCTCTTACGAGGGCAAGAAAAGATGATATCATGTTATTTAGTTTCCGTCTTAATAGATTTTAGACAAGAAAGGTATCTAGGTCATTGACAACTACGTGATGGAGCGAGCTCATGAAGAGCATTCCTTATTGTTGCTTCGATAGAGAATTCCAATGACATATGTACAAAGAGATGTTGTCGATGTGACGAAAAAATTAACAAGGCAGCTGAGATATATAAGATAGATTATTTCTTTCCATAATTTATCACTTGCCATTGAACAAACAAGTTTCTCTCTTGGGTTCAACTTCCGTCCTCTTACTACTGTTGTGTGAGGAGAATCCAATACCAAACAGAGCCTTAAGTGCCAATCAATTGGGTCTGGCTATATTAATCTGTTTATCCATTTGAGCTCTTTCAAGGACACCTTGTTCCACAAAATATAAAAAAATAACCTAGATCCTAGGAGAGTCCAAAAAATATTGCAGTTTTGAGTTTTGGCTATACACTACAGCCTAGCCTACTTTTTTTTATTTGCCTTTCCTTTTTCTTCTTCTTCTTTGGCAAGATGCAAACCCAATCTCAAAACCAATCCCATCTGAACCGAGGCTTAGACTTGGGGCGCTTTCCTTGTGTGCTGTTAGGAAATGAATTGAGTACTTCGTGAGATTATTCAAAACAACAGTGGCTGTCATGTGTCAAGCTTCTTTAGTTCCAATGTATCACTGAGCAACAGTATTGACATGCTTATTGATTGAAATGTTATTGCTAGTAAGGCTTAGTAAAATGCTAGCTTATACTGATTAGATTATGTTTATTTGATCGTCCTTTAAGCCCTGTGGTCTGTTGCCTAAAAGCTTGTAGATGGTATTTTATTTTCTTTCAAAAGGGGCAGACCCTCTCAGGAAGATCCGCATACCCTCTCAGGAAGATCCTCTAAAACAGAGGATTAGTAGGACGGCATATGGTAAGATTCTCTGGACCACAGGACGACGTCGGTACAATTGGTATGATTTCTAAATCAACTGTGTAGGGCCGATGGATCTGGTTTGCTTATACCTTAGTGTCAACAATCTATGAGTTTTTTCTGTTCAAATTCGTATACCAAAGTTGGTAGTCTCTCCCACTCTTGGTTACAGCTTGGTTTGTGTGTCTTATTCTTTGGACTTAATGCATTTGATATGAGTGTTGACTATTGCCATGCTATTAACCAACAAATTTGTGCATTGTAGCACTTAACAGTCCTAGAAACCAACTATGGTGCATTTTTTTTGTTTGGTTGTAGGAGTTTGACGTTACATTCTCCACTATACTTCTTTGATTTTGGGAAATAAGAATTACACATTAACTCGTTAAGTTTCTAATCTTCTGCTGATGGACAATTGGTGCTACTTTTTCCAAATCAGATAGATGCCCTTTAGATTTGTGGTCGAAGGGATTCCTAGTTATTGTTTTTATTATCATGGACTGCCGAGGAATAGAGAGGTGCAGATTTTATCTCGATGTGGTTCTTGCTGACTCTTCAGTCTAGTCATATTTTGTAGCGGCCGGGGGCCCAAGGGTTCATTGCCCTTGGCTGAACCCCAGACGTGGGGGATGAGTCAGACTGGACCACCCTCACCGAAGGGGCCACGTGTGGCAGAGACCCCCCGGATGTGTTGGACGGTCTCCCGTAGGGGGGCGCCGGATGCCGAAGGAGCGCCCCCGGTGATGAGGGGACGCGGTCCTTGGGACCTCGGTCGGATCCCTACCCTCGGGGAGTATCCTCGACAAGTTTTGCGAATCCGAGGAACCCTGGGGACCTCGGATAGCTGCCTCGGCCAGCCTCGGGGGGCTTCTGCCGAGCCCTTCCCAGGCCGAGTCGATTGACCTCGTCGCCGAGGGGGAGGGGCACGTCAGATGTCAAGGGGGCTCGATCGAGGCACCCCTGACAGTCTGAATGGCTCATTAATGGCCTCAACCACCGCGCATGTGCTGCATTTATGGCAAGCCACCAACCCCACAGGCTACGCCTGCGGGGGGGACTCGACTGATGGGAATATCAGTGACAGCGACAGGTGACAACTCTGGGAAGGGAGCCACCGAGGCGCCGCTTGAGGGACATCCGTCAATCCATGCATTTAATGCCTTGGAAAGGACGGAGCGCGTGGAGCCCCCGAGGGCATGGGGGACACGCGCCCCCACGCCTATAAATAAGGCCCTCAACATCTTGACTAAGGGTTGGCGTCTCTCTCTCTCTACATTTTACATTCTCAGCTGCACTTTCTCTCTATAGAGCTCTCCTCTACACTCTTCCCTCAGTAGCTGACTTCGCCATCGGAGTGCCTTCCCGGACCACCACCGTCCGGGCTAGGCACTAACGTGGTTGTTCCCCTGTGCAAGTCCCCCTCAGGCGAGCTCCAGCAGTTCCAGCCTCCGCCCCACGGCGGACCCCTAGGACCCCTGTGAGGTTCAGTTCATCCCCCCTGCCTCCGTTCAGGTTCCAGCAGTTAGAAGAGGTCACTCTGGTGAAACGCCCCCCACATATTTTTTGCTTTGTAAGCTCAAGTGCTCAACTGTTTGTTCTTTTCTGAACCTATATATGTGTATATTTTCTGTAATAGTATTAGGTATTTTCCTTCTTCTTTTTTGGGTAAATTAGCTTGAAATAAAAAGAGGCTGAACGAATATACAGCCTACAAGGGGCATACCCCAGGAGGAAAGAAAGAAAAGAAAAAGAAAAAAGGAAAAGAAGATGAAATCGGAAAACATAAGCCAAAAGCTATAAAAACTGCGATGAGTTCTAACGCGTGTTTCCTAGCCTTCTATAATAGAAGGACACCTGACAAAACATAGGAAAAGCACCAAGCTTAGTCAAGATCTTGAGTATCTTCATGTCATTCACACTTGAGCTAGGAACCATTCACAAAAGAGGTGGAAGACCCATTAATATAATGCCCATTCGATGAGCTTCCCTGAAAGACTAGAAAATCATCCCACTTGAATCCGACACGATCACTTGCAGGCCACAAAAGGGCCACAATACCCGAACAGGAGAAAGCTGGGCAGTACACATCCATATGATAGCAACAGAATGCTAACTGAACTGGGCTAATGAAGCATGGAGCATGGCATGTAACAAATCCAGAATCTGGACTGTATAAATTGGGTAACAGCAAGATGTAGGACGAACGTGAAAACTCAGTAAATAGCAGCACACACAAAGGACATGGTGCACAATATCTTCACAAAATCTGGCGCCTTGAACAATTAGGATCACAATTAGCACATGGTGCACAATATCTGCAGATTCTAGAAAATAATCCCTTCCATGAGTGAGGACCTCCAGTATGCTGCATGATGGAAACATATGTTGAATCCTCAAGTTTGATGGGAATGATCCATCAATCAGACATCTGCCACCTCCAATTTTCACTTGCACCAGATTGCTCGGACATAACAAATACCCAAATCTTCAAAATACCTTCCCTCCCTCTCTCTCTCTCTCTCTCTCTCTCTCTCTCTCTCTCTCTCTCTTCTCTCTCAAAATACCTTCTTGTACAGGCAGAGAAGGACCCTACTTGCCTCGCCTCCCTCTCTCTCTCTCAACCACCAGAATTGTCTCCGGAAAACAAGTCGAGAAATAACTAGTGCCGGAAAATGAGTTGAAAAGGCAGTCAACAAAGGGTAGTCAGAAAAACGAGTTCAAATTCGGAACAACACCTCTGCCTCCACCATAAGAGGAGGTGAGATCCAGCGCTGGCAGTGAAGAATCGACTATTAAAGCCTGCAAATGAGGTATTTTTGGAGAGGTTATTATGGGTGTCCGATTTGAGCGTTCCAAATAAAGATCTGATTGCAAGTTTTTGATATGTCAACAGTTTCTCTTCTTCGTCGAAGAGTGTTCTGCAATTGTGAGTGTCTAATAAAAATGGGGTTTTGGTCGGTGTCCAATTTGTGTTGTTTCTCTGGTATATAGTTTCCAGTTCAGTTTATTTTTTTTAAGCATTTTAAGTTTACTTAATTCTAAATTTTGGAAGAATAGCCATTTTGGTTAGGCCGTGGGTTGTCCATGCATTTTATGGATATTCGATTTCACTTATTATCTGCTATTATTTCTCGGAGATAACTTTTTCTGGGTATGCACACTTTAGTTATTTTGTTGCATTTCACTTGATGAAATTACTTCACTTTGAAGAGTACATTTTTCATAGTGAGGGTCGTTTATGGGTCGAATGAATCGATGTTCAAAATCTAGATTTCGTTAGGTTCTCCGATGATAAGAACATGTCTATTTTCCTTGTTTATGTTGTTCATTATAATCTGGTCAAATTGTTCAAATTGAAGCTAATCACCCATGTAATGTCTTTTCCTTGAGAATTTTACTTAAGTTTCTAACCAAGCGTTAATATTGACACTAATTTTTTTTTTATGTGTTTTGGTTCTCTGTCAGGCCCAAATCTTGGCAGATGCTTGGGAGTATACATCCGATGATCAATTTCTGCACTGTCTCCCTTCATTGTTTAAGGAATATTGGAAGCTTCCAGAGGTACTTAGCAATAGTAGTTGGTATACTCTTCTCTGGTGATGGTGATGATTTGGTTAGGCATTTTGCTTAGTACAGGTATTCTAGTTTCAGATTTTTGGAGCTACTGGTTCTTTGGGTTTCTTTTTAGTTTCAGGAGTGCCTGTTTTTTTACTGTAATGGGTTAAGAGAATTTTTTTTCCCTGGGTACATTAGGAATTCAGTTTAAGTGGGAACTTTGCAGGAATGGAATTCAGTTTAGTTTAATTTATTTGGACGATCTCTTATGATATTAGGAAATGTGTTTCAGTTAGAAATGCAGACGAGGACAATGGCATATCCGAAAGCAAGACGTGATGTTGTGAAAGTACCTGAAGTTGTCAGACTCAAACATATCTACAAGTAGTATACTATTTTGCTTCTTACGAGATGTTTTATCCTTCTATGTCACTGCCGTGCTTCCACGATTTCAATAAGATCTAGATGTCCTTCAAAAAAATTGTCCCCTGGACCTTACTAGCTTGATGCTTATTTTGTTTTAAGTTTAATGGCCATTGTTTGAATCAATAACAGTTCCTATAGTCGTAGTAATTTTCGGGTGTCTATGATCTCTGTTATGAAATTGATATTTGATCTTTATTCTGACAGGGTAATGAGAAACGAATATGCAATGTTGAACGTGCTCCAGATGGCTCACATTCTGTTGAGGAGAATGGAGATTTGGACACGACAGTATGAATGTACGTTCCGTCGACTTTTGGGCATGGCATTAGATACCTAGCTCGATGAATGAACTAGAGTTATATTGCGTCAGGGAGATGCATTTTGGTAATTTTTTTTTGTAGTTTTCTAAATGCTACTTCTATCCTTTTGACGCTAGAAACTTGTATATTTTGATGTGTAGATCGATAATGCATTCTGGGCATTAATTGAAACTTTTTTTTTTTGCAAGGCAAAAAAGTTTCATTAATCTTGAAATAGCATTAATCGAAACTTGATTCGATCTAATGGAGCATTTTTTGCATGCCGTAAAAAGCCATATTTAGCGTAGTGAGATACTAACAAGAATGGAAAGGAGGCAACAAAGAATTGTGAAGATACGGTCGAGGAACCAAAGGTCGGAATGACATTCGACACATCAGACAAAGCTTATTTATATTACTCAATATATGCTAAACAAAAGGGGTTTGCTATAGCAAAAGAACATCGAGAAAGGGAAAAGATGGAAACTTGAGGGATGCGACTTTTTCATGCAATCGTGCAGGAAAGGCAAAGGGCATGGCTGGGGAAGGCAACAAAGTTTTACAGATATGATGAATGCAAAGGATAATGGCGAAGAGTAGAATAGTTTCTTACTTCCAATGAATATGTAATGTTGGAGTATTAATAATGTTTTATTTATTTATTTATTTTTATTTTGGAATCTTGCATTTGTTACTTTGAATGTGTAATGTTGAAATCTTTTGGAGTATTAGTATCGTGTCATGTATTGATCTTTGCCTGTTATGGATAAAAAAAATAGGCTATTCTGGAAAAAATTGGGCAGCATCTCCTCTATTTTTTTACTTAGCCTAACGTCTCAATGTCTCATCATACAGTCAACAAGAGCAGCAAACACAGTTCATATAATAGATTCTCGTAAAATAATGCTCATATTGAAGTCCAAACGTCATTTAAAAGATAACTCTTATAAACAAGAACAAATTAGTGCTTTCATTACTTGAACAAGGCCATACATGAATCGCGGTTCTACATATGTCCAATAATCTGGCTCTATGTACAAACAAAGAGAAAAATAAAAAGCTCAAGTGTCTAGTCGTCCTCATCATTCGCACCCTGGCTGCGCCATTCACACCCTGGCTGCTCTACTTCGGCACATTTTGGCGCGCTCCTTATGACAGACTATTTTTCATCTCGTCATGTCTCCATATGATAGAAATAACAAGGCTAAAAAGTAGTTGGTTTTGAGGAAGTTAGAGTTGGCGTGATCAATCAAGAACCCTAGTTTCTCAAGAATTAGGGTTTCCAAATAGGAGTTATCTAGATGAATGAAACAAGGAGAGAGAGGGAGACCAACCTTCGTGTCGTGCTTGGTTCGAAGAGATCACTGGGTAATGGAGGAGCTGGGTCACCGGTGGTGGTGGAATGGGAGGTGGTTGCCCTCTCTTGTCTTTGGTCAAATGAAATGTGAGCCCAGATCTGATTTTCAGGTTTTTTTTTTTTTTTTTTTTAATTCAGAACAACCAAAACGATGTTTTGGAGAGGTTTGTTGGAGGAGTTGGGTGTACGTGTATCATTTTTACTACCCGAAAAAATACATGGACCCACCAAAAGGACCCGTGCCGTGTGTCCTTCACTCCTACTTGGTGTGGCGCAAATCGGCAAATTATTATACTAATAAATTATTTTCAAAACATAGCCGTTCCAACTCTTATGTCTACCTCCCCGATTAATTATGAAAGACGAAACCAGTCGCCGCCAAATCCAGGGATATTTTTCCTACTTGAAGCATGGATCTTATGATAGCTACTTGCATAGCCTTATCTTCCTCGTCTTTCCCTTTATTCCTTGAGATTGATTTCGTCTCTCGGGACTCCTTCCTCTTCCCCTTCTCATGCGGCTTAAACTTCCTTTTTTCCGGAACAACCTCCTACACCTCCTCCTCCTCGCTACCGCCATTGTGAAAACCAGCCAGAGACTGTGACTGTTCAGGTACGCCAATGACGGTCACGCCACTGCACGCTCCACTGGCAACTCATTCATTAGTTTTGCCATGGTCTGGGTATATATATGCTCATCTGAGTTATACCCACACTTATCAGCTAATTGTTGAAATTTTTGATTGTTGGTAAACCTTTTCTTGAGGACATTCAAGGGCCATTGGCTAGTGTAGACACCCCAATTTTGATACCCGTGCATCCCCAATGACGAAAGAATGATCAAACTACCTTGGAGCATGTCTAGGAAATTGGGAACTCGACCACACAAACCGCACGGCTCCTGTCTCAGGCCGTACGGCTCACTTTTCCCTTCATAAGCCGTACGGCTCCAACATACAAGCTGTACGGCTCCCAAGGGGAGCCGTACGGTGGTTATTGTTATCCTCTGCAAAAAAATCCTGGCAAATCGGGCGTTCAGGAATCTCATCATCAGCCAGAGAATATCATCATTTTTATTCTCTTCCTCTGATTATAAATAGAAGCAACTCCCCAGGAAAGAGGAGACACAGAAAATCATACCTAGAGAGAATTTCTGCTCGTTTTTCTGACAAAAATTCTCGTTCGAAACTATCAGTAAACTCCCCAAACCTTTGCACTCTCAATTCTCCTAAATCCAAACCTCTGTACCGCCCCAAATCAATTCAAAGTCTTTCGTTTCAAGTTTCGTCTCCCGAAACGTCTGAAATTCCAGTTTCTGTTCGAATTTCAGAGGTATAACTTCGCTCTCAAACCTTGACTCTTAACCACAGCATTCCGAGGGGTCTTCCCGGGTTGATAACGATTCTGATAATCGTTTATAGGCCAGGTTAGATACTGTTTTCATCAAAAATCGGCTTTCCGGACTCGTACCGGGCAATTTTTCTGGATAAACGCATGGTACGATCTGCACCGGAAGTAAATTTTACTTCAACAACTTATTTTCAAACAAAAACAGTTTATTTGGGGATGGCTTGAAAGAGGAAAATCAAACTTTGAAAGAGTTTTGGACTCACTGGTACTGAAATAAAATTTTCAAAAATGTAGTTGTACGCAAGCTGTACGGCTTGCAGTACAAACCGTACGGCCTCAACAGAGGAGCCGTACGGCTCCTGTTTGAAATAAAAATCCTTCCTCTGTTTCTCCTTTGTTTGCCCCCTGTTTTCGTTTCTTTCTGATCGTTTAAAACTTTCTTTCTTGTTTATTACAGTTTACCCCCCCTCTTTGTTTTCCGTTTATTACTATTTAGTCTCTTGTATTTAATTTTATTTCCGTTATGGTTTTGTTATTTTATTCGTATACCTGTTCAAAGTTTCCATAACAAAATATTTTCCACAAAAATCCCACAAATTATTTAGGAAAGACCGGGAATTTCTCGGGCGAGCGGGGTGCATTTTTAAATAAAACCTTCCCCGCGCGTAACCTGGCTTCCAAATCCAAAAGAATCTTTTCGCGGACCAAACCTTTTCCAAAAAAACGGCATGAGAGTCAACAATTATTTTATACGGTTTCTCGGGTACCAAACATTTACCAAATTTAAACCCCGGGTGGCGACTCACATTTTCGTTTTCATATTATTTTTCAAATCAATCATACAAAAGAGCCGCGTGGCCCCCGTGTCCACAAATTGGCGACTCCGCTGGGGATCTGTTCTAAATTAATTCTTACTTTGGTATTTTACACATGTAAAACGACCCCCGAAAGCTTGACAAAACGAGCACGCCCCGCGTGATCGAGAAAGGAATGGTGCAATAAGAGGGCTACGCCCAACCAATCCAGACTGGAGCTTTCCCGGTTGTTTGCTTGTGTGAAATTTCAAATTAAAAATTAATTTATTGGTGAGCGAAACTTGAAAAATAATGTTGGGATTTTTGAAAATATTTTGTTATCAAAACTTTTGCATTGCACGTGCATCGATGTTTCCGGTCCCTAATCGAAAGGGAAATGAAAGGCATGCTCAGCCTATAAATGAAGAAATAATTTCAATAAACTTGAAAGATGAGAATAATCCGCACATGGTTCAAATCGGCTCCGGACTGTCTCCAGAAGAATTGAAGGCCCACTCGGATCTCCTAAAAGAATTCGAAGATGTTTTTGCATGGTCACACGCAGATATGCCTGGTATTGATCCTAAAATAGTGGAACATCGAATCCCGTTGTATCCTGACGCAAAGCCTGTCAAACAGAAGCTGAGGAAGATGAGGCCAGATTGGGTGTTGGAAATCAAGAAAGAGATTCAGCGGCAGATAGATGCGGGTTTTCTCATGGTAACAGAATACCCCCAGTGGGTTGCAAATATTGTTCTCGTCCCTAAAAAGAACGGAAAGATTAGAGTCTGCGTGGATTTCAGGAATTTAAACAAAGCCAGCCCAAAAGATGACTTCCCTTTGCCGCACATCGACGTTTTGGTGGATAACACCGCGGGACATGCACTACTGTCTTTCATGGATGGATTTTCAGGTTACAATCAGATTCTCATGGCTCCAGAAGATCGTAAGAAAACTACCTTCACCACAGAATGGGGCACTTATTGTTATAGGGTCATGCCGTTTGGTTTGAAAAATGCGGGATCTACTTATCAAAGAACAGCCACAACATTGTTACACGACATGATTCACAAGGAAGTAGAGGTATAAGTGGATGACATGATCGTCAAAGCCAAGGAAAGGGAAGAGCATCTACCTAACCTCCAGAAGTTTTTTGAAAGGATCCGCAAGTACAGGCTACGTCTCAATCCTGAGAAGTGTACATTCGGGGTCACTGCTGGAAAAAAGCTCGGGTTCATGATCACCACACGAGGAATCGAAGTGGATCCATCGAAAATCAAAGCCATCTTGGAAATGGAACCACCTCGAACGGAGAAGGAAATACGAAGCTTCCTGGGAAATACGAAGCTTCCTGGGAAAAATTGCCAAGTTAACCTCAACTTGCAAGCTGATGTTTCGTCTATTAAAGAAGGGTGTACCATTCAAATGGGATGATAAGTGCCAGAAAGCTTTTGACGCCATCAAGAAGTACCTTCAGAACCCTCCAGTGTTGATGCCACCCACTCCAGGGCAACCTCTCATTCTATACTTGTCCGTCACTTCATCAGCCATGGGATGTATGCTGGCACAAGAAGGAGAAGGGGGGAGCGAAAAAGCCGTGTACTACATCAGCAAGAAAATGATGGGATGTGAGGAGCGCTACACTTCATTAGAGAAAGTTTGTTGGGCACTGGTTTGGACTTCCAAAAAGCTTAGACACTACATGCTAGCCTATTCTATAAAGTTGATCTCCTGGATGGATCCTCTTAAATACTTGTTCGAGAAACCGGCACTGACTGGCAAATTGGCACGATGGTTACTCATGTTGGCTGAATTCGACATTAAGTATGTCACTCGGAAGTCTGTAAAAGGAAGAGCTGTGGCAGAATTTCTAGCAAATCGTCCCGTGGAAGGTCCTAAGGATGCAAAATTTGAATTCCCAGATGAGAATGTAATGACAATAGCCAACGATGTCTGGATGTTGTATTTCGATGGAGCCGATAATCAAAAGGGATTTGGAATTGGAGTACTATTGATCTCACAGGAGGGGTCACACATTCCGCTTGCATTTAAACTGAACTTTGAAGTCACTAACAATCAGGCAGAATATGAGGCATGCATTGTCGGAGTGGAAGCTGCTCTAGAAGTTGGGATCAAAAGACTGGAGGTAGTTGGTGATTCTAATCTAGTTGTGTCTCAAGACAACGGGGACTGGAAGGTAAAAGAAGACAAGCTCAAGCCTTATCATAAAGACCTCGAGTATCTGATTCCGCAATTTCAGAAGGTCACATTCACTCATGTGCCAAGGTTGAAGAATCGGTTTGCAGATGCCCTAGCTACTCTAGCCTCGATGGTGGAGAAACTAGATGGAGTTAAGCTGAGGCCAATCACGATTGAGCAAAGGGACAAGCCCGTCTTTGAGTATGTCATGGCTGTTGATGAACCAGATGACGGTCTACCATGGTATCATGACATCTGGAACTTTATCGAGAAAGGTGAAATAGAAAACCTAGGCCTACACATAAACAAAGTTATTTGGAATGGGGCTTCATCTTCCCCCTAGAAAGTGTTTAGCCGGCCATGGAGATAGAGATGAACGCTTGATATGATGAAGAACTTGAAGAACCCATGGAACGGCTCGCGTTTCTCTCTCTAGACTTGCTTCAAAATATTCTAGAACCCCCAAAACGTACAAAGCAATGACCTATTTATAATAAAACCCAAAAAAACGTGGTCAACGCCCTAATCCACCTTTGACTCGGGTAAAACCGCCCGGGCGGCTTTGATTCCTGCCCGGGCGGAAAATCCAAATTGTAGGCCAAAACTTCACGGACTTGCCCCGGCTTCATCCGAACTTGAAATGATGCGATTCTTGGACCGTTGCGAAGCTCTATACGTTTACTTTGTGTTCCATGCATCGTATTGACTCCAATTAGCACTTTTAATTGTTCGGTACTCTCCAAAGCCTATAAACACAATCAACCATTATGATTCATCAAGTAACTTTATGATTAGACTATTGAAGTGTTAATTAGAGGGTTAAATGGGTGCTTTTCGGCACCTATCACACTCCCCAACTTACACTTTGGTAGTCACTAGAAAAAGAAAGAACATTGCAACTAAACTAAGTAAAAAGGAAAAAGATCATTCTTTTAAACCCCCGGGCTGCCCCGGTTGGACGAGTGAAGTCTCGTGAGGGTTTTCAGCAGTGATCACCCACAAAACACAAGGAATCCCTCAACATGGAATCAAAAACCTGTCATGCAACTCATAGATACTTCAAACCAAGGTGCGACGCCACCACAAAGACACTAGGCAAGCAACAAGAGTTCCAAGTGCTAACAAATTGAGAAGATGGACCCCGGCACCCAATCCTAGTGTGTGTGTGTGTGTGTGTGCAAAGGCCTTGATCACAAGTGAACAATGATTGACCGCTCTATCCGAACCGAGTCTCGACTTCAATTCTCACCGTCTCATATACTCAACAAATGAAATCACTCGAAACAAGGTGCTATGTAAATGGAAGCAAAGTATCCGCACATATTGACACAAAAAGAAAGCTCTTTAAAGTGGATACGATCTCATGAACGGAATGCCAAGTACCGAAATGCTGTAATCAATCTACAAACCACAACCCATCACCCCTAGGATCAAATAGGACTTTGCTATCGGTTATATCGTTAGGTAATGGAAAGTGTTTCAAGGCTAGGTAAGACATTCAAGTGTTGGAGAATGGCCTCATAGCAAACTCACATAGGGCATATTTATCAATGTTGTGCCCTCTTCCTTCCTAGTGCACCATATCTCTCTCTCCCACCTTCTCAACACAAACCACAATGAAATAAACCGTTTCTTCACAATGAAATAAGTTGGTGTTCCCTCCCTTCACATTAAAGTTTCAACTATTTTTTTCTTTTTCATTTTTTTTTTGTTTTTTTTTTTAATTCCACTTTTCAAAGAATGGGAGAAACACCGCCAATCAACATTTCATTCAACTCACCCCCTTCTTCTCAAGGATCAATTCCCACGAATTTACCATTCTCAAGACACAATATAGGTAATAGAGCTTAACAAGAGAAAGGCTTAATGTAGGAGCCCCAAAATGGTTTACAAGGGATGGTTATGTTTCAAAGGAACGAACCGGCTTAAGAGTATCAAAAATCGCCTATAATCCTTTCCAAGGGGTGATTCAACCATTCAAACCAATGCCAAGAGGATACTATAATATGCATGCAATTCCGAGACTTGGCAACAAAGGTAATGAGATCCCAACAATGACGCTTTTATTCTTCTTTTCATGACAAACAAGAGATTACTTGACACCACTCCAATAAAGAAAGATAAGGCTCTAAAGCTCACATGGGCAAAAGTCTCCACTAATCTAGCCATCAAAAGCAATCAACTCAATAGTTCACAAGTGATCAAAGCCCAAAGGTGCGGTGAAATGGGGCTATGCGTGAGTGCCATGGTCCACTTTGAACAATAAGCTAGCAAAAGGAACTAACATTGCCCACGAAGTACAACAAAGCAATAGGCAACACACCTCAACTCAAGTACCACAAGTAAACTCAACAAGTCTCAATTCCATGCAAAAAGATCCCATTTTTTGGTTTTTCAAATTTCTAATTTTTTTGGATTTTCAAGACTCTAAGTATAAACAAATGACAAAGTAATCCCTCCCCCCAACTTGAATAGTGCAATGTCCTCATTGAACGCAAGAACACAACGAGATAAGGACATAAATGGAGAGAGAGGAAAGAGATCACCTCGAAACAGCGAACAACACAAGAGAAAATTAGGTTGGGAAAGAGACCCCCCAACTTGAACCAAGAAACCTGCATGTATTAGTCCGCAAGACAAAAACATAACAAAAACAATGCAGAAAAGAAAAAAAAATAAAAATAAAAAGGAAAGAAAAACAACTAAACAACTAAACACTAAGAACAAAATAAAACATAAAATAAATACGCCACGCTCACGTGAATTTCGAACTTTCTCCACAACATAAAGAGTTACTATCATAAACATCTCACCCACTTTCGAGCTCTCTTTCAAAAACTGAACTCGACCATGCCATAAGATCAAATACTTAGAGTATCGCAATTGCCTTAGTCGTTTTTGAAATTGAAATTCCACCAAGCACACATTCCAAAACAAATTAACTTTCAAGTTGTTGATGAGTTTAAGTAAGCATGGATGGTAACCCTCATCAAAAATATCAACACCAAGAAAATCAATATGTTCTAATATGATAATCTTGTGTAATGGTGGATGCAGGACAGGATTAGATAAGACAACTACCTTCTCATGTAAAATAGACTCCCCCAAACATGCAAAACTAGGATCGGGTGACAAAGGTTGTGACTCACATTCGGGCGACTCTGTGATAATTGATTCTTCAAGTTCAATAGATTCTTCAAGTTCAAAACTATCATCACAATGAGCTAAGTCAGTCTCTAAATCACCGCCTGAATTAGTGAAAGAATTGTTGACAAGACTCGCAATCTTGCAAGCGGTGGTAACCTCATCTACTGGTAAACTTTTGAGAACGAAAGGTTCTTGTTCCTCAATGACAACCTCAATCCTCAAACTCGTGGGGTTAGTCATCAATTTACTTATATCTCCATGATCATTCTCAGACTCTGTGTCTAGCTCTTCAACCCTAGAGTTTTCAACATCAACCCATTTATCAGGATTCAATAGACACAAATGATTTCTACAAAGCACAAAACAATAAAGAGCAGATATAATGCAACTATGAGAGGAAGATATACTAGCAATTCTGTTAGAGAAGACATCCCATCGATCCAAAGAGCCCTCCTTGGAAGACCCAGAAGCAGAAACGTTTGGTTTAGCCGTCCTCCTCTTTTTGTAACCCTTTACTGGACCCATTAGGGAAATTGAATCAGAACCCAAAAACCCCACTAACTCCAAACATAAAAATTCGTTAGAATTCACCCAAAAAAGAAGGAAAAAAATACCCATTTGCTTAAAAGCACAAGATTGAATACTATCAGTTGGGGCATATGGGGGAACGTGGGATGCTAGAACTACATAAGAGGAATCTGCTGAAAGAGGTAAAATCGTGCAAAGTGGGGTTCTGTAAATTTTGTGTTCTGGGGAAGCAATGTAAGGTGCAGTTTAGGAATGCTACTCACAGAACAAAGGGCATTCTGGACTACATTCATTCTGATGTTTGGGGTCTAGTGAGGGTAGCCTCGAAAGGGGGATCTCTATATTTCGTGACCTTTATCAATGATTATTCGAGGAAAGTCTGGGTTTACTTCATGTGACACAAGTCTGAGGTCTATACAACGTTCAAAGTGTCGAAAGCTGAGGTGGAAAATCAGACTGGGAAGCGGATTAAGTGCCTCCGGACAGATAATGGGACAGAGTTCAAGGATGGGGATTTTTTGAGGTTTTGTGAGCAGCAAGGGATTTAGCGACACTGGACAGTTCGAAAGACACCGCAGCAGAATGGGGTGGCAGAAAGGATGAACAGAACCATAGCAGAAAGGGCACGGTGTATCAGACTTAATGCAGGGCTTCCAAAGATGTTCTGGGCAGAAGCAGTGAGCATGGCGGTGTTTGTGATAAACAGGTCGCCTAGTATTGCTTTGAATGGAAAGGTAGCGGAAGAGTGTGGACAGACAAGGAGGTTGACTACTCAGTGTTGAGGATCTTTGGGTGTCCAGCCTATGTTCATGTTCCCGGCAATGAGAGGTCAAAGCTTGATGCAAAGTCCAAACAGTGTATCTTTATTGGGTATGAAAAAGGGGTGAAAGGGTATAAGCTTTGGGATCCGGAAGCAAGAAAGGTGGTGATCAGTAGAAATGTGGTATTTGATGAGGATTCTATGGTCAAGGCACATCAAGGGGTACAAAAATTCGAGTCAGGGGAAAGTAGTAAGCAGCGGGCTATACAGATTGAGTTGGGTGATTCTGACACAGGTGGTGACACAGATATAGGTGGAGACACAGGTGGTTCTTAGCCAAAGGAACAGCTTGATCAGGAGCAGCAGGAAAGCATAGCCACAGGAAGACCCAAACGTGTTATCAAGCCACTGGTGAGGTATGGGTTTAAAGATATGGTTGCTTATGCATTGTCCACTACCAGTGGGGATCCGTCTACTTTTCAGGAGGCCATTACCACTTCTGAAAAGGACAGATGTATGGAAGCCATGGTGGAGGAGATGGAGTCATTGCATAAGAACAAGACTTGGGAGCTGAAAGAACTGCCTCAAGGGAAGAAAACAGTGGGTTGCAAGTGGGTTTATAAGAAGAAGGAAGCTGCGTCTGAAAAGGAAAAGGAAAAGGAAAAGTTCAAGGCTCAATTGGTAGCAAAGGGGTACTCGCAAAGGAAGGGGATTGATTATGATGAGGTCTTTTCTCCAGTGGTGAGGCATACTTCCATCCAGATTCTCTTGGCATTGGTGGCTAGCTATGATATGGAGTTAGAGCAGCTAGATGTGAAAACGGCATTCCTCCATGGTGATTTGGAGGAGGTTATTTACATGGAGCAACCTGAGGGATTCATGCAGCCAGGGACTGAGCACCTTGTTTGTAGGTTGAAGAAGTCACTTTATGGGCTGAAGCAGTCTCCAAGACAATGGTATAAGAGGTTTGACTCCTACATGATTCAGATTGGGTTCACACGCTGTGAGTATGATTGTTGTGTTTATGTTAAGAGTCTTGATGATGGTTCATGTATTTTCTTACTACTTTATGTGGATGATATGCTTATTGCTGCAAAGAGTATGGTTGAGGTGAACAGGTGAAAATCTTTGTTGGGCAAGGAGTTTGACATGAAGGATTTGGGTGCTGCTAGAAAAATTCTTGGGATGGAGATTCGCAGGGATGGGTCAGCGGGGAAGCTGTGGTTATCTCAAAAAGATTATGCGATGAAAGTGTTGGAGAGGTTCAGCATGGATAGTGCTAAGCCTGTTAGCACACCTTTGGCTAGTCATTTCAGGTTGTCTACAGCACAGTGTCCGAAGTCTGATGAAGAGATTCAGGATATGTCAAAGGTGCCTTATGCCAGCGCAGTTGGTTGCTTGATGTATGCAATGGTGTGTACTAAACCCGATTTAGCACATGCGGTTAGCACAGTCAGTAAGTACATGACCAATCTAGGCAGAGAGCATTGGAAGGCATTCAAGTGGGTTTTCAGATACTTGAGGGGTACTGTAGGCCGTGGGATTATGTTTACAAAGCAGGATCAGATTTCAGTTGTGGGGTATGTGGATGCGGATTATGCTGGGGGTATGGATGACAGGAGGTCTACTACGGGTTATGTGTTTACACTTGTGGGTGGGCCTATTTGTTGGAGATCCATGGTTCAACCTCTAGTTGCTCTATCTACTACTGAGTCTGAATACATGGCGGTGACTGAGGCAGCTAAGGAAGCATTGTGGTTGAAGGGTTTGGTGAAAGAACTGGGCATAGATCAAGGTGGAGTGCAGTTGTACTGTGACAGTCAGAGTGCCATTTATTTGGCAAAGCACCAGGTATATCATGCGAGGACCAAGCATATTGACATTAAATTTCACAAGGTGAGAGAGTTGATTGCTTCGGGTGATTTGATATTGGAAAAGGTGCACACTTCTGAGAATGCAGCTGACATGTTGACAAAGATTGTGAGTGTGGACAAGTTCGAGCATTGCTTGGACTTGGTTAACGTCTCGAGGTGATAGAGAGGAGATGTCCCCCCTAACGGTTGGATCCAGATGGTTTTGTCTTCTGGATGGGTGAGATTATTCGCCAAGGTGGAGATTGTTGGAACTTGTGGCTCATATGGAGAGGTACTAAGGAGTTCTAATGGAAGGCCAGATGCCAGAGCGGAGTACGGTACGGAATTATTAGGGTTGAAATAGAGTATGATTATATATATTCTCTATTGTAAAAACCCTAGTCGATTATCAGAATAATGCAGACTCGCTCTCGCTCCTGTGGACGTACCCGATCTTGGGGAACCACGTAAATTCCTGTGTTGATTTGTTTGTGATAGCAATTTTCAATTTTAAGGAAGAAAAAGAATGATTTGATTAAAATGTAACTAAGAGGCTCGGGCCAAGGTTCACACCACCTATGACCTAAATAAATCCATGATTCTCACAATTTACACGGTTGAGTCATAAGGTAAATCAATGCTCAATCGGAGGGTAATTCAATTATACTTTTATTTTTTCCAGTGTTTGGTTTAATCAAGGCTTGATTGGAAGTTTGGTAAACCCTCAAAATGACATCAACTTAAGTATTACGCGTGCCAGTGTTAGTGTCGACGCGAAATCAAAAACATAACAATCTTGAGTTTTAAATCGAGAGTTACAAGCCCGTATTAAACACAAACAAACTTTGTTAACACAAGTTTGAGAATCATGAATCCACTTAGGCCATTGGGTGATGATCTCCCTAGGCCGAGTCTATGACTACTCCTCCATTGACGAAGAACTCGCCAAGGAAAAGCTAAAAATTACACTAAACATTACGGCTTTTTTAAAGTGATTAAAAAGATCGGTCTTAAGAGTATACCGAGGAGATGTATACAGGAGGGTAGACCAAAGGTGTCCTCCTTTCAATGTCAAAGGATTCCACAACTAAGACTAATCTTAGATTCGGGTTTGGTGTGAGAAACAGCCAGTAAGTTTGCGAATACTCACAACCAAACCTTAATCTCTTGATTAAGCGAATTTAAATTAAGAATTAAACTGACAAGTAAATTAAAATGAACTCGGAAATAAAGTTGCAAAACTAAACTCTTAAACAACAAATTAAGAACTTGGTAGGGAAATTATATTGGGCAATGGAAAGCTTAAGGCTTCTGGACAAGAAAACAGAAAGATCGAAATAAAGAAGATGATAGAAAGAAAAAAAACAAGAAAGAAAGAGACTGATTTCCTAGTTTCTATTTTCGGATTCCCACTTCCGATCCCTTCCAAATGCAGTAAAGCAGTTCTTTTATAGGCAAAGAAGCTGGCTTTTTATCCAGTGTTGCGCTTGCATGGATGCTGTGTGTGGGAGGCGCTTCGCCGGAATGACCTCTTTTGGGTTGCTGGTATCAAGTATAGGAGGAGCGGACCTGGTCCTCGCTGGGGGCCAGGGGGTGCGCAGGAGAAGGTGGCCGAAGCTGCTGGTTCGCGCCTGGGGTGAACCTGCACAAGGGAGCAACCACGTTAGTGCCTAACCCGGGCGGTGGTGGTCCGGGAAGGCACTCCGATGGTTAAGTCAGCGACTGGGGGAGGGGAGCAGAGGAGAGTTCTAGAGACAGAGAGTGTAGCTGGAAGTGTAAAGTAGAGAGAGATGTTCCAACCCTTATTCAAGAGGCGGAGGGCCTTATTTATAGGCGAGGGAGCGCGTGTCTCCCACGCCCTCGGGGGCTCCACGCGCTCCGTCCTTTCCAAGGCATTAAATGCATGGATTGACGCACGTCCCACAAACGGCGCCTCAGCAGCTGTAGTCCCGGAGTCGTCACCTGTCGCTGTCACTGAATTTCCCTGCCAGCCTAGTCTCCCTGCAGGCGTAGCCTGTGGGGTTGGTGGCCTGCCACAGCTGCGGCATGTGCGCAGTGGTTGAGATCATTAATGATCCACTCAGACTGTCAGGGGTGCCTCGATCGAGCCCCCATGACACCTGACGTGCCCCCCCCCCCCCCCTTGGCGCCGTGGTCAATCGACTCGGCCCGGGGAGGGCTCGGCAGAAGCTCCCTGAGCCTGGCAGAGGATGCAGTCCGGGCTCCCCGGGGCTGCACTCCGAGGCCCCCGGGGTTCCCGGGTCTGCAAAGCTCCTGGAGATCTGTTCCCGAGGGGAGGGCCCCTGCCGAGGCCCCCGAGGGCGGCGCGCCCTCCTCGCCGGGGGGTGCTCCTCCGGCATCTGCTATCCCCCCCTGCGGGGGGACCGTCCAACTCCCATCCCCCAAGTCTGGGGTTCAGCCGAGGGCAATGAACCATTTGGTCCCCGGCCGCTACACTGTGAGAGAAAGATCAATGGCTGAGAATAAGTAGAAGCACAATCGGATGCACTTGGAACTGACATGTGGCATTGGGAGCTGAACCCACTCAACCGAATTCCTCCATTGCTTTTGTCGGCATATTAAATGGAGTCCATGGGATTGATTTTAATAATCAATTGGTGAGCACTAAGATTTCCTTTGAATAAACAAATCCCCACGGGGATTTCTTATGGAAAAACCAACGTGAGTTGTTCCTCCACTTGGTCTGTGATGCTCTCGACTGATGTTCAAAACGGTATCCGATTTGAGCGCCGGAACAGTCAAATTCCTTATTTTAATACGGGGAATAAAACGGTATAACTCTTGTAATTTATGTGCTTGGCATGTATTTCGTGGGGCGAAACAAGATATCATCCGGACTCCGCGATATTTGCAATGCTTTTCCAATTCCCACCGCCACTTTTGTTTATTTTATTTTATTATTTTTTCTTTGCCAGCTTTCTTTTTTTTTCCTTTTCCCATGTGGTGACTTGACAATGATCCGGTGTGACGCGATCATTGATCATGCATGTTCCCTGCAGCATTAGATGCACCATATTTACACCATTTTCTCCCTGAAACACTCAAAACAAACCTTATGCATAATATCTGTTAAGAATTAATAATAAACATGATAATAAGATCAAACTTGAGGACTTAAGCCCACTAATATTTACATATTTGTGTGCTTATCAGAAAGATACTAAAATCAACTGTTTAGAATCCTTTAGAATCCAGTTCAAAAAAAAAAAAAAAAGAATCCTTTAGAAGACATGAAAAATGGTCGAACTTGTAGCGATTCTTTCAATATCAGTAACAGTAGTATAATAAACTAGGTTTTTTGAGTTGGGATTAGGGGTTTTCCAAACAATGATGATCTATTAAATACTCCCTCATGGATCTCCTCCGTGAGGACAACCCTTTTTTGGATTTTTCAGACCAAATTTCGACGATCAGAATCGGTCAATGTGTTTAAAACATGTTTTCCAAGGTTAACGCGAGGAATCGCCCAAAAACAATACACGAAAAGGCTTCACCCAACCAATTTTTCATAATAACCATACATATACAGTTTATCAAAAGGGCTTCCAGGTAATGTGTGTGTGTGTGTGTGTGTGTGTGTGTGTATGCAGTCCACTTCCAGTCAGGGCTCCTGGATTTTTACCACTTTTCGTATCGAATTTTGACGATCCGAACCGTCCAATGTTTTTAAAAGGTGTTTTTAAGGGTTTCCGTGAGAAATCAGCAAAAACAAATACCGAGAAGAGCTTGATCTGAGCAGTTGTACATAAAAATGAACATATACAGTTTTTATGAAAAATCGCTCGGATCAAGCCCTTCGCAGCATTTTTTTTGGCTGATTTCTCGCAAGGAACCTTAAGAACACCTTTTAAACACATTGGGCAGTTCGGATCGTCGAAATTCGATCAGGATCTATGTGGTGTGGATTTTTTAAAAGGTGTTTTCATGATCCAAACCGTCTAATGTGTTTGAAAGGTGTTTTCAAGGGTCCACGCAGGAAATAATAATAAAAATACCGGGAAGGGCTTGATCCAAGCAGTTTTTTGCAAAACTGTAAATATACAGTATCTCATCATGTAAATAATATCTCTGCGATTTTCATTTAAAGACCACAAGAGAGTTGAAAGGAAAATAAACTCAAGATAAAGCTTGATTTTATGGTACATTTTCAATTCGCATTTTCACAAACAAAATTCAATAATTATTGGACCAGACTACGCGTACAAAATGCGGTACCCAAAAAATGTATAGATGACCCACTTGTAGGTCCCACAAGAATCCGAATCGTTCATTCATCTTGGAATGATTTTTATGGGCCGAGAGAGAAATCAACTCA
This sequence comes from Vaccinium darrowii, assembly GCA_020921065.1. NCBI lineage: Eukaryota > Viridiplantae > Streptophyta > Magnoliopsida > Ericales > Ericaceae > Vaccinium > Vaccinium darrowii. The sequence goes on from CM037156.1 coordinate 228,117, forward strand.
ATCGGATGTCTGTTTCTCAGAGCCCCTCGAAAAATTATTTTAAGATGAATGAAAAGTTCAAATCATTCATGGGGAACCCACAAATAGGTCTCCGAGTGCAATCTATACATTTTTTGTATGTATGAATCGGTACCCATATAATTTTCGACAATTACTGGTGGACTTTTATCAAAAAATAAAAGTGTAACCCTCCTGTCCAAATTTTTTCCCCCCAAATTCAGGCTCCATCCCTTTGTGAAAGTGCTTTTTTCACTCTTTTATCAAAGTGCTTTTTCCCTTGTGTCAAGGTACCACAGAAAGATACAACAAACAACTGTATCTCATTCTTTTTTTTGGAAGAGTCTTGCTAAAGGGTGCACTATTGCACCCGTTAAGGGTATAAAAAAATATACTTGTTGGGTCTTACTTGTACTTTAAGGTACACTTTTTAAGTAAATTTGTATGTTTAAATACACTTAAAAGTGTATTTTAAAGTACAAGTGAGACCCACAATTATACTTTTTTGTACCCTTAACGGATGCAATGTGCACCCGTTAGCATTTCCCTTTTTGGAACGGCAACTGTGTATCTCATTCAAGGCCTTTTTAAATGTTCAAATGATTTATAAATGATTGTCGTCAGGATCCTTTTTGTAGAGCACGAGCAGTCATATCATTTTTTCCTTTTTCGTGTTTTTTGCTTTTTTGGATCCCAAAAACATCTTATCTTCAGACCGTTACTCGTGAAACAAATAAGTGAAGGATCTTGCTATCGGAAAGGGACCGATGGGTTTGCACCGACTATGTACCGCCGGCGCCGGTGACGCCGTTATGGGTCTTAAACGATTGATCCGAACCGTTCATCATTCTCAAAATCGAATTCCGAGTGGGCTCTCGCAGGAATCGAGGCAATCGGACGGCTGTACGAGCTCGATCCAAAATCACCCTTATTTCATTCAAAATTTGGAATTCGATTTTGAGATTGATGAACGGCTTGGATCGATCGTTTGAGACGTATAACGGCGTCGCCGGCACCGCCGGTGCGTGATCGGTGCAAACCCATCAGTGCATATGGTGCATATAGATATACCACCCAATGGTCTAAAAACTTTAAATAAAAAATAGTTAATGCTCGTCGGACTAGTACTTCGGTGACACCCCTGCTGGACCTGTCACCATCCCGTCCCTTTCTTCGATTTCTTTTGTTAAAAAAATAGCTCATCTAGATACGTTAGTATATTTCTGAATGTGTAATTCCAAGTTCTTTTTTTATTATTTACCCAAAAAAGAAGTTCTTTTTCTTTTCTTTTCAATTCGCTGTTCTAATTAAACCCAAGCCGTGCATTTTTAAAATAGACGGCCGCAAATGGACAGCTCGAATGGTGCACTACACATTGCATTGCACCATCCCCGAACAATTTTGTGCACGCCTTCTACTATTCTCTCTAAGCTTTAGCAATTCTTTTTTTTGTCCCAATTTTGAGCAACTCATCTTCGTGAGGAAATTTTGGGTGCAAATAGAGTGCCGCACATGTTGTGTCCGAGCGCGCATTTCGGTCATTCAAAAGATTTTTTCCTCCTCTCTTTAAAATCCGGATCGTTTAAAGCACTCTTGAGGCTTGACGAAAGAATTCGAAAAAGTAAAAAATTGTGATCAAAATCTAATTTTTTTGTTTTTTCTATGCATATTACGTAGCTCTATTCAAAAAATAAAAATTTATTAAAATGTTGAAAGTTTGACTAAAGTCGAAAATATGCACAATCCCACCTTTTGTAAAAGAACTGAAGAATTACTCCATTTTTTTAAAAAGAACTACCCATGTTTTTATGTAGAAGGAATCAGGGTCAGAGCCAAAATTTAACCTTTGTGGTGACGAAAATATATGTATTTAAAAAATTTAGTGGTGGAGAATCTATATAATTGAGGGATAAGTTTTTATTTTCTATATAATAATATCATTTTCTAAAAACCTTGTGGTGACGGCCGTCATTACTTGTCCCCCTCTGGCTCCATCCATTCAAGAAGTAGAAAAGGAAATGGACCCGTTGTTAATTTTATTAGGGGAGTGATTTTCACATACCCCAAATTGTTATTCACACCCCTGTAACGCCCCGAAAATTGGGTACGTTAATAAATAAATTGTAAAATTTATTTAAATAAAATACCAACTTAATTAAAAGTTCAAGGAATACTTAATGAAATTTTTTTGACGGAAAGCTAAAAGTTAGCTTACTTATTACAACCCAGAATAAATAGAACTTTAACATTGTCTGGAAAACTTAAACATTTATTTTAAAAATCCAACTGAAAGGAAAGAACAGAGCCATCTAGCTAGAGATCTACTGGTACAACCACGGCTCCGACCCTTCGTAACCTTCTTGCTGCTCCTTTCCCTCAAACTCAGCAAGCGATTCCTTTTCTCCTTCTGTACCTGGCGTTGGGGACGCCAGGGGCCACAAAAGTAGCACCGTGAGTGGTAAAATTACACTCAATAGGACACTAAAACTACCCCTTTACGAAAATATACTCATGCAGCAGTTAATACACACGAGACATTAATTTAAGACATAGAACAACATTTCTCAACATAATAAATTCAGTAAATTTAATACCCCATTATCAACTCAAAGTTTCACAATTTTCGTCCCCATTCGCATAAATAAATTTTCATCAATTCCTTCCGCCCACTGTATACTCAGGTGCTTGATCACACTGCAAAGTCACCTGAGGGTATACTGTGCACGGCTCACGATTGATCACTCATCGATCAATCTCTATCCGGCATCGATTCCCACCCACAGCATACTTCCGGCGCCCGATCACACAGCAAAGCTACCTAAAAGTATAACTGCGCATGGCTCAAGACCCATACCGAACACACCCCATTCCCCAATTCCGATAAGTGAACACTAATCTTTTCAATCTAATAATTTAACTACAATAATTATTTACACAATTTAATGGTTTAACAAAACAGCAGTACGCAAACACATGCATCCAATAATAGCATGAGATGAAAAATTTAATGAAGATTTACTATCTCGAGTCATACATATCAGTTATAAATCCAGCAACTAAAAATAGCAAATGGTTCCCAAAAATCACGAAATTTTACAGTAAGATATTTCATCAAATTTCACACAAGTTCACTGTTTTGATCGAAGTCTAAATCCAGTCCTAAACGAAGCGAAAATAGCGTTTTAAGCTAGACAGTGAATCTGTCCCGAAACAGTTTAGTTCAGCCAAATTCGAAAAATCATAGTTAATTCTACAAATCTCGGATTGAAACAAGTTCTATATAGAAGTTGCTTAACTTTTCGATATCTACAATTTCGAAGATTTAAGTTTTCTCTAAATCCAAACAGAAATATCCGAAAATCAGCAGAAAAGAACAGCGCATATGTAATAACCCGAAATTTTGTAAAAAAAAAAAAATTCGATTTATTAATGCGGTTTTATTTTTAAATAATTATAGTTTATAATTTGGTTTGGTTAGATTAAACGAATTAGATTTAACCTGTTTAATTATACTTTTCGCGCCGTAAATAAACGCGTACACACCGGGTATTTCACCACACTGCGTCCGGAAGCCTTACTAAATCCCCAACTCTTATTTTATTTTATTAAAGCTAACCTTGATTAGGTGGGAGATTACTTATAACCTAAAACTAATCTTTAAGTTGGTGGGAAATTTGGTGGGGAATTTCTTATAACCTAAAACTAGTCTTTAAAACCTAATTTTTGCTTTTGCAAAAGGTTGTTTGGACACTTGTGGGGAGGGTTTTTGGCTGGTGATTATCTTTGGGGGAGGTGAACCTCATTACTTCCCTATAAATAGCTCACTCTCCTTGCTTCATTTCACACCAAAACCTCCCAACTTCTCCACTTTGTGCTTTCTAGTGTTCTTGAGTGAGTTCTTGAGTGTTCTTCTTGAAACTCATCCTAAACCACCACACTCCACCACCCTCGACCACCCCTAGATCTTAGAAAGGTAGAATAAGTTAGCAAGAAAGCGTTCGAGCAAAGGTCGACTAGTCGTTACGCCGCCGGAATTCAACTAGCTTATCGGCTTCCGACTAATCATCGGAATTAAGGTAGATACTTTATCTTAACCTTAGATTAGTATTTACTAGTTCATATTAATGATGTTATTATTTTGCTTAAACATGCCTAAATATGATTAAACGTGATTATGTTGGTGATTAGTGATTTTATGAACAATTAGACTTTGAAAATCACACTTAGTCGTTACTATGCACGAATTAAAATTGACTATCAAAATGCACCGTTATAATGTTCGATGGACTTTTGGGAAACTAAATTACCCAGTTATAATGCCTGAATGAAAATCGACTTTCCAAATTTACGCAGTTATAATGCCCGACCAATTTTCTGAGAAAAGAGCTTTTCAAATGAAATGAGATTTTCCGGGATTATTGAATAAATATTCTTAATCTATTTAGACTAACAAATAGAATCTATGGCTAGCATGTCTAGTCAGGCTTTTTCTTGGTTTAGCCCAAACCAAGTGGCGATTCGACGAACGAATCTTAAAACACGCCAAACGGATTCAACTACTAGAGTTTTCTAGTAGGGTACTTTCTTGGTTTAGACAAACCAAGTGGTGATTCGACGTACGAATCTTAAAACACGCCAGCAAATCCAAGAACGAGAATGAATCCTTATGTTTTGATTTAAATCCCCGGAAGAAAGAACTTTTGTCGTTAAGTAACATGTTTTCCTAAGATGGGTTACGAGCGGAAGGTTTATCATGAACGATTTTAAACGGAGGATTTTGTTTTATGAAATTAATGCATGTGCACGTTCTTTTTCAAAGACGATACGACCCGACACATTTTTCGAGAAAGTGATCGAATGTTTTTAAATGGAAGAGATAGAAATGAGAATGAAAATGTTGATGTGATGAAAGTTGAGATGTTGATGCTGTTGGAGTCCCGCCTCAGTTCCCCGGGGTGAACTGGTGGTCAAAGCCCAACGGAACTATACGGTAGTGCTGTTTGAAGTTTCTCCTCAAATTCCGCGGGTGAATTTGACGGTTAGAACTTACTCAGTACAACACATAGCAAGCGGACCTCATAAACAAACTGGTGGGGATTCAATGATATGGGTAGCCGGGACTATGTCGTGTGTGATGCGGAGTTAGCGGACCTCATACTGCAGGAGTCAGTTTATGGGTGGCCGACCCTTCGAACGGAAAGGTTGGTGACCGTTAGAACGGGGTTGTAGAACGGGCCAATAACTTTCGAGAGATGTGAGATGTTGACGTGGTTGAAATTTGAAGAAGAATGCTGTTATGAGAAAATGATACGAGATACTGACACTATACTCTGGATTCTGAAATAATACGAGATACTGATTTTATTAAAGCTGCACTCTGATATGAAAAGAAATGGGATACTGATTTTATTTAAGCTGCACTCTGATTTGATGTGATACTGATGCATTGACACGCATGAACTTACCATTTTGATAAATGATTTTCAACTATTTACCTGCCAACAATATTGTTCTAGAATTGCTAGTTTAATGTTGGGGTACGGTATCTATTGAGCGTCCTCGCTCACGGTTTGCCCTGGCATAATACGACGATGTTGCTTCGCAACTCTGACGTATTATGCTAGATTGTCACGATGGACAGGAATACCTCTACGGAGAACACGGAGCCGGAGGAGCTGCCGACATGGAGCATGATCTGATCAGGGAACGTACGGAGCCATAGAATCCACCCAGTCTACCTTTTTGTAATCTGCGGAGGGCAGATCATCTATATGTATTTTTGGTTATTGTTATTATTGTGTAAAACCGACTTTAAAATGTAATAATAATCCATAACGCTTTTCCCAAAAATGCAGGGCGTTACAAGTGGTATCAGAGCCCTAGGTTCCAACACTCGGCTTTGGGTAGAATGGGTAGATCACTTTCCGAGAGCGTAACCTGAATAAATGTCCGTACTTTGTACTTTTGCTACTCTAAAAATATCCTATTTGCTAACGGTGTAGTTATAGGCATATATGAGCCATTACCAAGCGTAGGGAAGCGAAACGTGAGAACACTTAGGATTTGACTGTTTGTGACATGTGACCTGCTCACATGTCAGTTTCAGTATAAATATGTGCTCAAAGATAACGTTTAGCAGCAGTAAATCCTTTCCGAATTTAGATTTTTGCCGTAGTGCTGTGCTATTATTTTCAAAAAGGGTATTCTAGACAAAATTTCCTACGAATTTCCAACTTTAGAATGGCGATTACACGTAACAATGGTGAGGACTCGTCCAACAGAACCAACAGTAACCCTGACCTCGCACAACTCATGCAAGCCTTCATTACGGCACTCAACGCTAACAGACCCCCTCCTAATAATATCAACCATGGTCCCATGTCTCGTGCTCAAGCTTTGAACGAATTCTGTAAAAGACGACCACCCGTCTTTCATGGCGAACCTAACCCTACTTTAGCCGAAGCTTGGCTGAAAGAGATCAAGGTGATCCTTAGCACCTTAGGAGTCAACCAGGATAACCACCGCGTAGCTCTCGCTGCCTACCAACTCCATGACACTGGAGCATCGCATTAGTTTATATCAGTAGCATGCGTATCTGCGCTAGGGTTAGATACTGAACCCCTAGAGAACCAGATGACAATACCATCACCTTTAAGCGCTAGTTAATCTAATCTGTAGAGGCTGCGAGTTAGAAGTAAGTAATATCCGACTAACCTGTGACTTACGCGTGATCGAGATGGCTGACTTCGACTTAATTATGGAGATGGATTGGCTGTCAACTCATCGAGCTGTCGTTGATTGCCATCAAAAGATAGTAACGGCTTTCACCCCTGATGGGACATGCTTTCGTTTTAAGGGGGATAGACAGGTTGTGAATTCGGCGACTCGACGCTCGTAATGGCAGAACCAACTGTTCGGATGGCTAGCTAGTCTCCAGTTGGAAGAATCTGATCGTGAGAAGTTAGGACTGCCACACATCGTCTGCGAGTATGCAGATGTATTTCCTGACGATGTACCTGGATTACCGCCACGAAGAGAGATTGATTTTTCCATCGATCTTCAACCTGGAACCGCTCCGATTTCTATAGCCCCTTACCGAATGGCGCCAACAGAACTGAAGGAATTGAAGACCCAGCTACAAGAACTGTTGGAAAAAGGATACATCCGACCAAGTACTTCACCATGGGGAGCACCTGCACTATTCGTGAAGAAGAAAGAAGGAACCTTACGACTGTGCATTGATTATAGGCAACTAAACCAAGTCACGATCAAGAATCGTTATCCCCTGCCTAGAATAGATGACCTATTTGATCAGTTAAGAGGAGCAACTTGTTTCTCAAAGATTGATCTAAGATCAGGGTATCATCAGTTGAGAATCCGCGACGAGGACATTTCAAAGACCGCGTTCAGGACAAGATACGGACATTATGAGTTCGTGGTCATGCCGTTTGGACTGACGAATGCTCCAGCAGTATTCATGTGCCTCATGAACAAGATATTCCAACCCTATCTAGATAGATTTGTGGTGGTGTTCATTGATGATATATTGATATACTCAGCCAATCGAGTGGAGCATGAAGAACACCTTCGGGTAGCCCTGCAAGTACTAAGAGACAACCAGCTTTATGCCAAGGCTAGTAAATGCGAGTTCTGGCTAGAGCAGGTTCAATTTCTGGGACACGTGGTGTCTAAGGATGGTATTGCAGTTGACAACAGCAAGGTAGAAGCTGTGTTGGATTGGAAGCAGCCAACTTCCGTATTTGAGATCCGTAGTTTCTTGGGTTTAGCAGGATATTATCGAAGATTCATTCCGGAATTTTCTACTCTTGCCAAGCCAATGACTAGATTGATTCAGAAGAACGTTAAGTTCGAATGGAATGACAAGTGTGAGAAAGTTTTCCAAGAGTTGAAAAAGAGACTGACCAGTGCACCGATATTGATCATTCTTGAAAGGGACATTGGTTATCAAGTATATTGTGACGCATCAAAGGAAGGACTAGGATGTGTGCTGATGCAGAACGGAAAAGTCGTGGCATATGGATCAAGACAGCTCAGATCGCACGAGAAGAACTACCCTACTCACGATCTAGAATTAGCAGCAATAGTTTTTGCTCTAAAATCTTGGAGATATTACCTTTATGGCGAACAATTTGAGGTTTTCTCGGATCACAAAAGTCTCAAGTATCTGTTCACTCAGAAGGAGTTGAATATGAGACAGAGAAGGTGGATGGAGTACTTGGAAGACTACAAGTTTACCCTGTCATATCGCTCTGGCAAGGCAAATGTTGTTGCTGATGCCCTGAGTCGAAAGGACAGGGCACAAAAAGCCAAGATAGCTGTGAAGGAATGGGAGATGATAGATACTCTGAACGAGTTCAATTTGCAACCGTCATCTAATGGAGATCAGATGCGATTATCTGCACTAGTGGCAGAACCAGCACTTCACCGGGAGATCCTGTTGGCACAGACTTTTGAACAGGACTGTGAATTCACTAGATCACAACTCAGTTCAGGAAAGGAATTGCCCGGTTGGACCCTGCATACAACGGATAACAGTTTGAGATTTAAAGGCTCAGTATTTGTACCCAACTTAGGTCGACTTCGAAAAGCCGTGCTTCAAGAATTTCACCACTCGAATTTCGCTGTTCATCCTGGAGGTACGAAGATGTATCACGATTTACGACGGACATATTGGTGGGAAGGAATGAAGAAAGACGTGGCAGAATTTGTAAAGACTTGTTTAGTTTGTCAGCAAGATAAGGCCGAACACCAGAGGCCTGGAAGAGAATTGCAGCCGCTACCAATTCCACAGTGGAAATGGGAGCATATCTCAATGGATTTCGTGACTGGACTTCCGAGGTCGTTTAAGTCAAACACCGCTGTGTGGGTAATTGTAGACCGTCTTACTAAGTCGGCACACTTCTTGTCAATGAAAATGACGGAAAACATGGAAGCATTGGGAATGCTCTATATCCAGGAGATTGTGCGACTTCATGGAGTACCAGTGTCAATTGTGTCAGACAGAGATCCTAGATTTGTCTCACAGTTCTGGAAAGGACTGCAAAGGGCACTAGGAACTGACATACGTCTCAGTACTACTTTTCATCCGCAGACTGATGGACAGACGGAGAGGACAATCCAGATATTGGAGGACATGCTTAGGGCTTGCACCTTAGATTTCACAGGGAATTGGGAACGACATCTGCCATTAGTAGAATTCGCCTACAATAACAGTTATCAGGCTAGCATCAAGATGGCACCCTACGAAGCTCTGTACGGCCGCCCTTGTCGATCACCGGTTTGTTGGACTGACGCCGGAGAAACGGGATTGCTAGGACCTGATTTGGTCAGAGACACAACAGAGAAGATCAAGTTGATTCAACAGAGACTGCTTACTGCGCAGAGCCGACAGAAGAGTTATGCGGATCGAAGAAACAGACCTTTGTCATTCAAAGAGGGAGATCACGTGTTTCTGAAAATTAGACCCCGGAGAGGAGTAATTAGATTCGGGAAGAAGGGAAAACTATCCCCACGATATATCGGCCCATTTGAGATTTTGGAGAAAATTGGACAGGTAGCATACCGGTTAGCATAACCGCCGCAAATCGACCGAGTGCATAATGTTTTTCATGTCTCTATGTTAAGGAAGTATCTTGCCCTACCAACACACGTATTAAACTGGGGAGATCTTGATATAGATGAAGACGCAACTTGTGAGGAAGAGCCGGTTGAAATTCAGGATAGTATGGAGAAGAACATCCGCAATAGGACTATCCGATTAGTATGAGTTTTGTGGAAACATCGGGGGATGGAGGAAACCACTTGGGAAAGAGAAGAAGCCATGAGGGCTAATTATCCGCAACTGTTTCCACCTGTCGAGTAATTTCAATTTCGAGGACGAAATTTGTTAAGGGGGATAGGTTGTAATAACCCGAAATTTTGTAAAAAAAAAAAATTTCGATTTATTAATGCGGTTTTATTTTTAAATAATTATAGTTTATAATTTGGTTTGGTTAGATTAAACGAATTAGATTTAACCTGTTTAATTATACTTTTCGCGCCGTAAATAAACGCGTACACACCGGGTATTTCACCACACTGCGTCCGGAAGCCTTACTAAATCCCCAACTCTTATTTTATTTTATTAAAGCTAACCTTGATTAGGTGGGAGATTACTTATAACCTAAAACTAATCTTTAAGTTGGTGGGAAATTTAGTGGGGAATTTCTTATAACCTAAAACTAGTCTTTAAAACCTAATTTTTGCTTTTGCAAAAGGTTGTTTGGACACTTGTGGGGAGGGTTTTTGGCTGGTGATTATCTTTGGGGGAGGTGAACCTCATTACTTCCCTATAAATAGCTCACTCTCCTTGCTTCATTTCACACCAAAACCTCCCAACTTCTCCACTTTGTGCTTTCTAGTGTTCTTGAGTGAGTTCTTGAGTGTTCTTCTTGAAACTCATCCTAAACCACCACACTCCACCACCCTCGACCACCCCTAGATCTTAGAAAGGTAGAATAAGTTAGCAAGAAAGCGTTCGAGCAAAGGTCGACTAGTCGTTACGCCGCCGGAATTCAACTAGCTTATCGGCTTCCGACTAATCATCGGAATTAAGGTAGATACTTTATCTTAACCTTAGATTAGTATTTACTAGTTCATATTAATGATGTTATTATTTTGCTTAAACATGCCTAAATATGATTAAACGTGATTATGTTGGTGATTATGAACAATTAGACTTTGAAAATCACACTTAGTCGTTACTATGCACGAATTAAAATTGACTATCAAAATGCACCGTTATAATGTTCGATGGACTTTTGGGAAACTAAATTACCCAGTTATAATGCCTGAATGAAAATCGACTTTCCAAATTTACGCAGTTATAATGCCCGACCAATTTTCTGAGAAAAGAGCTTTTCAAATGAAATGAGATTTTCCGGGATTATTGAATAAATATTCTTAATCTATTTAGACTAACAAATAGAATCTATGGCTAGCATGTCTAGTCAGGCTTTTTCTTGGTTTAGCCCAAACCAAGTGGCGATTCGACGAACGAATCTTAAAACACGCCAAACGGATTCAACTACTAGAGTTTTCTAGTAGGGTACTTTCTTGGTTTAGACAAACCAAGTGGTGATTCGACGTACGAATCTTAAAACACGCCAGCAAATCCAAGAACGAGAATGAATCCTTATGTTTTGATTTAAATCCCCGGAAGAAAGAACTTTTGTCGTTAAGTAACATGTTTTCCTAAGATGGGTTACGAGCGGAAGGTTTATCATGAACGATTTTAAACGGAGGATTTTGTTTTATGAAATTAATGCATGTGCACGTTCTTTTTCAAAGACGATACGACCCGACACATTTTTCGAGAAAGTGATCGAATGTTTTTAAATGGAAGAGATAGAAATGAGAATGAAAATGTTGATGTGATGAAAGTTGAGATGTTGATGCTGTTGGAGTCCCGCCTCAGTTCCCCGGGGTGAACTGGTGGTCAAAGCCCAACGGAACTATACGGTAGTGCTGTTTGAAGTTTCTCCTCAAATTCTGCGGGTGAATTTGACGGTTAGAACTTACTCAGTACAACACATAGCAAGCGGACCTCATAAACAAACTGGTGGGGATTCAGTGATATGGGTAGTCGGGACTATGTCGTGTGTGACGCGGAGTTAGCGGACCTCATACTGCAGGAGTCAGTTTATGGGTGGCCGACCCTTCGAACGGAAAGGTTGGTGACCGTTAGAACGGGGTTGTAGAACGGGCCAATAACTTTCGAGAGATGTGAGATGTTGACGTGGTTGAAATTTGAAGAAGAATGCTGTTATGAGAAAATGATACGAGATACTGACACTATACTCTGGATTCTGAAATAATACGAGATATTGATTTTATTAAAGCTGCACTCTGATATGAAAAGAAATGGGATACTGATTTTATTTAAGCTGCACTCTGATTTGATGTGATACTGATGCATTGACACGCATGAACTTACCGTTTTGATAAATGATTTTCAACTATTTACCTACCAACAATATTGTTCTAGAATTGCTAGTTTAATGTTGGGGTACGGTATCTATTGAGCGTCCTCGCTCACGGTTTGCCCTGGCATAATACGACGATGTTGCTTCGCAACTCTGACGTATTATGCTAGATTGTCACGATGGACAGGAATACCTCTACGGAGAACACGGAGCCGGAGGAGCTGCCGACATGGAGCATGATCTGATCAGGGAACGTACGGAGCCATAGAATCCACCCAGTCTACCTTTTTGTAATCTGCGGAGGGCAGATCATCTATATGTATTTTTGGTTATTGTTATTATTGTGTAAAACCGACTTTAAAATGTAATAATAATCCATAACGCTTTTCCCAAAAATGCGGGGCGTTACAGCATCGGAAAATGGTGTTTGTCTCTTTGGTTCCGTTTTAGACTTACAAAACCTTATCGGTTGGAAACAAAACCGCAACATATGATCTCACATCATAATCACATCATCACTATATTTAGATGTATGTAGATACACGAAAACACAAAAAAAATAGTATATTTAAGTAAAAAGTGAGATTTAATGTCCTACCTTTCCTCCGAAGTTAAAGCGCACTACGAACGTGATAGGGTTTAATGCTATTGAACGGTTGAGTTCTCGAGATATGAATCTGTTGGAGGAGAAGTATTATTCATGAGAGGGTTATAAAAATTAAACAACTAGATAAAAGAAAAATGTCGAGAGGAGAACGAACCGAGAATCGGCGAGGGACCTTAAGCTGAGAGTTAGACAAATGGAAGGGAAAATTTCATTCTGCCGTGAATTTGTAGTTATAGGAGGAAAGGACGGCAGTGAGGAAAAGAAAGAATGATTTAGACCAAAGGTTAGGATTAGGAAGGAAAAGAAAAAATTGGAAAGAATCACTAGGGAGGTAAATGGGAATCATATACGTCAGTGGAAATATGGGAGAATACTTCCCTAATTTTTTTCTTTATTGATTTGCTTTCCTTATTTTTTTTTTCCTACTCTAGTCTAGGAAATAAATAATATATGGACAGCCAATTAGGAAACCAAATCAAATCTATATAAAAATATACATGTATCTATATACACGTGTAATTAAACACGTCACAAAAACAAAAAAATTTATTAATTGGTATAATTATTTAAATAAATTTATTTCCTAAAATCGTGGTCATTACACCCCCTTTTTGTCTTTTAGTGAACTTTTACAAATCCATATTGAATATTTTTAGAAATTCATAAGATATAAGCGATTGAAAATAGCACGAGTTTGAAAAATAGACATTCAATTTGGGACGGGGAGTACAACTTTCTTTGTCCCTTTTCTAGTTTAAGCAATTTTTTAGTAGTCGGAATTAGGGATGAGTTGAGACAGTTGCACAATACAACTATGCTCATACAGCTGATGTTCGATCACATGATCAAGTACCTTTTACAAAAATCTATGTTGAAGTTTTTCAAGGACAATCGGGGGCATGATCCTAGATTCCTAATTAGCAATTCGATTGGGCGTTAAGCTGATACATCTCTCTGGTTCTAATAAGTTTGAGAGTGTTCAAGCGAAACCTTTGATAATTCAGAACATGCAAGCGGCCATTGTTTTTTCGTGTAAAGTTTTTAACTCTTAAGTATTGTTGGCAATTAATTGCCACTGAGCAAAGTATGCAAAAGTCTTGTTTTGTTTCAAAATTTAAGCATACGAGTGAACCTATTAAAGTAAAATAATCCTAGCCCAAAAAAATATAAGAATTTGGTATCATTGAATTTTTTGTTTATATTTTTGTTCAATTCCCTGGCTCGGTCTCGCCCAGTCCGGTGATTTCTGGTCCCAGTTTGGCTCCCCAAATCCGATGGGTTGTGGGTGAACAATTTCTTAGGTATTCTAGTATTTTTGGGAACCTTGGTGGTTTGGTTTCAGATTTGATCTATGCTGATATGCTGTATGATTTGTTCTAATTTGTCCGTTAAGATTCTCTATGCCATATTGTAGAATCCACAGTGTGGCTTCCAAATTGACTCTAAAAAACGGAATTGTTCGGGATTGCATTATTTAAAACAAAAAAATGAAATTTTTTTTAACCACTTAGCGTATTAAAATTGATTCTTCAAAATTTCTTAAAATTTAACCAAAGGGGGTTCAAGTGAAAACTTATTTTATTATTTTTTTGGCTAAACAAAAAATCAAGTGAACATTTTTTTCGTCGATACATGAAAAAATCACGTGAAGACTTGGGAATGAAAACAAAAATAATTAAAGGGTAGTAATTTTTGGGGTGAAGAGTCAGAAAAATATTATTAAATAAAAAACTATGAGCCAAAAAATTAGATACACAGAACAAAAAGGGTAGTAATTAGTAAAGCTGTCCAACCCTTCCTCTCTTATAAATTCAAACTCCAATTGTCCAATTTCTCCTTAATATCTTCTTGCACCCCAACAATTTTGGTATCAGAGCAGGAACCCCAAATACATCCTTGTCCGCTTTATTCACCTATCACTCAACATGGAAGCCAACCCCTCCACTTACAACTATGCACAAACTCTCATCCCCATATTTGAGGGAGAGAACTATGAATATTGGAGCATTCAAATGAAAACTTTATTCATCTCACAAGACTTGTGGGATCTTGTTGAAAGCGGATATGAGGCACCGACAAATGACGAAGAAGAAGCAACATGGACGGAAGCAAGGAAGAAGAAGTTCAAGGAGAACAAAAAAAGAGATGCATTGGCTCTACTCAACATTCAACGTGGGGTAAGCAGATCGATATTTCCAAGAATTTTGGGTGCAAAAACTTCAAAAGAAGCATGGGAGACATTAAAAGTTGAATATCAAGGTTATGATAAGGTTATCTCCATTAAACTTCAAACACTTTGGAGAGATTTTGATAATCTAGCAATGAAGGAAAATGAATCCGTTCAAATAGAACTGCCATGCAAATAGATCAGCGCACAGGGAAAGGGGAGAAGAGGTGAGGAGAGGGAGAGTCATCAAGCCCATTATCATGTTGGAAAAATGGAATATTGTTCGATTACTTTGGTGCGCTAAAATATGAACAAAAAACCATTTATAGGATGAATGAGAATTGTCTCATTATGAGAATAGCAAAACCAGATTTATTTAAGGGAGGACGCGAGCGCGTTCGCCGTCACTGAGGATTCGTGGGCGTAGGCTCTTTTGCACCTATTTAGGAGCCCAACAGGTTGCAAACACTATTTGCAAAAATATCACAATTCAACTTGATCTTCTGAAGAGCCTTAAATGAACCCCTCAAATGTCAAGGGCATTGAAGTGGGTTGTCTGGGCAGCTGTGGGAAGCATAGGTCATGCATGACCTTTAAATTTTTGTTTCGATCAGCATATCACCTATAAAGAGGCATCCCCTACAAGAGTAAAAATACAACTAAGAAAAAATCTTCCTTCTTCTGCTTGTGTCTAAGCATTTTGTTTTTCATCTGAGAGAGAGTACTACGCACAGAAATTCATTTCGAAACGAGCTATTAGTGTGGTGCACACTAAGCTTTCAACCGCTGTATCCTGGGAGACGGACGTCGATCAAAACTTCTAGCACCCTGGTGAGGCGACGAATTTGTTTTAAGGACACCGTGTGAAACACGGGCCTCGGTTTGTATATCCATAATTATTTTCAGTAATTTTCAGATTATGTAAAATATTTTAGTTCATGTTTTATGTGATAAAACAACCGGAATAAGATTTTCTATACACTGTTTTATACCGCCTGATTGCAACATATCAGTGGATCTCAGAAAAACAGATCTCAAAAAATAGGGGGATGGAGTCCGTCTACCTCTCTATGTTGAAGAATGCCTAGATCTCGTTTGGCATGTGACGTTCTTCAAGTATAAAATCAGTCGGTGAAGTTCTAGATCTGTTCAAGACAAAAGACCTGTAGTTCTTCACATTGGGATCCAGATGAAAGATTCAAATGCAAGATTGGGTACGTGGTACAATCCAACGGTCTTTGTTGACAACTTACCTCATCAAATTCGAAAGATTTGGGTTTTCAACCTCTTCTCAAGGTATGGCAAGATCAAAGATATTTTCATCCCTAATAAAAAGAGTAAAGTTTCTGGCCAAAGCTTTGGTTTTGTTAGGTTTTTTAGGCGTGATGAAGCTACTTTTGCCATGAAAAAATTGAATAATACGTGGTGCTGGAATCACAGATTAGATGTCAAGTTTGCAAAATTTCTGAAAAAAGAGGGAACTATTGGAGTACATGGTACCATTCATACTAAAAACCCAAATCCCCTGATGAGTTCCAAGAATTTTCATACTGAGAAAAGGGGGAAAGAAGTGTGGAGAAGGAAAGGTATTGTGGAAACAAGTAAACAAGACAAAGCAAGAAACAAAAATGCTCCTCTTAATCTGACATCATGCAAACTTTCAGCAAAATTCCATTCTCATCCAACTGGAAATGGATGGCTTCTTAGGAGTGCTGTGGGAAAAATTCAAAGACTACTCTCAGCTACTGATTTAGAGATCATTTTTTGTGAAAAAGGGATCCAAAATGTTCATGTCAAACCGATGGGAGGTAGATTTGTTTTAGTTACTTTTCCAGACAACGAATCCAGAGATTCAAGTATCAAGGAAAATTGGATCTCATACTGGTTTGGACAAATTAATCCATGGAATGGGGAGAAAGCTAGTGAGGAAAGATTTGTTTGGTTGTCATGTTTTGGAATGCCGTTAAACGCATGGTCTGATTTGAATTTCAAGGAGATTGGCAATGTTTGGGGCCATTACATACAAACTGATGAATCCACATTGAAGGGAATTTCATTTGATAAAGGTAACATTCTCATAGCAACAGAGAATCCACAATTGATTGAAGATTTTGTTGAAATTGTGGTGGATGGAGTTGTTTGGTTCTTTTACTTCTTTGCAATGAAAAAATAATTGTGTGCGAGCGTGCCAGAGAGAGTTTCAATCTCCTCTCTCAGATTAACTGTCACGCCCCGCCCCACAAACGGCACCTGATGTGGGCCCGTGTCGGTACGGCCACGTGGCATTCCAACACAAAACTCAACATCAACTTAATAAACTCTTATAACAATAACACAGCGGAAGACTTCTTCATTTAAATAAAAGTGTCAACGTTAAATCACTAACCCAACACCAATAACCGACTACTCGAAGATTAGCTTAAACAACACATGTGCTCAAAACACTCTCTTAGTACAAATCATTAAAAGTACTAGATGACAACATGTCCAAAATTCATTCGACATCAACTACACAACCCAACGCTGACTGGTAGTGGACCCCCTCCACAGCTCCTGCTTCCTAGAAAACCATAAAGGAAATCCAGAATGTGTGAGACATAGATATGCTCAATAAAATACAACCAAATCAACATGTCAAAACACAACATTATCATACAACAACTTTCAACGTGTATAAAACCAATCACATGCAAGTGGCACGTCTGCCACATCCTATGTATCCTAGGTCACTGTGGGAGCACACCCCGCTCGTTGTCACCGGTAGCTAGCCGACACAACGTACTCGCGGTGCAACCCAATCCACAGCCCCTTCGCAGATACCATCTTTCACACACAATATACAATGTATCCTAGGTCACTGTGTAACTCAATCCACAGCCCCTTCGCAGATACCATCTTTCACACACATCATACATGCATATCCACAGCTAAAACATCTATTAGGATGATATACATCCATCTTCACAACAACACATCATCATCACATGACATACATCCGTTTTCACAACAACACATCATCAGCAGCTAAAACATCTATTAGCATTACAACATTCATCTTCACAACAACACGTCATCATCACATAATATACATCCGTCTTTACAACAATACATCATCAACTCAGTTATATGTTATTGAACATGAATATATCAAACACACTCACCTCTGATTCGACTGGAGTATGCCAAACTTACGGTTTCGGCACCTCACGATGACCCGACTTGTCACCTAGCCACAAGCTAAACCATATCAGCATATGATCATCTTTAAACATTAGCACAAATGCTTAAATATGGAAATATAAGGCTACTGTGGAATTAATCCACAGCCAACAACTCCGTGAATCAAACCGTTTGCTACAACACAACACTCAATAGGGACATCCACACACTTGTAAAATCTGTCATAATTAGAATATACATCAAAATCGGCTAAGACTTGGTAAACAACTCTACCACATGCTTAAGTTAATCCCTGATTTTTCATGGATTTTTATAAGCAAAAGAACCAAGTCGAATTCATGCACAAACTCAGAAATTCAGCACAGCAAACGTATAATCTAGCCAGACAGTCTGTCATATTTTGGCTACAACTTTCTATAGGTTCAAAATTAGGCTGTGAGACCACCACCATTAGAAAGTAGACTTCCAGTACATAGATTTCGATATAAAATTCATCCTAATTGGAGCCCGGATGATGTAGATACGCTCAATCAAATTTACACAACAAAATCACAAGATTATAAATTCTGCAGAACCTTCTTCACTCAACAATTCATCATAAATCATCTACTCCACCTACACCAACGATTCCAACTCCAAAACATCACCAACTCATCAACACATGAAACCCATAAAAACCCATATCCTTTAACCATGCTTAGCTATAGCAAACTTCATGAAAAACTCAACTCAAAAGGCTGCCCAGATTTTCAGAATTCCTCAACCATCAACTTCAAATCAAAAACTGCTATTTTCTACAGAAATTTAAGGCACAAGCCCTACATAATCTCGAAGGTATACGAGTCTAGTTTCCAAATCAAAAAGCGGTTCGCAAAACGGATATTCGAGCTATGAGTTATGCCCATTTTTCCAAAGAGTGTCAGTGCTGTCTGCACAGACGCGAACCCGACAGGAGCTCGGTAAAACATTTTTCATATTTTCTGTGCTTCTCATAAAATCACGAAAATTTAACACAACACCGAAGACATCCATGGGTAGCTACTGTAAAAATTTCATAAAATTACGAGTTCGGGAACTACATTCGAAAATTCACTCAAAACCATGGCAGATTCGAGTTCATCCACAACCAAACACCCAAAGCTATCTTGATCACGAATTTTCTGTAAAAGAAACCCCCAAAACTTCCTCCCAACTGTAGAATACCAGATTCTACTACTCAAAAGCTACAAAGATTAACAAATTAAGATCAAAAATCAAAGATCTCACCTTGAATTAAGTTTTTCCCAATTTTTCCCCTTCTTCTTCTTCTTCTTCTTCTTCTTCTTCTTCTTCTTCTCTCCTACGTCTCCCTCTCTCTTCTCTGATTGTAATCAGACCAAAGAAAGAAAGACTAAATATCCCACCTGTCAGGAAAATTATTGGGTGTAGCCACACCACCCCTCCAACTATACACCCACCCAATGATATTTAAGCATACCCAAACACACTCAAAACCTCGTACTTCTAACGTATAACCATATAACCCCAAACTCCTCCAATTCATTTAAAAAAAACATGAACTAAACATTAAATACTCGGGACGGGTATTACATTAACTTTTGGAAAAACCAAATCTAATCAGACGATTGTGTTTTATTGGTTCAATTACCTCAATCAAGAGGATTTTTCTTAACAAGTGAAGAATTGTAAACCAATATACTTAGGAAATCAAAGAACAACAAAGAAACAAGATACTTTGATTAACAAATCAAAGGTGAACTTACTTCGAAATTGCCTTCAACTTCAAATACAAGATATTGAAACTTCAAACTGATGATTGTTACGAGAACAACCAAGATTTATCCTAACTACTTCCTAATCTACTTCGAACTAAGTTCGAAATCTTAAAACTACTTGCCAATGAACAAACCAAGCATTATTTGTTTGATAGCTGTTTGTTGAAGATTTGTCCGGGGGTTTTCACTTCTTCAATTTCTTCTATTTATAGACGCTACTTGCAGTTTGAATTTCCTGTCTAATAAATTTGAACTTGGTTTGCTTCGAACTCTAACTTTTACTCTTCGAATTGGCAGTTTCTTCCTTCCATGCCTGAATTTGAATCCTTCCTCCAGAAGCTTCGATTTTGAATCTGCACAGTTACTTAAAATAACTCAAATGATTACGAGCTAAGGAGATAACTGCCTTTCAAAATGTACTCCACGTGTCTTAACTGCTACTTTGCCTTGTTTCACAAGTTTACACGTGGAGTTTATGTATTTAACAGTTGATATCATGGCTTCGAAGTCAATCTTTACATCAGCAATGGTCCGTAACTGTCAATAACTGCTTTTTCAATTTGAGAAACAATATGACTTCGTATTCACTTACTTTTTTTTTTATTAATCCAGTGTATCTTAATTGACAAATACTTGCCAACGTTTGGCATTTTAGATTACGTGTCAATTAATTATTGGATTTGTTAAGTTTATATGTAAACAGGAGTGAGCTGCAATGTTCGTGTTAAAGAGGAAAGTTCTGTAATAACCCGAAATTTTGTAAATAAAAAATTTCGATTTATTAATGCGGTTTTATTTTTAAATAATTATAGTTTATAATTTGGTTTGGTTAGATTAAACGAATTAGATTTAACCTGTTTAATTATACTTTTCGCGCCGTAAATAAACGCGTACACACCGGGTATTTCACCACACTGCGTCCGGAAGCCTTACTAAATCCCCAACTCTTATTTTATTTTATTAAAGCTAACCTTGATTAGGTGGGAGATTACTTATAACCTAAAACTAATCTTTAAGTTGGTGGGAAATTTGGTGGGGAATTTCTTATAGCCTAAAACTAGTCTTTAAAACCTAATTTTTGCTTTTGCAAAAGGTTGTTTGGACACTTGTGGGGAGGGTTTTTGGCTGGTGATTATCTTTGGGGGAGGTGAACCTCATTACTTCCCTATAAATAGCTCACTCTCCTTGCTTCATTTCACACCAAAACCTCCCAACTTCTCCACTTTGTGCTTTCTAGTGTTCTTGAGTGAGTTCTTGAGTGTTCTTCTTGAAACTCATCCTAAACCACCACACTCCACCACCCTCGACCACCCCTAGATCTTAGAAAGGTAGAATAAGTTAGCAAGAAAGCGTTCGAGCAAAGGTCGACTAGTCGTTACGCCGCCGGAATTCAACTAGCTTATCGGCTTCCGACTAATCATCGGAATTAAGGTAGATACTTTATCTTAACCTTAGATTAGTATTTACTAGTTCATATTGATTATGTTATTATTTTGCTTAAACGTGCTTAATTATGATTAAACGTGATTATGTTGGTGATTAGTGATTTTATGAACAATTAGACTTTGAAAAAAAAACACACTTAGTCGTTACTATGCACGAATTAAAATTGACTATCAAAATGCACCGTTATAATGTTCGATGGACTTTTGGGAAACTAAATTACCCAGTTATAATGCCTGAATGAAAATCGACTTTCCAAATTTACGCAGTTATAATGCCCGACCAATTTTCTGAGAAAAGAGCTTTTCAAATGAAATGAGATTTTCCAGGATTATTGAATAAATATTCTTAATCTATTTAGACTAACAAATAGAATCTATGGCTAGCATGTCTAGTCAGGCTTTTTCTTGGTTTAGCCCAAACCAAGTGGCGATTCGACGAACGAATCTTAAAACACGCCAAACGGATTCAACTACTAGAGTTTTCTAGTAGGGTACTTTCTTGGTTTAGATAAACCAAGTGGCGATTCGACGTACGAATCTTAAAACACGCCAGCAAATCCAAGAACGAGAATGAATCCTTATGTTTTGATTTAAATCCCCGGAAGAAAGAACTTTTGTCGTTAAGTAACATGTTTTCGTAAGATGGGTTACGAGCGGAAGGTTTATCATGAACGATTCTAAACGGAGGATTTTGTTTTATGAAATTAATGCATGTGCACGTTCTTTTTCAAAGACGATACGACCCGACACATTTTTCGAGAAAGTGATCGAATGTTTTTAAATGGAAGAGATAGAAATGAGAATGAAAATGTTGATGTGATGAAAGTTGAGATGTTGATGCTGTTGGAGTCCCGCCTCAGTTCCCCGGGGTGAACTGGTGGTCAAAGCCCAACGGAACTATACGGTAGTGCTGTTTGAAGTTTCTCCTCAAATTCCGCGGGTGAATTTGACGGTTAGAACTTACTCAGTACAACACATAGCAAGCGGACCTCATAAACAAACTGGTGGGGATTCAGTGATATGGGTAGCCGGGACTATGTCGTGTGTGACGCGGAGTTAGCGGACCTCATACTGCAGGAGTCAGTTTATGGGTGGCCAACCCTTCGTACGGAAAGGTTGGTGACCGTTAGAACGGGGTTGTAGAACGGGCCAATAACTTTCGAGAGATGTAAGATTTTGACATGGTTGAAATTTGAAGAAGAATGCTGTTATGAGAAAATGATACGAGATACTGACACTATACTCTGGATTCTGAAATAATACGAGATACTGATTTTATTAAAGCTGCACTCTGATATGAAAAGAAATGGGATACTGATTTTATTTAAGCTGCACTCTGATTTGATGTGATACTGATGCATTGACACGCATGAACTTACCATTTTGATAAATGATTTTCAACTATTTACCTGCCAACAATATTGTTCTAGAATTGCTAGTTTAATGTTGGGGTACGGTATCTATTGAGCGTCCTCGCTCACGGTTTGCCCTGGCATAATACGACGATGTTGCTTCGCAACTCTGACGTATTATGCTAGATTGTCACGATGGACAGGAATACCTTTACGGAGAACACGGAGCCGGAGGAGCTGCCGGAATAGAGATCCACCAGGCGGAGGAATTTGCGGAGCCGTAGAACCCACCCAGTCTACCTTTTTGTAATCTGTGAAGGATAGACCATCTATATGTATTTTGGTTATTATTATTACTGTTTAGACCGATTTTAAATTGTAATAATAATCCATAACGCTTTTCCCAAAATGCGGGGCGTTACAAGTTCATTCAGAATTATTAATCATAGTTTGTTCTCTATACCACCCTCTTTACCCATTGATAAAATTATTGAAGGTGAGGATAAGGAAGATGGTCACTCGTCCAAAACAAAGGAAGTGGTGAAGGACTCTAATGGCAGTGAGGTAGTATCTTCTGTGGACAAGGATAAAAATGTCTCCAAGCAGAATTTGATTTCGGGTGGGCATCAATTAAATGAAGAACCAATTGACGCTCTTAGCAGAGGAAAATGAATTGGTTATGGACAGCTTTGGGGGAGCCTGTAATCACTCTTTGGAAAATGTCAATGAAGCCAACGTCTCAACTGACTTCTTATTGAGGAAAATTCAAATATTGCATTAGTGGAGTTGGATTTTAATGAGGGAAATGAGGGGTCTCATGAAGACCACTTAGTGGAAGAAAACCAAGTCAAAATTCAAGCTACAATTAAAAGTGTGAAGGGAAAAAAAAAAAAGGAAAACTATCAATGAAATTCTGGGCTTGTCAAAGGTAAAACAGGGCAGTAAAAAAGGTGGGAAAAAATATGTTCTCTTGAGATCCGCTGTAGCTACTGCCGCCTTATCAGCATCTATTTCATCAGATGGCATGAACAATAGAAATAAAATCCTCTTGAATGAAGCACAAGCAATTTGGGAAGTTAATAAACTATATATCAGTAAAATCGCAGAGTTGAGGGCGCATGATAATAGCAGGGCCGTTTGCCCCCTCTAATCTCCTCTTGCATAGATGGTGCCAAGGCATTATCATCTAACAATGATGATTATGTCTTGGAATATTAGAGGTCTCACTAAAAAGGAGAAAAAGGGGAAGAATCAAGATATTTCTGAAGGAAAAAAAG
Organism: Vaccinium darrowii; assembly: GCA_020921065.1. Lineage (NCBI taxonomy): Eukaryota > Viridiplantae > Streptophyta > Magnoliopsida > Ericales > Ericaceae > Vaccinium > Vaccinium darrowii. Next base: position 251,901 of record CM037156.1, read on the forward strand.
TGTAGATCGAGGTGGTGTTTTTTCATGAAACCAAGCAAGGGGTTATAACATATGACTTTATTAAGTCTATTTGGTGGGAGGATCAATTTCATTTCTTGGATATTGAAGCTTCAGGAAATGTTGGATCCCAAAATCTGTAACATTAATGGAAAGATTTCTCAAAATCTTTCTCATTAATGGATATTTAGTGCGGTGGCAGCGGCAAAGTGGTTTTGGAAGGGCAACAATCAGCAGTTTCGTCGACAGATCTAGCGAAGGTAGATTCAAAAGGCGAAAATTGTGGTCATCTTCTTGATAAGTGTGGAGGGCTCGATGGAGATGGGTTGTTATATGTTGGGTGCTGCAATGGAGATCGCCGGCATCGGAATTGCAGATGGAAGGAAGAAAGCGCTTGGGATGTTGTATGGGATCATGAATGGGTTTTGGTGTGGAGATCAGGTGCGATGAGGCGTGGGTTTAGGCTGTTTTTTGAGATCCATGGGTGGTTTTGTCGTGTCTGATGGGCTGAGCCTGGTGGCATCAATGGGTGTCTTTGGGTTTTAGGTGGTTCTTTTTGGGTTGTGTTTCTTTTGTTGGCTTCTCGCCAACTTTGAAACCTTCATTGGTGTTGTGTGAATGCTTTCGGCTTGTAGTATACTCTATGGTGTCGTTAGCTTTGCACTTTTCTTGTAATATTTTGTTTGTTATCAATGCAATATTGCTTTTTTTGCCGTTCAAAAAAAAAAAAAAAAGATCAGCGCACACTTTTACTCCACAGCTTGAGGAGTGCCTGATTTGTTAATTGTTAGCAAGATTGGTTGGCTATATCTCCCCAGATTGCTCCGTACGTAAGGACACATTTGGTCACACATGAAAATCCAAGTTGTTTATTATTTTTAATATACATTTTTAAGTGGTCCCTTAAAATGCTGGTCTGTCGAATAACTCTATGTACTTGTCTGATCATCAAATTTGTGAACACACTTAAAACTAAATCATATATTGAAAGTTCAAATCAAATAATTTGACTTATCTGATCGACCTGCTATTCGAAATCATATTCTAGTGAATTGCTCATATTGTTGGACTGAGACTCCAAAGTGAGCCTCTTAGAGTGATCTGTGCGCACATATCTATAAGCCTAGCAAATTGAACATTTTTCTGAGGGACCCCACAAAATTTTAGCTCAATCGGACGGTTAGAAGTGCTTGAACTAAAGTCCCACCGTTTCAAGAGCTGAAATTTTGTGGAACCGCTCGAAAAAATGTTCTAAGAATAATGAACGGTTCAGGTCACTCGTGTGGAACCCAAAAGCAGGTCCCCGAGAGCCCTCTGTACATTTTCTAGACATCTTGTTCTGTACCAGTAGGTTTATCGCATATGGATTGTGCATAGATGGGGTATAAATGGGCTCGGGACCTACTTTTGGATTTCACACATGATATGAGCCTTTCATTTATTTTAAAATAATTTTCGGATGGGTCCGCAAAAAATTAGCTCAATCCAAATTGCGTAAGTGGTCGATCTGAAGTTTGTACAGATGGATTGAATGAAATGGGGGTTTTTCGGATCGACCCACTTACACACTTCGTATAAAGCAAATTTCTCGGGGAGCCACTCGAAGAATTATTTTAAGATAATGAAAGGTTCAGATAATTTGTGTGCGACCCACCCATTTATACCCCATCTGTGCACAATCCATCTGAAACCTATGGATTATTCGGTTAATTACACACCAGCACCTCATTTCAACTTGGCCTGTGTTTATTATTTACTCCTTGGTTTGTGTTTATTGGTCTATTTTAAATTACACACCAGCACCTCATTTCTTCTTTTCCCCATACTCCACCGAGTCAACCAGAGGAGGGAGTATGGCAAGTCATCAAAGCATTAAGCATGGGCATAAAAGATTATAAAAGAAAAAAAGAAAGATTCTCACATAGGATTACCAATTGATGCTCAGACAAGGAAAAGTGTGAATTATTTCTTTGGAAAGGCACTCCACTACAGCATGCATATAAGAGCAAGAGGCTTTTACATTGAGGAAAGGAATTTTTCGGACGGACAGACATCAGAGGGAGGTTCTTGACAACCAACCACAGAGAAACACAGTTCCATGCAATTATAGAGACTCACGGCTATGAGCAGTCTAGTTGGCATGCTCGGCTAAACCCCTCATCTGGGGGAAGATGAAGCTCCTCTCTAAGTAATTTTTGCTTATGTATAGATTCTAGATTTATTTATTCGAATCAATTGTATAACTAGAACCTGTTTGTGCTATGGGATAGTTTATGCCGGTTAACAACTCAATATATCCTCTTGATGATTATCAAAAGGGATTGCAAGCCCTAGCGATAATCCTTCGTGATTCGAATATCAAACCGAGAATATACATTGCATTGTTACGCGGTCGGGGTGGATTCGGAATGCTAGATATTTTTCTCCACCAGTTCCATTTAAATCATTTACTATTTTGCTTTAGTTTAATTATTTTGAGAATTAAAATCAACCAATCAATCTTTTCTGAATTAAATTAGAAGCCGATCGAAATTAATGTAATTTAGCCAATCTGTCTCCGTGGATCTATATATGCTCAGACTTAGTCAGTATCCTCTAGAGTAGTAGTCAATTCCTTGTTTTTATAAATGCATTTTTTACTTGGAACTACACAGTCAAGATGCTAGAGTCCGTTGTGATGCCGTCTTTCCTTAGTCCTTTAAATCTTTGTATGTTTTCTCCAAAGATTAATAAAATTCTTTTGCCGATAAAAAAAAAAGGGTTGTTTTTGTTTTTATACTCATTTTGTTATCAGTTTTTTTTTCCAAACTGACCAGTTGGAAGTAAAACAATATAGTGTGTAACGAACTGTCAGCCTCATGATAGAACAAAGTAAAATGAAAAAAGTATACTATTTGGTCCTAGTGATCGGTCACTCAAGAAGAGATCAAGGAACCCTCAAGAAGCCTAGTAAGTAGTAATGGTGAAATGGGATCATACCGTCAATCAATAGGAATTTTGACTCAGACTTTTTTTTTTATTTTTTTAGCAAGCATACCTCCATTGATACAATAGCATACCTCCATTGATACAATCACGGAATCAGCAAACAAAAAAATAGAAGGGATTTCCAATCGAAGTGATAACTGACTAATTAGAAGGGATTTCTATTTGCTAAACAAATGGAGTACTTGATTTTGGCATCAAACAAATTCCATTTAAGACGTCATTTTTTTAAATCCTACGAAACAAAAAATTACTACCTGAAAGCCAACCCCTAACACTTCTTTTATGACCATCAACAACAGAGCCACCTATACGTACTATCAATATGAAAATAGCAGATGGATTATAGAGCACAACAACGAACAATAAAACTCAATAAAATGAGCAAACAAAAGAAAAGATCCAAAAAAATAGACATGGATGAAAGCAATGTAAATAATATATATATATATATATATATATATATATATATATATATATATATATATATATATGTATGTAAACTATTATGCGGAAACAGATATAACACAGATCTTGTATTCAATACACCTCAAGAACAATAAATTTAGCATACCTTTGTTGGCCATCGAGATTAGAAAGACCAAACCCCTTCTATAGAATCACTTTAATTCTTGGCTCACCTTCTCCTCTTTGTCTCTAACTTTCTAGAATACCCAATAACTTTAATTGATGGAAAAACTGTGTATAAGGGGTGAGTATTCTATTCTTTTTTTAGAGGAGAGGAGAGGGCCTTAGATATAATTATAAAAGACTCTGTAACACACAAATTCGTGTCCTGCAATAAAGAACACGAAAACGATGCACAAAATAATAATATTATTGATTTTCAATTTAATGCGAGGGGTACAATCTCTAATTAATGCTCTTTTGTAATAAAGAGCAAAAGATATTCCTCTGATTCGATCTCCCGTAAGCTTCAACGGCTTGAACGCTTGTTGTTGAATCGCACAAATGACAATTTTCTTTGTCTCTTCAAGTTGAATGAACTGAAGAACAAAGTTTGAGGATAGCTTTGATTCGTTGAGTGATTTGTTGGATGTTGAACTTGTGAAGAAATCGGCACGTTCTTGGTGCTTGATGATTCTTTGCAAGTTGTTGCTTTTGTGTTGGAAGATGACTTCGATTTGTTGAAGGATTTGAGTTGTTGGTGATGAACTTGTGAAGAAATCGGCACTTTGTTCTTGTCGCTTGACGATTCTTCGTGAGTTGTTGGAGAATTGCTTGAGAGCTCTGGTTGAATGCCAAGCAAAGTGTCAAAAAGTCCCTTTCTTCTTCATATGAGCCTCTATTTATAGGCTCAGGAAGAGGGGGTTTCAATTTGGTATGATTTGTAATTAATTTTATTTAATTACAAATCAAGATAATTGATAATCAATCAAGATGATTTGATTATCAATTAGGGCAATTTAACCTCAATCAAGAAGATTGATTTGGTTTTATTTCCTAAAAGAAATTTGACTTATTTTATTACTTTTAGGAAATAACATTAACCCAAGAAGATAAATAATATATTTATTAATTATTTAACTTTTTTTTGTTGGGTTATCTTGAATGGGCCTACACATTTGGGCTAGCCCATTTCCTTGACTCATTTGGCAAATTAGTTTAACCCAATGTATTTTTTTGGTCTTCCACAAATCTTCAAAAGGACTAAGCCCATAAATTTGACGGGCCCAATATTCATTTGAAAATTTTGACCAATGTTTGACCTTTAATTAATCAAGAATATTTATTTATCTCGATTAATCAGACGGTGATTAGGCAGTGCCGAAACTTTGGTGTCTACAGACTCCTAATCCATCAAGGACTCTTTTATTATCAAAATTTTCCTTTATTTATAATTCTAATTAGTTATCATGATGAACCTTATCATTAATTGGCTTATCTGTTAGTGGAGTCCCAATAGTAACAAACTTGTGCAAAATGTGGAGGCTAGTGGGACATCATATTCAGGAAAAAATCTAACATTCTCCCACTTGACCCACTAAGCCGATTGTGATACAAAGTGTATTTCTTCAAAAAATGCATTGTGTTTAAAATGACTCGAATGGGCTCCATACAAAAAAACTTAGACACGTGATCACGAATTTTAAAAAAGCCAATAGGTCCAAACCAATTAGAAACTTTAATACTGTGATTAATTCAAACCACCAATGTGAGTCATAGCGGTTGTATAGCACCATGCTATATTCCCTTCTATGCACCACACCATTGATAACCTTCACTAACCAAGTCCTTAATAGGAAAAGTACCATCATATTTAGGCTACAATGCCTAAAAGCCCCAATAATTTGTCTTGTCAAGACATTTCCTATGTAACAAAAATCCAAAATAATATGTGCACACATAATTGAAAATAGGAAAATCAGAAACAAACTTTTATTTGCGCTAATTAAACAGTGTCAAACACGATAAGCACTCAACTACTCATATCATGGATTGCTCAGAAGACCCATCCTAAAAACATGTTCTTTGTATGTCTTCGGTGGCAATCCTTTTGTTAGCGGATCAACAACCATAAGAGTGGTGCTTATGTTCTCAATAGACACTTGTTGTTTCTGGACTCTTTCTCTAACAACCAAGTACTTTACTTCCATATGTTTCGAACCACTAGAGTACTTGCCATTCTTAGAGAAGAAAACTGCAGCGGAATTATCACAATAAATCTTCATTGGCCTGACAATTGAGTCGACAACACCAAGACCTGTAATGAAGTTCCGCAACCATAAAGCATGACCTGTGGCCTCAAAGCACGCCACAAACTCGGCCTCCATTGTAGATGAAGCAGTAATAGATTGCTTCACACTCTTCCACGACACAGCCCCACCCGCCAGCAGAAAGACAAAACCTGATGTAGACTTTCTGCTGTCGTGACAGCCAGCAAAATCAGAGTCCGAGTATCCAATCACATCCAAACGATCCGATCTTCTGTAAGTAAGCATATAGTCCTTGGTTCCTTGAAGATATCTCATAACCTTTTTCACTGCTTTCCAATGTTCCATTCCTGGATTACTTTGATATCTGCCCAGCATCCCAACTACAAAACTAATATCCGGTCTAGTGCAAGTCTGGGCATACATCAAACTCCCTAATGCTGAAGCATATGGAATGTGATCCATTTGCTTTCTTTCTAAGTCATTCTTTGGGCACTAGCTTTCACTAAATTTGTCACCCTTCACAATGGGTGCATCACTCACTGAGCAAAGCTGCATGTTAAATCTCTCTAGAACTCGATCAATATATCCTATCTGAGATAGTCCTAGCAATCCTCGAGATCGATCCCTAAAGATTTCTATGCCAATAACATAAGCTGCCTCACCCATATCAACCATTTTAAAGTTCTTAGAGAGATATCCCTTAGTTTCATGTAATAAACCAAGGTCATTGCAAGCTAACAAAATATCATCCACATATAGTACTAATATGATAAACTTACTCCCACTGAGCTTCAGATATATACACTAATCAACAGCATTTTCCTTGAATCCGAAGGAGGTAATGGTATCATCAAACTTTAAGTACCATTGTCTGGAAGCTTGTTTAAGACCATATATGGATCTCTTTAATTTGCAAGCCAAATGCTCTTTCCCTTTAATTGCAAATCCTTCAGGTTGCTCCATGTAAATATCTTCATCCAAACTACCATTTAGAAAAGCGGTTTTCACATCCATCTGATGCAGCTCTAAGTCATAATGAGCTACAAGGGCTAAGATGATTCTAAATGAGTCCTTCTTTGACACAGGAGAGAAGGTATCTTTGTAGTCAATGCCTTCTTTCTGAGTGAAACCTTTGGCCACAAGTCTGGCCTTAAATCGTTCAATATTGCCTTTTGCGTCGCGCTTGGTCTTAAAGACCCACTTACAGCTGACTTTCTTGCAATTAACAGGCAACTCAACGAGATCCCAAACACAATTTTGGGGCATTGATTTCAACTCATCATTCATAGCGTCAACCCACTTAGTAGAATCATCGCTACTTATGGCTTGTGAAAAGGAAACCGGGTCTTTCTTAATCCCAATGTCGAAATCCGATTCCTGTAGATACACCACATAATCATCTGGAATGGCAGGCCTTCTTTCCCTCTGAGATCTTCTCAGAACTGCCGGTTGTGGAGGTTCTACAACATTATCAATGGCTATATCTTCTTGGAGTGGAGAATCATTTCCCGCATGTTGTTCATTCTCCTCAATCTGCTGAGCATTTTGAGGAATAACAACTTCTCGATGACAGTAAAATTTGTACCCCTTAGACTTTTCTGGATAACCAATGAAATATCCAGAAATTGTTCTAGAATCTAACTTTTTCTCTTGTGGATTATATATTCTAGCTTCCGCTGGACAACCCCAAACATGTAAATGTCTTAAACTAGGCTTCCTACCAATCCACAACTCAAAAGGAGTAGTTGAGACCGCCTTACTAGGAACCCTATTTAAGAGATACATTGCGGTTTTTAATGCTTCACCCCACAAGGAAATAGGTACATTTGAAGAACTCATCATACTCCTAACCATATCCATAAGTGTACGATTACGCCTTTCAGCAACACCATTCTGCTGTGGCGTATCAGGCATTGTGTATTGAGCACGGATGCCTCGCTTTTCTAAGAATTTGGCAAATGGGCCAGGATTTTGGCTTGACTCATCATATCTACCATAAAACTCACCACCTCTATTTGACCTCACTATTTTGACTTTTCTATCTAATTGTCTCTCAACCTCAGTAATGTACACCTCAAGGATGTCAACGGCTTGAGACTTTTCATGAATTAGATACACATAACCATAACGTGAGAAGTCATCTATAAAGGTGATAAAGTATTTTTGTCCAGCAAAACATGGAGTGGGACTTTCGCATATATCAGTGTGGATTATCTCAAGAAGATCATTGCTCCTTGTGGCACCTTTCTTTGTGTGTTTGGTTTGCTTTCCTTTAATGCAATCCACACAAGTTTCAAAATTAGTGAAGTCTAGATCCTCTAAAATTCCATTCTTCACCAATCTTTGAATTCTATCCTTGGAGATATACCCCAATCGTTTATGCCACAAGGTAAAGGATTTTTCATCAGGTCGACCACGTTTTGAACCAACATCTGAATGCAAGGTTACTAATGATTGTGCAAACTCATGATTCAAGGCAATTTTATATAAACCATCACATAAATCAATAGAACCAACCATTATTGAATTAAACATCAAATTGAGTTTTCGACAACCAAAAGAAACTGAATATCCAGAACAATCTAATTGTAGACACCCCAATCCGGACCGACAGAATCTCGGAACTTCCCCGATGATGAAAATGCCTAATGAGGACATGCAAGGGTTGATCAAGGCTTGAAGAAAACCTCTCCATTAACCTCCCACTAAAACACCAAAACACCCCTCGGAGCTCCGGAATGTCCCAAGACCTTGAAATACATGCACCTGGATTGGACCTTCAGGCGCCTGGATTGATCAAGTCCAGGCGCCTGGAAGGGGTTCCTGGATATCAGTCCAGATTAAATGTGTTTTACGTTTGTTAGTGGACGGGAGCGAGATCCTGGTGGGTTTTGCTGCAGATTCCCTGGGGGACATCCCAGCACATTCTCTTCCCTTCCCCTAGGTGACCCCTCACCCTTTTTGAAAGACCCAAAGTGGCCCTCTTGGACCCTTGGTTGTCTATAAATAAGACTCTCCTCTCTCATTTAAGGGGCAGAGAAGAAGATTACCCCCTTTCAGATTGCTACCCTGCTGCAAGCTCTCCAGAAAACTCAACTCATCACTCATCCTTCAAACACAACCCCTTTCAACCCCAAAAACATTCTTTGGTTTCACCAATCCATCATATACATACCCCAACCAACTGAACTTCGTCCAAGTCCCTACGAAATCATTCCTTAGTTCAGCAACCTCAGATATCAGAACCATATCCTTACAAAATCTCTTCCAAGAATCCATTCCAAGTCCTTGATCAAACCAAAAAGGTAGTTATCCTACCAACTCGTCCAAGTAGGCCCTGAGGGGGGAACCCATTCAAGTTCTTCCTGGTCATCCATGCCAGTAGAGAGCTTGAGAGTGGTTTGAAAATCATCAAAACAGGAAAATATTTCGAGTATCAGATTCTGGTCCAGGCGCCTGAACCATCCACCTTCAGGTGCCCAGACTCAGTTCAGGCGCCTGAACCATCCTCCTTCAGGCGCCTAAACCCAATCCAGGCGCCTGAACCATCCTCCTTCAGGCGCCTGGACCCCATTCTGGTGCACATTTTATGGTCAATTTCGGGGTCATTTTGAGACGTTTTGGTGGTATTTTAGTGTAAACTCCGTATTCCCAGTACATAAGCCATCTATTTACAGTGTTTTGCATGAGCATGTTCACCTATTTCGTTAATCTTTTCGATACATTTGTCGTGTTTTCCGCATGAGTTTGTGTTTGAAGTCCGTTTAAACAATAGTTTCAAAATCTGTTAAACATTTAGTAGAGACCGGTGTTCACACCGGGCGAGAGGGGGTGCTTTAAATTCCTTCCCCTCTCGTAACCTAGCTCCCGGACCCGAGAAATCTCATTTTTGGAGACCGGTAAAGCATTTTCCATATCAAGGGTAAAAGAGTCATTTTTCAATGGTTTCTCGGGTATGGTCCTCAAATCCGGGTGGCGACTCCATTCAATCAATCAAACCAAATCGATCAATCAAAACCGTTTTTCAAATTAAACCAATCGATTTTCGTGGACATACGCGTCGCGTTTTCCGCAGGGTGTTCACAAGCTGGCGACTCCGCTGGGGATTCTAATTAATATATATTTTGGTATTATTACACTTATGTGTGATTTTATTAAAATATGTATTAATTATTGAGAGCTAAGCTTGAACAATGTTTAAAAGATTTTGAAAATGTTGTTTTTATGGACTTTTTGCATTGCACGTGCATGGTTACTAGCCTCCGCTGGCGTGTTTCGGCAATCCCACCCGGCTTGCCGGTGACGGGGAATCCCGAAATGCCCAGCACCCCCCGACCGTGATGAGTCACAATTGTCGTTATTACCATCGCCTTGCGGGATCCTTGGCGGTGGGAGACAGCTTTGGCTTTGAGTCCGGGGTACCCTTTTCAAACCAAAACCGGCCTTTGCATATAGATAACCATAGAACCCCGCGTTAGTTAACCAACCCATGTGTTAGGGTTATGTGCTCCATCCTGTTTCGTGCTACGTGTTACCGTCTTGCTAAGCATGCCATATTGCATACACGCATACACTCACACCGGTACATATCCTTGTTGCCAGTGTGGTGTAAGTTAGCTTCCCGGCAGCTAGTAGAAGGTTGCCTCAGCCCGATGATGAGTCGTGTATCCCACATACACGTTGTTTATGTGAGTTGGCCTTTAAGACGACCGGACGTGGGAAAATTTGGATCGACCGTTTCCTGACAATGATCTAAGCGGGTTTAAGGGACCTTGACTCGAAAGTGGGTCAATCGCCCTTAGGCATCCGATTCTAGATCAGTGCCGGAATTCGTGCGAACCGTGTTTTCCCAAATCCGATTATCCAACATCAGGGGCATGTTACTTAAAAGAAAACTTGAGGATTGGGGCAACCTTTCAAAAACTGTCAAAAGTTAGTCTAGGAGACTTTAAATCCATGGAGTTTGAGATACCTCCGGTGTTGGCCGTGCCCAAACGGCCACCCGTGATTCAAACTAGCCTTAAGACCATTTGTATCTGGGTTGCAACATCCAAATTGCTTTGTCTCGGATGACCTGGAAAAATGCTACGGCGTCAACATTTAGGCTTTAGGTTGAAACGCCGTATCCATCGAGTAATGGTTTACCCGGGGTGTTGGAAAATCATCTGTGCAATGGTCTTAAGTGAGATTTGGACCCGGTAGACTGACCCTAGGTGATACATGAAGTCTAGGAGACTCTAAATCCATGGAGTTTGAGATACCTCCAGTGTTGATCGTGCTCGAACGGTCACCCGTGTTTCGGACTAGCCTTGGAACCGATTGTATCTGGATGGCGACACCTCATTGCTTTGTCTCGGATGGTCAGGAAAAGCACTACGGCGTCAACATTTAGGCCTTAGGTTGAAACGCCGTACTTGCCGAGTAAACGATCTACCCGTGGTGTTGATTCAATCTTCTGTGCGAGCGGTTCCAAGTGAGATCCGAAACCGGTAGTTTAATCTCTAGGCCTAGAAATAGGACTAACTTCGGGCGAGGAAGTGGCACGCGCATCATAGGCACCCTTTTGTTTGTACTTAGTAATCAAAGGCTATGAACTGAGTCCGACTTTTGCTTTATGATTCAGTATTAAACCATTGGGCCTGCAAAGAAGAAGAAGACCTTACCTGTTTGGGCTCGACCTCCAGGACAGAGATTGTCTCGATCCTTATCACCAAGGGCAGAAGCGAGTATGTCGGCTGAGCAGGGACATGACCCCCCTAATGAGATCGAACAAATAAAAAAGGAAATGCATGATGATAGGGTCCGGAGTGACACTCGAATTGCCCAACTCATGGCAATTATGGTGAACATCCAGAGCCGACTCCCCCCACCTCAGCAGCAAATACCCGATGCTGAAGCTCGGGATCAAGAGGTTCCTCCTGAGGAACAGCCGGAACAACCCCCTGAGAACCCCCAATTAGCCGAAATGCTGGCTAAAATACTTAAGCTGGAAGAATCTATGGCCAAAAGTGAAAAACGTGCCATTACCGGCTTTGATATGAACAAACTTTGCATCTTCCCGGGCGCTAAGCTCCCTAAGAAGTTCAAACATGTGGACTTCGAGAAGTTTGATGGAACTGGGGATCCAAGAGGACATGTTCAAGCGTACGTAAGCTCCCTCTCGCTACAAGAGGTCGATGAGCCTGCCATGGCTCAAATGTTTCACGAAACTCTCACCGGGCCCGCACTCCAGTGGCTCTTGTCTCTTGATATCTCGAAGAGACGAACTTGGGAAGAAATGGTGGCCTCTTTCATCAAACAATATGAGTATAATGTTCAGCTTAAGGTCACTACCCGCGAACTTGAAAGCATTAAGATGAAGGAAAAAGAGTCGTTCGCAGACTTTGTGAAAAGATGGAGAGCAAAGGCCGCGCAAATGACAGATCGTCCCAGTGACAAGGACCAAATGCGCATCATAACCAAAAACCTTCAGCCTGATTTGGCTCAGTATATGGTGACAGCTCAAGCCCATGATTTTGTAACTTACTTTGAGACGGGCTTGTCCATTGAAGAAGCCTTGCAAAGTGGGGTATTGAAGAAAGGAGATTCAGTCCCCAAACCGAAACGCAATTACATTGGGAACACCTCATCTCTATATGCGAACCCCAGTTACTCAGCCGGCACTTCGTCCAACTCCATGAATCATCAACCACATAGAACTGAACCAGTAAATGCTATCTTGTCCCAATCAGCTCAACCAATTCAGCCACCACAGAACCAAAGACCCCGGCGTATCTTCACCCCTCTCCCTTTACCGCTACCTGTTATCTTCGAGCGGCTCGTACAACAGGGAAAAATCAAACCTCTCCAACCAATTCCACCTCCACAAAATCCTCCACCAAGCTATAACCCGAATACCTTCTGTATCTTCCATCAGACTCCTGGCCATCCCACCGAAAGGTGCCAGCGGCTGCGTCATGAGATTCAGGATCTCATTGACAATAAACAAATCCGAGACCCCACCGAAAAGCCCAATATTGTCACCAACCCCTTACCAGCACACAAGAGGAATGTCGATATAGGTCAAATTACCCCCAGCTCCACTCAAAAGGACTTAAATCCCACTCCATTTAACCCAAACCAGTTCATTGTGCCAGAAACGGATCCTAAGCCCATTGTACCTATACCAACCGAATCTGATGTGTGCTTTCTGGACGCACATTTAACCCCCACCCTTTGGCAGAAATGGGGTGATCTGATAATGGCCATAGAAGCACGAGAATATGAGCAAATGGTGGCTACTGATGTGGAAGTATGGCCGCAAGATGAGCAGTTCAACGAAGAACCCCCGCTTGATGCTTTGGGTAATCTGCTGTTTGCAGGGTCACTTGATGGATTCGCGCCTCCAAACTGGTGTGAGCCATTACCTGTAGAAGAAGGTCAAAGACAGAATGGGACGAAAGAGATTGAGGCGTCCAATGACGTGCAGGAGGTTGAATGGAATCCCACGCCGAATAAATGGCAGCCTGAGGACCCCAATGATCCTTTGGATGAGTCTACACTTCCCATGCTCTTCGATGAGACGTATGTTCCAAAGCCACCACTGTGGGAAGGCCGCCCAGATTTCTCTATGATGAGCGAACATGCCGTAAACCGAATGACAGAGGGAATAGAGTTCGCACCTTATGATTACATAATCGATGAAAGTCTTCCGGCACCCCAAGCGCAAATTCCAGAGGATTATAATATCATGGTGTTGAACGGTGGTTTACCCGATGTTTGGGGACAACAGATGGAGGAAGATGTCGTGGCCAAAGTATGGGTCAATCAGAACGAAGGCATATCACTCTCACCGCTGTGGGTCGGAAAAGATGAAGTATGGGCCGTTAATGAAGCAGCAATGGAAAAGGAAGATGTATGGAGCGAAGCGTTTGTGGAAGGAATTATTAAGGGTTTGGAAGGAACCAGCATTGAAAAAGGGAAGAGAAAGGCAGAAGGAGATCTTGTTGACCTTTACACGGATTACACCGATCTGTGGGGGGACGACATTGATTCGGTTCTTCACTTGCTTCGGAGCGGACGATTTTATCAGCCGCCTCAGGTTTACACTGGAGAAACCTCTAACCCACCACCTAAATCCCTAAGCCAGCCACCTTATAACCCAGCTCCACAAAATAACCCAATTCCAAATCACCTAACCAACCCCAATGACCCGATGGCCGATCCTGTTGATTTTCAAAACCTTTTCGACCCGCCAGCCAACCAATCCCATGCTACCCCCGCGGCCAATGGTCGCGTGCCTCGTTCAAAATCCCTACCAACAGCTGAAGAGAATCCCATCCAAAAACAACTTGAGAAAACCCCAGCCGCTCTAACCATTTGGGGGCTACTCATGAGCTCCAGCGAACATCGTCAGAAGCTGGCTCATGCATTGTCCTGCATGGAGATTGCACCTGATATCACCCCAGAAGCCATGATGGCCGCTATTGTTACCAAACCCACTGTTGCTACCAAACCTGCCAAACATGTAGTAACCTTCACCGAGGCTGATCTCCCGCTGGAAGGGACCGATCACAACAAACCCTTGCACGTGACCATGAAGTGCATGGGGAAATGGATCCCCGTTGTATTAATAGACAATGGCTCTGCACTCAATGTCTGTCCTCTCCGGACGGCTTTATGCTTGGGACTCAAACCGAAGGATTTCACTCCATCTGACCTCACTGTTCGGGCTTACGATAACACTCGTCGCAGTGTACTTGGTACCGTCGAAATGGAGATTGCTGCAGAAGGGTTTAAGTCGACGGTAGAGTTTCATGTACTCGAGATTCCGGCTTCATTTAATTTGCTGTTGGGTCGTCCTTGGATGCATCGACCCGATATTATGGCAGTCCCGTCCACCCTACATCAGAAAGTATTGCTCGGATTAGAAAATGGGACGATTACCCTTTACGGAGACACGGGCATTCGCCCCCATGCTGAAGATAATGCTCCCCTGTTAGAAATTATGCATGATGAGAATGATGTTCAACTCGGGGGGTTTGCTTTTGATACATCCAATGGTGTGTTTACACTTCGCATTGATGATGATTTCTCAATCAGCACCACAGTTCTCGAAATGATGAGGAGGATGTCGTATTTACCAGGCACTGGCTTGGGTCGAACCCGCCAAGGGGTGGCTCAATTTCCAGATTTCCCCTCCCAGCGAGGCCGTTTTGGATTAGGATACGAACCCGCATCGAAGGGTAAGCGAAAGGGTAAGACCAATGAGGCAGAGAGTAGTGCCAATCGCCAGATGCGCTTTGTCAAGGAAGGGTCAAATGCACCGTATCATGGCCATCCTGAGCCATTTGTAAGCGAAATAAGTGGAGAGGTGCACCCTGGATTTGAAATCTTTGCTAATGATGTCTGGGACGGCGAAGACGAGCATGGAAAGGTCGAGAAATTGATGAAAGACCTGAAAACAGACTGGGTGGAGGCTCTGGATGGTGGGGTCTTGATGTCAATGTTCGACGAGGCCAGTCTAACAGGTAAGGATGAAGAGGAGCCAGCAGTGATGATGCTCGGGCAGGAGGCCTTTGAAGACCCTAGCGTGCTGATTGTGGATGCTGTAGGAGGATATAAGAATTGCGCTTTCACACCTGTTGTAAAATTCACTGGCACTTTCACCGAGTCCGAGTCTAATCCCGAGTTTGAGTCTGTGTCTGTCTTTGAGTCGGAGATCGCGCCTCGTGCCACTCCAGGTTGTAGTTTTTCTTTTGAGTTTGAGTCCACTGCTATGTACTGCACCCCTACGGGTTTCATGAATGAAATGGATTCTGATTTCGCTTACTTTGCGGTCCCCGAAATAAATTGTGTTGACCCTGATGATGACGAGACCGAGATTGAGGGAGAAATACCCAAAGAACTTAAGTCTCTAATCGAAAGGGAAAATGAAAGGCATGCTCAGCCAATAAAAGAAGAAGTGATTTCAATTAAATTGAGAGATGGGGAAAACCCTCGCATGGTTCAAATCGGATCCGGGCTATCTTCGGAGGAACAAGAATCACTCGTTGATTTACTCAAAGAATTTGAAGATGTTTTCGCTTGGTCCCACGCAGATATGCCCGGAATCGATCCTGAAATTGTGCAACACCGAATTCCCCTGTATCCCGACGCGAAACCAGTGAAACAGAAATTGAGAAAAATCAGGCCAGATTGGGTCGAGAAGGTCAAAGAGGAAGTTACTAAACAGTTCAACGCCGGTTTTCTGATGGTAACTGAATACCCGCAATGGGTTGCAAATATTGTGCCGGTGCCCAAGAAAGATGGGAGAGTCAGGGTCTGTGTAGACTTCAGAGATTTGAACAAAGCCAGCCCAAAGGACGACTTTCCCTTACCACACATTGATGTACTAGTGGATAATACAGCAGGGCATGCACTGCTGTCATTCATGGATGGATTCTCGGGATACAACCAGATTCTGATGGCACCAGAAGATCGAGAGAAAACAACCTTCACCACTGAATGGGGGACGTTCTGTTACCGAGTCATGCCGTTCGGATTGAAGAATGCTGGGTCAACCTACCAACGAGCCGCAACGACCTTGTTACATGACATGATACATAAAGAGGTCGAGGTTTATGTGGACGACATGATTGTAAAAGCAAAAGAGAGAGAAGGACACCTCCCGGCATTGCGCAAGTTCTTTGAGAGGATACGGAAGTATCGGATGCGTCTCAATCCGCAGAAGTGCACATTCGGAGTCACGGCTGGCAAAATGTTGGGATTCATGATCACCACCAGGGGAATTGAGGTTGACCCGTCAAAAATCAAAGCAATATTGGAAATGGAGCCGCCAAAGACGGAGAAAGAAGTTCGGAGTTTCCTCGGAAAAATTCAGTTCATCAGTAGATTCATCGCCAAGTTAACCTCAACTTGCGAGCCGATGTTTCACCTGCTCAAGAAAGGGGTGCCGTTCGGATGGGACGATAGATGTCAGAAGGCGTTCGAGGCAATTCGAAAGAACCTCCAGAATCCACCAGTGCTGATGCCGCCGATACCTGGTAGGCCATTAATTCTTTACTTATCCGTGTCACAATCGGCAATGGGGTGCATGTTGGCACAAAAAGGAGAAGCTGGGGTAGAAAAAGCCGTTTATTACTTAAGTAAGAAGATGGTGGGAGCGGAAGAAAGATATACCCCGTTGGAGAAGACATGTTGGGCCCTCGTTTGGGCCTCCAAAAAGTTGAGGCATTACATGCTAGCCTATTCAGTGACGTTAATCTCTCGAATGGATCCCCTCAAGTATTTATTCGAAAAATCAGCGCTCACCGGAAAACTGGCACGATGGTTGCTTCTACTGGCTGAATTCGAACTCAAATATGTGACGCGAAAATCAGTAAAAGGAAGGGCTGTGGCAGAATTCCTAACAGATCATCCAATTCAGGGGCCAGAAGATACAGAATTTCAATTTCCCGATGAACATGTCATGACGGTATCGGAAGACGTTTGGAAATTGTACTTTGATGGAGCTGCAAATCAGAAAGGGTTCGGGATCGGCATATTGTTGGTTTCACCAGAAGGCCCGCATATTCCCCTCTCTTTCAAGTTAAACTTCGAGGTTACCAATAACCAGGCAGAATACGAGGCGTGTATTGTCGGAATGGAAGCTGCTCTGGAAATTGGGGTGAAAAAGATGGAGGTGGTAGGAGATTCAAATTTGGTGGTCTCCCAGGCCAACGGTGATTGGAAAGTGCGGGAAGAGAAGTTGAAGCCATACCACAAGGACCTAGACGATCTGATCCATCGATTTGAGCAAGTCACCTTTACTCACATACCAAGGATGAAGAACCAGTTTGCCGATGCTCTCGCTACCCTGGCATCCATGGTAGAATTGCCTGTTGGGGTAAGAATGAGGCCCATCATGATCGAACAAAGGAATAAGCCAGCCTACGAATATGTGATGAACATTGATGAAATTGACGATGGTTTGCCTTGGTACCACGATATTTGGAATCTGGTCGAGAAAGGGGAATATCCAGAAAGAGCGAACAAGAAGGATCGGATAGCATTACAAAGGTTGGCGTCACAATACATCATTTGCGGTGGAAGGCTGTACAAAAGGTCATACTGCGGCATGCACAAATTATGTATTCATGGTGACGACACGAAGAGGGTAATGGAGGAAATTCATGAAGGTATCTGTGGCCCTCACATGAGTGGATTAATGATGGCGAAGAAGATTTTGAGGCAAGGGTATTTCTGGTTGACTCTGGAAACTGATTGTGTTCAGTATGTGCGAAGATGTCACAAATGCCAAGTACATGCTAATCTCATGCACGTTCCACCATCAGAATTACATACGATGGCGACGCCTTGGCCTTTCTCGGTATGGGGCATAGACGTAATTGGGAAAATCACGCCATCAGCATCGAATGGGCACAAATTCATATTGGTGGCAATTGATTATTTCACAAAATGGGTAGAAGCAGCTTCATACGCTACATTGACTGCAGTACAAGTGGCTCATTTTATCAAGCAAAACATCATCTACCGATATGGGGTCCCCAATGCTTTCGTGTCGGACAATGGTGTGCATTTCAAAGGGAGGGCGGCAGAAGTGTTGGAGGAATTCAATGTTCAGATGCACAAATCAACAGTATATAGGCCGCAAACCAACGGAGCAGTGGAAGCGGCAAACAAGTCAATCAAGAATATCTTGGAGAAAACCATCGAATCGTCTAGAGATTGGCATGAGAAGCTACCATTAGCACTATGGGGGTATCGCACTTCTATTCGTACTCCGACGGGGGCAACACCCTATTCTCTAGTCTATGGGATGGAGGCGGTGCTTCCCATTGAGCTAGAAGTGCCGTCTTTGAGGGTGTTGATAGAAAACGAGGTCAATGAGGCTGATTGGCTGAGCGATAGATTCGCAGAGCTAATGTTGTTTGATGAAAGACGGCTACGGGCATTGTACCACATTCAGGGATATCAGAGAAGAATCGCCCGCGCATTCAACAAGAAGGTAAAATCCAGAGATTTGGTCGAAGGAGACATGGTGGTAAAGGAGATTCGGGCACCGATATTTGACCCGCGAGGGAAATTCAGGCCGAAATGGGCAGGGCCATACATCATCAAGACTATTCTCGACGGTGGGGCAACAATGATTCTTGATCTGGATGGTAACGAATTCAACAATCTTGTCAATTTGGACCAACTCAAGCGATATTACCCCTGAGAGATGCTCGTTGGGCGGAAAATCGCAAGGGCGAGCCGACCCAAGCAAAATTTAGAGCAAGCCTGCTAGACCGGAAACCTACACTGGGCGGCCTAGGCAAAATTCAAGGCAAAAATTCAAAAAGAGAGAGCTCGTTGGACCGAAAACCTGAAAAGGCGGTACCAGGCAAGATTTAGAGCGCAAAAAGGAGAGTGTTAATACCGAGTGAACCTTAGCCTGAACTACGCCATGACCTGATTCCTTGAGAAAGGATACGTAGGCAACCCTATCCCGGGGGTTCGGTCCAAGTCTTCTGAGTTGGTCTGCATTAACGCAATATCTGAAGGAGATAGTATGTGGAATCAAGTGAACCAAGAGGGGGAAACCCTTCATCGTTCAATTTTATTCAAATCACTTCTTCGATTACATAAGCTGAGCAAAAAAAAAAAAAAAAAAAGGGAAATGGATGCACCATTTATTCTGGGGAACAGCTTAGTTAAGTCGGGAGAGTCAGTCCACGTTGTTGCCGAATCTCGCTTCCAGCTCCCCTCTGAGCCACTCACGATACTTTCCTCGCAAATGAATACTTGGATACTGGTCTCGGATCCAAGTCACTCTACTTCCCCAGTCACGGCGATAAGCCTCGATCACTGAATGTTTGAATTCGGGGAGATGAAAATCAGCGGGATAGGAGAATTTCACTTCTTGACGAATCCCAAACTGGCGAAGGATGCGCTGAGGAAAATAGAAAGTGAAGCCTGCCAGCCTAGCCAAAACCACCCATGAGTGTCCCATATGCTTGGCCGTCATATCAGGCAAAGGAAGCCAGTGGCACCTCCAAGTAACATACTCCTCTTCCACAGCCATAAAGAAATCCAGCCATTCCTCCACATTGCGACGAGTTTCAATGAAACCTCTCTTCCTCCAGTCCTTAGCCCGGTAAACCCAATCGTTCGCTGGATCTGCGACCAGCTTCATTTTGTCGCACAGCCACATCTGCCAAACCAAAGCCAAAACTCATAAGTCCGAACCAAACCTAAAAAAAAAAAAAAAAAAAAAAAAAAAAAACCTGAAGCAAAAGGGGGCTCCCGGCGAAAATAACTGTTCTTTTAGATTTCACCGCATCCAAGCCCATGAGAGTCTCCGCTAAAACCATGGGAACGACATCCCGTCGTTGCTCAATCTGCGCGGCAACTGAAATGATCGAGGAATTGGGGTTGCCGTCATTTGGAACCAATAGGTAGGTGGCAAGGAGGCACATGCACAAAGCAAACATGCGGCGATTCTGGACTGTGTAATCCAACGGATTGCCACGAGGGCTGAAATCGGCGAAGAGGCGAAGAATGTCGAGCGAACCTCCGCGAGTCAAGTGCCTTGCAACACCTTCACTCGCGCCGAGCTTATCTTTCAGGATCTTGATCAAGTTGGCACGGAGTGGAGGAACCACTGGTTCGGTCTCGGGACGAGTCTCGAGGTATGCGTGAAATTCCTCAACAGTGGGGGAAAGTTCTTGAAGACCAAAGCGGAACACATGAAGCTCGGGATCCCAAAATTGGGTAGCGGCATGCAAAAGCTCGGGACGGCACTACAACAAAAAACACTTTTTATAGCGTTCGAAAAACGCTATAACATCATTTAGATAACGTTCTTATGAACGTTAACACAGCCGCTGTTATTAAAAGTCAGAATCTTTTATAGCGTTCTTTGCATGCTATAATTCACTAAGTTTTTATAACGTTCATTGTATGTTATAATTCACTGAGTTCTTATAACGTTCTTTGCATGCTATAAGTCACTGAGTTTTTATAACGTTCAATGTATGTTATAAGTCACTGAGTTTTTATAACGTTCATTGCATCCTATAACTGACAGTTTTTATAACATTCATTGCATGCTATAACTGATAGTTTTTATAACGTTCAAAGAACGCTATGTATTAGAAATAAATTTTTTTAAAATTTGTTTTCCAATTATAATCGTTATATATGATGAACCTATCATACCATTCATTTCATCCCAATCCTTTCATTTTGAATAGCATAATCGTAAACAAAAACAAAAATCAATCGTTGAGCCAAATTGCCAATAAGAAATACTATCTATTAACACATTGTTCCATATATACAAAATAGTAGCAATCTTCATCTAACATTGGTGAAGTCAAAATACAAGCAAGTAGACATTCAAGTATCTCAAAACAAAGTTGCCCAATTACATAATATGTTGATACAAAAAGTGGTGACGTTGATGCAAAAACTTCAATCGAGTTCCAAAACCAACACTAGCAAGATAATCATAATATCCATCTTGAGCAAAAAGTGACGAATTATCCATCTTCTCTTCAAACAATCAACCTACATACAATGTAAGAAAGAGACTTAGAAGATAACACAATAAATTACCAGGATTCTAATTCAATAATCAAGAAACCATGGACATTAAATGAACTAGAGAACGCAAAGTTTGATATCATGGCTAAAACGGGCAAAAGCAGAAGGGTTTTTCAATGGAGCCTGCAAGTTCAGAAAATGGCAGATTACTTTGGACTATCCAGTTCTTCTTTACAATCCCATTTCTTCTGAAAAAGAATGCTGGAAGTATGTAAGACCAGCCATGCACAAAAGTGATACAAAAGTGCTCAGCCATCCTAGACTAGCTGAACTTGCAGGCTCCATATAGCACTTCGTATAGCACAAAAGTGATACAAAAGTGAACTTGCAGGCTGAACTTCATATGGCACTTCCTATAGCTTAACTTGCAGGCTCCATATAGCACAAAAGTGATACAAAAATGCACTTCATATAGCATACTATAACTCAGTTTTATAACGTTCAATGCATCCCATGATGACCAAACTAACCATGTTCTGCATTTCCCCTAGCTCAGGCTTTTAATTGACATCACCAGTTAGGACAGCAGCGTTAAACAGTCAGGGTTTGACTGGTAGACCAATAATGAGGGGATCGGTGCTCTCACTAGTCATGACTATAGTGGAGTACTTTTTCTTAGAAGACAAAACCAAACACCCAACAAGAGTACCAAGGGACAGGCCCCTTGCTTTCAAGCCATACACCTATACAAGGAACTAAAGAAACAGGAAACAAGAGGAAAAAAGAATATAATCAACTCAATACAGAGATCATCACATAAGGGCAGAAGTCAACCTATAGGTTGTCTATTATAAGTGTGAAATTGTTTCCCTCCCTATGCATATGTATACTGCATTAGTGGTATGTTGGTGGAAGAAGTCAACCTATTGTTCTTAACTCATATAATGACATTATTCTTCGGAAATATTTATGTTCTGCATCCCCCACAGGTTGTGTCCTGTATCAGTTTATTAAAGCTGAGTCCACGTGTTCATGTCATGTCAAGTGTCCATGTCCTTGCTTCTTAGGTAATTAGGAACTAAGGAAACAAATTATCATCCTATCAACACTGACCATGCAAAGGTAGTTGTAGCAGACAACAGTCCACTGGGCGTTACCTTTAATCCCTAAGGATGTTGACCCGATCCAACAGCTGTTAAAGCGTGCTCGATTTGAACAAGCTTCCCAGAAGGGCTGTTCCGTATAATACCAATGGTAAGTAAAAGTCAGATAATTTGGATCTCACTCACATTGAATTGTTGCCTTAGTTCATAGTTTGCTGGCATATACATAAAGAAAGACAATATGGATAGAACTTGAGATTCACATGCATTTACACAATATAAATAGGAGTTGGGACCTGTTGTAAATCGAAATGATATACTTTACATATATGTTTATTTTTCATTAGCATAAAATTGAAGTAGTTTTCTGGATTAGTAAAGCTAAACTAGATATGGTTAATGTTTTGAATCCACTGCCTGACAATTTTAGGTCCTCTCTTGCAAACATGAGCAAAATAAATTACCCTTCAAAATAACTTGCACTTAAGCAAAATTAGAGGAAAAAAGAACAATTTACAATTCCACAAGGAAGATATCTTGACATCCAAAAACTTAAGCAGTACTAAAGCTCCGAGTAGATCCACAATGATCACCACATTCCAGATTCGGTCATAACTCACAGCACAATTTTATGAATCTCGTACCGTACCAATCGGTGCAGGTCGAGATGTACCAGATGTCCGGGTCGGCAAGAAAAAGGTACACATCAAGAGCAGTTCCGTCCCACCTGATTTACCGGGCTATTTCAGAATGTTCCAGAGATTCCGGTCCATTTCGGCTGTTCCGCTCGTATTGCGGTTCCCATCCGATACACCCGGTCTATCATAAGCCATAAGGATTTGAGGAGATAAAATATATACTCCAGTCTCCCACAACATAGAAAGTAAATTATCTCTAATTGCTAAGAATGTCATTCAGCAAGGTGGGGCAAATGAGTTCTCTATGAGAATAAAATACATTTAACTGACTGACCCACTAAGGTTGGATCATTGGATTGGGGTACAATATACAACTAAAATTAAGAGCACGAGGGTATGTCATGTTTAGGAAGAACACAGTAGTACTCTATATCCTCTAAAAGATTGCCTTTTTCTTCTATTTTCGCCGTTACTGATCGGTGGGCCTCAGGTAAAGGATTAATTAGATCTTAATAAGGATATAAGGTGAGCAAAGACAATTTCAGCAATTATGATTTTTCGATTTTGATTGTGGTTCTAAGTGCTCTGGTTTCAACAATGGTGGCAGGATATCAAAGGTTTGTTGCTCTTTTGCTACAGAAGTAACACAAAAACTAATCAGATCTCAACAGATGGAAATTCGACCACCTCCTTTTAAGGGAAAAAATCTGAAACCCAAATTAGGGTTTTCTGGGCAAAACTAAAGTCCCAATAATCATATTCAAATGAGACAAAAACCCAATTACAGTTCATTCAAACCGTTTCCATTATTAACTTTCCCAAGCTAATGGATGATATTCAAACCCTAGTCTTGTGACTCTTGTCTTTGGGTAAGAATCAAGGGAAAAAATCAACTCAAACCTGGTGACGCTTCCCTGGACGAAAATTCTTTGCTTCAAACGGTGCAGCAAATCGTAAAATGGCTTTCCATTCTTCTCTGAGCAAGAAAGAGGGAGTTGAAAACCGTGAATTAGGGTACACGTATATACAAATTCTGGATAAAAGAGAGAAACGAACCAAACCTTTGGGTGGAAGAAGAAGTCTGAACTCGCTTAAAACCCTACCTTAACTAGAGATGAATAGTGAATACACTGGCTCACAAAATAGAGTTGGGCGCCACTTGAAACGATTGAAATTTTAGAACCCGCGTATGCGATTTTTGGGGGCAAAGAGATTTGGCACTTGAATTTTGGTTGGAACGTTATGATAGACTTAATGAAACGCTATAATCTTATCTTCCGCTTCTTTCCGTGTCCTTCAACACAAGGAATGCTATTGTTGCCTCTCTATTATAGCATTTCTAAAAGAATGCTATAATATTATGCTATTAAAAGCCAAATTTGTTGTAGTGCGGATGGGAATGGAGTGGATATGGCGTAAGGAGTTGAGATGGTGGCTACGGAAGTTGAACCAATCAATGTTTTCGAAGCTTGCAATCCATGGTTGAAGCACAGCGGACGCGAGCATGGCCATCACGTGGATTCGGAAAGGAAAGAAATGTACAAAAGTGGAATAGCGAAAATTGATGTGGAGAAAATGCCTGGCAAGGCATGGGATTTATAGTGGGATTGTGGTGACTAGTGTATATATATACATGTATATACATGCATATATATATACATGTATATATATATATATATATATATATATATATATATATATATATATATATATATATATATATATATATATATATATATACTATGGTAAGAGAATCCAAGGCGTTCAAAGTTCATTCCCAAGAAATCTGCATGTGGAATTTTAAAAGAACCTTGGAAACAGGTAGCATCTATTGGAAAATGTAGGAGGAAAACTTCGAAAAAGTATATGGGAGCCTTGGGGAGGAGATTTGAATAGTTTATATGAAGTTTGGGGCATAAAAGCGTCATGCAAAGGGGACAGAAAAGTGCCTTGGGAAGAACAAGATGCTGCCAGGACTCGGGTTCAGGCGCCTGAACCCTCCTCCTTCAGGCGCCCAGACCTATTTCAGGCGCCTGAACCTCCCCCTTTAGGCGCCCAGACTCAGTTCAGGCGCCTGAACCATCCTCCTTCAGGCGCCTGGAAACCAGATATCAGCATTTTCACTTTTGATCCCCGAATCCAGTTCCATGCATTTTTGACAAGTTCCATTGATCCCAACGTGTTCCAGCGGGCATTTGTGACTTGCAGGGGAGTTCCATTCGCAAAAGATCCGGGAAACGAGACGTTTAGACCAAGTTTTTTCACAGACAGGGCATGGTTTAGCGTTTCAAAATCATAATTAAAGGTTGCAAGCGGATGCTATCGAGTTCGAGTGGCTGAATTGGTCGAATATGACGTTGCAAAGGCAGTGGGACGTTTATTCACGGAGAAGAATGCGTGGCATGGAGAATTGTCTTTTCAAACAAGCCCTATGGATGCCAAATTCCGTCCTAGGGTCATTTGTGTCGCTTCGTTCATCTAAAAGAATTGAGTGTATATGTTTGAGTCAAGTGAAAGTGTCGATAACGTTCGTTGTCATGTTTATTTTATATCCGAGTCGTTTATGTCAATGGTTGTTCGTTTTAACGTGTTTCGGACAAATTCACGAACCCGCGTGTCAACCACCATGTTTCACTGTTTGGCCTGTATACACGCTTATCAATGGAACCTTTTTGCTTGTTTTTCGTGAGTTTTACAACCGGTGTTTTGCTATGATCACAATAAAGAGACGCCTGAACAATATGCGAAGTGCAAATCATATATATCCAAATATGACATCCACGAAAAGTCAGTACATGCAAGTCAACGTGAATCGAATAATCAAGTCATAATCCATAAGAACTGGAGCAAACACATGCCCGAACAAGCAAAACAGGCACGCAGGCCCAATCCAAAAAGCTACCTGGGCACGCAGGCCCGAAATGGTAAAAGAAAAAGCTGATCTAAGAAGCAAAAGTAAAACTCATAGTAACCTAAGATCACCTAAGTGCTAACTATGGGTCACCTATCTCCTCGTCGTCCTCGGCCCCCCTCCTCGCTCTCCGCTGTGTCCTCCGGGACAGGCTCCTGTGGGGTAGGCTCGTCTGCAGTAGGCCCTCTGCTCGTCGATGGCTCGCCAACTCTCTGACGAACCGATCGTCCGTCCGCGCCGTCCTCATCCTCAGACTCTCTCATCGCAACATAGCCTACTTCCTTCGAGCGGAATAGGCGGATGGTCGTCGATCCAGGACCTGCGACGCCACCTCTCTCGCGTCTCCGGGGCACCGGTAAGCAAGTCAAAACACAGAGCATATCAGCATTCTGCAAATCAAACATATGTCGGAATCAAATTCAGGAAACTAAAAGTACCGGGATACTCCTGGAAAGAGGAGGACGGGGAGCAACTGGAGGGGCAGGGTCGCCCAGCCGTCGAAGCACCACGTCAGCACCAGCCACCAGCTGGCGAACCAGGGTCCGCAGACTGTGAGTCTGCTCGTAGTAAAAGCGCGCGGTGTCCTGGGAAAACTGCATCAGGAAGCAACAGTTTCAACAAACGAGTTTCAACATTGATGAAAAGCAAAAGGGAATAATGGAACTTTGCATACCGGGCCCGTAGGGAGCGGAAGGTCGGCGGCTGGTCGAGGGATATCTACATACCCTCTCTCTCCCTCAGGTGTCTGTACAGAGACCTGCCACAACCTCATAGCCTCGTAGGCCGACCTCTCAGAAGGATCAGGCTCTCTTGCAACAACACCACCCCACCTCTCTCTGAGGACAGGCCTAAGTCCACTCCCTCTAGGCACCACCTCCTCGCTCACTCTCTCTCCCTCTCTAACCCTCTCTCCCTCACCCCCGGCAGAAGATCCCCCTCTCTCTCTCACAACAGAGGGGCCAGCCCCCTCTCTCACTCCAGCACCACCACCAGCCTGTCCCTCGGCTCCAGCTCTCTCCGCCTGCTCAGCAGCCAAAGCCTCTGCAGCCTCCAACGCAGCAGCCTCCTGTGCAGCTCTAGCTCTCTCTCTGAACCCTGCCACGTCAAGTGGACCAGCGAGGTACCACTGCCTGTACTCCTCATAGTCCTCTGTCGGTCGGAGGTACTGGTCCAAAGCTGTGTCGAGGATAGTGTATCGCTCGATCTCTGCCAAAGTGTAGCTCTCAGTCCTCAGAACCAGCGGCGGGAGAGGTCCTGGCACTACCTGTGTCGGGGCACAAATCGACTGGCATAATACCTTGTCTCCAAGGTACCACTACCAGCCGTAAGCGCACTCCAACAGCACTCTCCCTCGGGTCAGCTCTCTGCTCGGTGCCAAGTACTCGTCCTGGACCCCATCCCATATCTGCCAGTGCACCTATGCAGAAAACAAAAGTGCATGAGATGGAAAGCAATAAAGGTACAATGCAATACTGAAAGGGTATCTGAGGCATGTACATACCCCTGCACTGGTGAGCCGGTCAAGCTCTCCACGGAAGAAATCCAGCTGGCCGCGCACGGCACTCTTCCCTCTGTATCCTTTCCCCCAGCGAAGAGCCCGAGGAATCACACGCTGATCCCGGTAAGAGGACTCCGGGGACGTCAGTCTCAGCACCTCGTAAGCCCACAACTGCAAAACAATGTTGAAATGGTCAGTAGATGCACGATGAGCAGACAAATAGAAACTCAATAAAGCAATAACTCCGAAATAGGAAGTTATTTGGTTTACCTCCTAAACTGACCACAATCCTCCTATAGTCGTCGCCACGCCTCGAGAGACTGAGCCCATGAAAGCGTAACACGAGGCCAAGGCCCAGCCTCCCCAGTCATATCTGGCAACTCGATCAAAGTCTCTCAATGCTGCCAGATAACCCAGGTGCACATGGTGACGTCGGTTCTCGAACAAGGTCGCGCCGAACATGTAAAGTAGATAACACCGGGCCTTCTGCTCTGCAGCAAGCCGAGAAGTGGGTCTCCCGAGACAGTGATCAGCAAACTGACCATAACCAGCAGAATCGGCCCCGTGATTGGGCTTCCAGCCCAAGTAGTACCGCAGCGCATCATCGGACTGGGCAATCCCTGAGTCAAAAGGCAAAGGCTCTCCACCAACCCGCAGGCCTGTAATCGCTGAGAAGTCTAAAGGTGTCATCGTCGCCTCGCCAAACTGTAGGTGAAGGGTATTTGTGGAATCCCTCCACCTCTCTGCAAGAGCTGTCACCACGGCATGATCACGCATCGTCAGTGTCTGCGTCTCTATGAATGGCTCGAAACCTGAAAGCGCCACCAACTCTCTCACGTCGTGGTGGAGGTCCACGAAGAGAGATAATGTCTTCCCAGATGAGCCACTCATAGTCAGGCACCTGTTCACCTGTTGAGATAGAAAAACACTTCATCAGTATCAAATGATTCAGGAAATTCATACATTCACAATGCATAAGCAATCAAGAATTCAATAAGTAGAGAGCATGATGAATCAAGTTTGTACCTCCAAACAGTCTCGAGAAAGGTGTCTCCCAGGGTCCAACAAGATCTCCTCTCCGTCATATCTCTCCTGCAGTGAGGTATATCTGTCTATCGCCGAAGGAATAATGTGGTGCAACGGTGCATCATAGGTATCTGCATGAAAAATCGGCCTCCCCAACAATGCCCGTCGGGCCACCTCCACCACAGACACCCTCGGGCCTCTCTCTCTCTCTCTCTCTCCTCGGCCTCAACCTCCCTCAGCACCTCAGAAACAGTCTCCTCAGTCACCGGAGGAACATCTGTCTCTTCCATAGCAATCCCCTTTCCCTTATGTATCCCGCTTGTCCCCACTCCAGAGTGCTCGATAGGGTCGCGGGGGCCCAAACCATCACCCACACCCCCACCAACAGCCTCACCAATACCCCTCGTCAAGCCATCACCATCTCTCTCTCCTGTACTACCTGTGTCTCTACCGGCAACATCTCTGCCACCAACGACACTACCACCAATACCACCAACACCACCAACATCACCAACACCACCCAAACCACCCGCAGCCAGAACAACATCATCAACAACAGGCAATGTACCACTATGTGCAGGAGTATCAATAACAGTGGGTAAACTGCTCGAAGTGCTTAGAACGGTTCTAACAGAACTTACCCGGTCCGGATCTGAAGTTCCTATAGGATTTTGGACCGGCACAGGGTCGGCCACCTCCTCTCTGGCGCCGCCGGCAGCCGTGGTGGCCGGCTGGGTTTCCTCCACCCCGGTCGTGGCCTCCTCAGGGTCGTGGGTTCCACCCACGGGTTCCATAGCCGCCGCAGCATCACCCACGGTGGTCTCCACCGCCGGTGGAGCCACCACCGTACTCTCCTCCGCGTCGCCGGTACCGGAGAGGCCCGTAGAAGAATCGGTGTGCCTCGAATCCGCCATGGATGTGCGATTTATGAACCGAAATAGTGCAGAACCGAATGGATCTAGGTTTGGTTGAGTGAAATCGAGTTTTGGAGAAGATTTGATGGGGATTTGCGGTGAACCGATCGGTTTTTGGGGGTTTAGGAGAGATGAGGGAGAGAGGAATGGCCGGTTTTTGGAGGAAGAAGAAGAAGAATGATCGAAAAAGGGGGCACCTGGACTGATTATGTGACACCCGAACGGTTGCGACTGTTCACGTTTTGAGGGAGTTCAGGCGCCTGAAGTGATTCCAGGCGCCTGGATTGCGTGAGTTCAGGCGCCTGAAGTGATTCCAGGCGCCTGGATTGGGTTGATCCAGGTGTTCCTCAGCTGGTCCAGGTGCAGTGCAGTGCAACCCAATTGAAATTGTTTGGAACTTTTGAGGGTTCCTAGGACTTTTTGAAACACTTCTAGAAAAATTTTAGTTCGAATCACCGTTTTAAGAAAATGTCTAAATCATCGTTTTGAGGGTTAATTTATTTTAATCCGTTTAAATCATCGTTTTGAGGGTTAATTTATTTTAATCCGTTTAAATCATCATTTTGAGGGTTAATTTATTTTGATCCGTTTAAATCATCGTTTTGAGGGTTAATTTATTTTAATCCGTTTAAATCATCGTTTTGAGGGTTAATTGTGTTTTACGTTTGTTAGTGGACGGGAGCGAGATCCTGGTGGGTTTTGCTGCAGATTCCCTGGGGGACATCCCAGCACATTCTCTTCCCTTCCCCTAGGTGACCCCTCACCCTTTTTGAAAGACCCAAAGTGGCCCTCTTGGACCCTTGGTTGTCTATAAATAAGACTCTCCTCTCTCATTTAAGGGGCAGAGAAGAAGATTACCCCCTTTCAGATTGCTACCCTGCTGCAAGCTCTCCAGAAAACTCAACTCATCACTCATCCTTCAAACACAACCCCTTTCAACCCCAAAAACATTCTTTGGTTTCACCAATCCATCATATACATACCCCAACCAACTGAACTTCGTCCAAGTCCCTACGAAATCATTCCTTAGTTCAGCAACCTCAGATATCAGAACCATATCCTTACAAAATCTCTTCCAAGAATCCATTCCAAGTCCTTGATCAAACCAAAAAGGTAGTTATCCTACCAACTCGTCCAAGTAGGCCCTGAGGGGGGAACCCATTCAAGTTCTTCCTGGTCATCCATGCCAGTAGAGAGCTTGAGAGTGGTTTGAAAATCATCAAAACAGGAAAATATTTCGAGTATCAGATTCTGGTCCAGGCGCCTGAACCATCCACCTTCAGGTGCCCAGACTCAGTTCAGGCGCCTGAACCATCCTCCTTCAGGCGCCTAAACCCAATCCAGGCGCCTGAACCATCCTCCTTCAGGCGCCTGGACCCCATTCTGGTGCACATTTTATGGTCAATTTCGGGGTCATTTTGAGACGTTTTGGTGGTATTTTAGTGTAAACTCCGTATTCCCAGTACATAAGCCATCTATTTACAGTGTTTTGCATGAGCATGTTCACCTATTTCGTTAATCTTTTCGATACATTTGTCGTGTTTTCCGCATGAGTTTGTGTTTGAAGTCCGTTTAAACAATAGTTTCAAAATCTGTTAAACATTTAGTAGAGACCGGTGTTCACACCGGGCGAGAGGGGGTGCTTTAAATTCCTTCCCCTCTCGTAACCTAGCTCCCGGACCCGAGAAATCTCATTTTTGGAGACCGGTAAAGCATTTTCCATATCAAGGGTAAAAGAGTCATTTTTCAATGGTTTCTCGGGTATGGTCCTCAAATCCGGGTGGCGACTCCATTCAATCAATCAAACCAAATCGATCAATCAAAACCGTTTTTCAAATTAAACCAATCGATTTTCGTGGACATACGCGTCGCGTTTTCCGCGGGGTGTTCACACTAATCTAGATAAAGAAACCAAATTTCTAGATATGGAGGGAACATAAAAAGTGTCTTCAAGATCTATCTGATGACCCGTCTCTAAGACCAAGCGATAGGTTCCAACAGCTAACACTTCAGCTTTGAGACGGTTCCAACAGCTAACAGCAAGATTTGATTCGTAACATACAAAAGAAAGATTCTTACCCTTCTTTTCGAACCAAGCTTTACGCTTATTGCAGTCCTTCTTCACATGTCCCTTCTTGCCACAAAAATTGCACTTGACAGTGAAACTATTATCACCATGGGCCTGGCTACTTTCCCCAGGTCCACTGACTTTCTTTGGTGGATATTTCTTTGCCTTACCCTTTTTCTTCATAGCAACTTGAGTCACTGCCAATGCAGTGTGACACCCTTCCTCCCTCAATCTCACTTCCTCCTGAACACACATGTTTGTCAGCTCATTCAAATTCCACTCATCCTTGTGAGTGTTATAGTGAATTTTGAATGGGCCAAACTCTTTTGGAAGTGAGTTGAGTATAAACTGCACAAGGAAGGACTCATCCCCTTTCATTCCCAAGGTTGCAAGCTTTGCAGCTTTATCAGCCATGTTCAAGATGTGTTCCTGAACTCCACGACTACCATCACATTTCATGGTAGTCAATTCAGCCATAATTGTGCCAGCAAGTGACTTATCAACAGATTTAAAACGGTCCTCCACAACATTTAAGTACTCTAATGCAATGGATTCCTGTGGTAGGGAGGTTTTGATGTTATTCGCAATGGTCATCTTCATGAACATTAAACTG
Source organism: Vaccinium darrowii (assembly GCA_020921065.1). Lineage (NCBI taxonomy): Eukaryota > Viridiplantae > Streptophyta > Magnoliopsida > Ericales > Ericaceae > Vaccinium > Vaccinium darrowii. Next base: position 283,842 of record CM037156.1, read on the forward strand.
AGCCTGTTCGACCTTTCCCAGTTATTGAAATGGTTAACTTGTGCCTTGGTACTCTCATCTGTAATGTCCGCAGGTTTTGCAACAAGTAATGCCATATCAAGGTCCAATACACCTGCTTGACCGAAATCCTAGACCTAAATTAATGGGTTGCCCCAAGCGTAGGGTTGAGACCAGTGTAGCACAATACCCGGTAAGACCGGAATCGAATCCACAGAGAAGGTGGAAAGTGCTTACTAAAACTCGGGTTGCTAAGTTTAACACGGCTCTTAGGTAGCCACCCTTTATGATTTGATTGGATAATTAACTAAACTAAGAGAATTTTGACTTAACTTAAATTATTTAAAAGAAGGTACGGTCGTAGGGGTCATAACACAAGTGACCAGGTCTGGACATTTCCCGCTCCGTTCAGTGTTCCAAAGAAACAATCAATTTTAGAGAGAAAAGGATACCCTGAAAGATGCGAATCCTCGCAATCGCCATTACCCATGCACAGCGAAGAACAAGTTTTGGTCCCCCATTCCTCGCGTTACATGGGTTCCGGTGGAACTCGGATTCGTCCAACGGAAGTTCTTTAATAACCTAAAATTGCTTTTTCCATTGCTTATTGTGAAAATTGGAGCAAGAGCAAACCCAGCCCTGGCCACGGCGTATTAATCACCCCGCGACCATACCTATGGAAACTACTCACTCATATTAACTAGAACAAGCAAGAATAATCTGAAATAAACCATGCTATTATACTGAATGTGAATTAAAACAGAGATTCGAAAGCAAAGCGCGGACAAACTCCCGCGAACTAAGATTAATGGAAATAAAACACGAAGTTACCGAAGCAATACTTGAAACAGCGAATGAAAACTCCAAAAACTTCAATGCAAAAGTCTCCGGGAAGTTGAATCTCCAGAGGAAAAATCGGCTACTACTAGGAAGCAAAAACAAAACAAAGTGCGAACCCTAATTTGGCCTAAAAACAGAGTATTTATCTTCCCCCGAAGTCAAAACACGTGGCAAAGTCAAACGGCTGTTTTAAGGCACCCGGTATCGATACAGGCAAAGCCCTATATCGGTACCCAGACATTCTGTTCCCGTATGGTCACTCGGGTATCGATACAGGCAAATCCCTGTATCGATACCGACACCCTTAAAGTGACTTCCAAGCTTGTGTGGTCGTCCTGGCTTGGGTCCCACCGGTTCCCAGCATGCCCAATGTCATGTGTCCACTTTACGTGCTTCTCCGGTCCGTTTCCTACAAAACAAACACAACAATACCAAAACACAAGACAACACCGCATCAAGTGGAAAATGGAATAAATCGCGCCTCTAATGCGCTAATTCGCCCTACCTAGGCGCTTATATCCTGAGATATTGCGCGCCTATCACACCCCCCAACTTGAAGGTTGCTGGTCCCGAGCAACGAAAAGAATAAAACAAATAAATAAAAGGATAGATCTTTTAAACCCCCAGGTGGCCCCGGTAGGACGAGTGAAGTCTCGTGAGGGTTTTCAGCAGTGATAACCCACAAAACACAAAGGACTCGGACATTTGGATGCAACTCAACCCAATCAACCTAATGATTAATCTTTTTCTGTTTTTCCTTCTTTTTTTTTTTTTGTTTTTCTTACCACTTTTTTCTTGTGGTCGTGCAATGCCTGGATCTGTCGGGCTTTCTAGTTGACCCATGTAACGAGCTTTAGGTCGGTCATCCCCAAGCCAAATGGCCTTAGGGTACCAGGTTTAAAGAGACCCATCAGACTTAATTGCTCGAGTAAAAAAGGCTTTAGGGAGAGACCCAGACTAACCACATTTAACCAATGCCTTCACAAGGTCTATCCATCTTGTAATGCGAACAATACGGTGGGAGCAAACCCCGATTGCCCGAATACTCAATGAACGCCCGGATAAGCAATACCAATTTAGCGCACAATGTAGGAAAGGGGTTCCAATTAGCCCGTGGGTGCAATCAACTAACACCGAAATATCAATAATATGTAAACCAAATTCAAGGCTAGTGAATGCTCAGAGTGGGACAGTGCGCGTGAAAAGCATGAACTCAAGTGATCAAACACTATCCAACTATAGATGATATGGCTAACTGAGTGTTTCCTAAACATCATGTTCACGTGCTTAAGTTTATTCATGAAATCGTATCGAGACTCCGACTCGCACAACAACCACTAGCGCTAATTAATGGCCATCAACCAAGAATACTTACACCCAAGCATCCAAATTCTTTTTTTTTTTTGAAAAAGAACATGTTGTTTGAAAAACATGTACGAAGTACACCCTCCCCCCAACTTAGAATGCGCTATGCCCTCATAGCAGGAAGGCAAGATTATAAAGGAAAGAACAAGGGAGAGAAATGGACCGTCGGATGGCAGCCAACCATCATGACCCCGGCCGATGGCTAGGTGATTTCGGGTACTCTCGCCGTGCACCCTTGCAAAAACATCAGTCCAGCCCGGCACGTGGTATCCGGGCATTGCTTGACCGACCAAGTGACTAAAAATAAGACGCGTCTCAAGCGTAGGACTCTCGACCGATGTAACATAATATCCGGAAGTACCGGAGTCGAATCCACAGAGACGGACGAACGTGTGCAGGACTCAAAGATGACGGGTTCACAGTTTATCTTGGCTCTTAGGTAGCCACCCCTTGTTTAATGATTAATTTACTAACTAAATTACCAGATTGAATTAACTAAAAACAGATTTAAAAAGGAGAGTACAGCAGTGGGAACCCAGCGTCCGCGACTAGCCTAACCAATGTTTACTCGGGCCACAATTACTCCTTTTACTGATTTTAGAATAAGAAAAAGATCCCTAACAAATGCGCACCACCTGTCACCAGATTCCGTGCGCATTCAAATTCCGGCGATGCCTGGGTTTTGTTTGTTAGACGAGTTTCCGTTTCCTAAAACTGCCCGAAAATCAAGTTAATTCGGCCCTGAGGTGAAACATCGATTAGTCTAGTGTGCAGCGCCTTCGCCCGCAGCCGCACTCTATACGACTACTCGCTCATGATGCTTGAAGTAACAGAAATTATAATAACCCTAGATCTAAACATGACTCTGAATACGAAATAAACAAAAGATACGAATTAAACAAGTACCAAAGAATAACTTTATTAAAGAACGGGAATTAATAACAAATTACCGGAATGCGAGTAATTGAACAAAGCTTGAAAACTCGAAAGGAAAATCTCCAAAGGAAAAGTCGGCTCCTCAAACGGGAGAAAAACAAAATAAAGTTGGAACCCTAATTCTGCCTCAAAAAGAGGTATTTATGTCTTTCCCGAAGCCCAAACACGTGGCAAAATCACCGGCCCAATTAAGCTAGTCGGTATCGATACAGGCTTTTAGCCGTATCGATACCCAGACATTCTGTTCGCAGATGATGCCCACGGTATCGATACAGAGAAAGTCATGTATCGATACCGAGCCTCTAAAATTGCTTTTGGCTTGTTTGCTCGCCCTTGCTTGGGCCCCACCGGTTCCCAGCATGCCCAATGTCATGTGTCCACTTTACGTGCTCCTCCGGCCCGTTTCCTACAAAACAAACACAACAATACCAAAACACAAGACAACACCGCATCAAGTGGAAAATGGAATAAATCGCGCCTCTAATGCGCTAATTCGCCCTACTTAGGCGCTTATATCTTGAGATATTGAGCGCCTATCACACCCCCCAACTTGAAGGTTGCTAGTCCCGAGCAACGAAAAGAATAAAACAAATAAATAAAATGATAGATCTTTTAAACACCCGGGCGGCCCCGGTAGGACGAGTGAAGTCTCGTGAGGGTTTTCAGCAATGATAACCCACAAAACACAAAGGACTCGGACATTTGAATGCAACTCAACCCAATCAATAGCTTCTCGAACCACTACAGTGTCTGTCAGGCATGTCAAAGGCAAGATATTTCCTCCATGGACAAAGTTAAACAAGTGAACTTCGTAGCAATCTTAGCACAAAAACTAATCCTCTCACCTACGATCAGATAGAGAATTTTCAAATGGCATGCATGTATGGAAAAACCACATGTAGAAATTCACCAACCTCAAGAATAGTTCACACACCGTTGATAGCCCAATATTTCTTTAAGCACACTCCTTCCCTTTTCTTTTCTTTTTTGTTCTTTTTTTTTTTTTTTTTTTTGTGTGGTCGTGTAATACCGGATCTCTCGGGCTTTCTAGTTGACTCTCTAGCGAGCTTTGGGTCGGCTATCCCCAAGCCAAACGGCTTTAGAGCACCAGGTTTTAAGAGACCCCTACGGACCTAATTGCTCAAGTCAAAAAGGCTTTATTGAGATCCAAGCTAACCAAAATTAGCGATACTTTCACAAGGTCTATCTATCTTTTGATGCGAACAACACGGTGGGAGCATACCCCAATTGTTCGGTTACTACTCAATGGACGCCCCGGATAAGCATTAACAATATAGCACACATAACTTGTTCTTCTTTTTTTTTATTGGGCAAGGAGTTCCAAAAAAAAAATGTCATTGAATAAGTTAACACATACTGAAATATCAAAGACATATGAACCAAACTCGAGGCTGGTAAATACTCTAGTGGAACAGTGTGTGTGTGAGAGCATGTTTCCAAATGACCAAACGCTATCCGACTATAGATGATACGGGCTAACCAAGTGGTTCCTAAACATCATGTTCACGAGCTTAAGTCTATCCATGAAATCATATCGAGACTCTGACTCGCACAACAACCATTATGGCGCTAATTAGCAGTCATCAACCAAGAATAGTTACACCCACACATCCAAATTCCTTCTTCTTTTTTTTTTTTTAAATCAAAAACATGTACGAAGTACACCCTCCCCCCAACTTGAATTGTGCTCTGTCCCCAGAGCATAGAGACAAAGAAAGAGAAAAACAAAGAGAAGGAAAGGGTGAACCTGAGGTGGCAGCCAACCACCATGACCCCGGCCGATGTATGGGGAATTTGCCGTCACCGTTGCGTTTCGTCATCGGAACTGCTTCCAGGATCCGCTCCTTTAGGCCTAACAAGGTCCACAGCTAGTCACAAAGAGCCGTGCCAAAGCTTTATTGGACTGACAACCGCCACACTTAGTGGCACCCCTGCTCAAGGCTCCTGAATGCCTCACTCACTCCGGCGGAGAGGCTCAAACTACCAAGGCTGGTGTGGTAGCATGCTCGTCCTGCAAAAGACTAAAGAACCAACTACCTACTAGGCAACAAATGACATTAGTACCGCCCGCTCGTGAAAGCCGGGCCACAACAAATAAAGAGAGAAAATAAAGAACACCACCAGACATTCACGCAGTCTCACGTGTCATACTTTTCTCCCCATCCCCCAACTTGAATTGAAGAGTGGGTGGCTATACAAGACCATCATGGTTTTTTTTTTTTTTTCTCTTTTTGAATGAATTTTAAGTGGGAGAGAGAGAGAGAGAGAGAGAGAGAGATCTTTGAAACGTGGAATTCGAAAATTAATCAAATTAATCAAATCCACAAAGATGAATCCCATGAATGCACCACCCCACGCTAAACTTTTTGCTAAAAACTGAACTCGGCCAGACCACAAGAAAAGATACTTCGAGTAAAGCAATTGCCGAATTGTTTTAAGAAATTGAAATGCCTCTAAGTGCTCACGTGGAACCAAATTAAGTTTCGAGCAGTGGACATAATTTGCAATAGAAGGAAGATAAACAAAATCGTTATCATCAACACCAAGAAAATCAATATGTTCCACTACCGTCGACTTCGACTCTTCTACCAAAACCTCCTCAACTGAGTTTGGTTCCTCAACGAATTCCTCCTCAACAAAGTCTTGGTCCCCAAAACTAAGAGACTCACTCTCGAACCCATACTTCCTATCTTGCTCGGCCATTAAGGACTGCAAATAATCAATCTTAGCATCCCACTCCTCAGTAGTGGGAGATTGTTCGACTGGATCATCATACAGAGGGCAGTGAGCTCCTCGTTCTCTAGACTCATAGGAACGCAAAAGGAAAATGTAGGCAGCGCGGATCAACAGTGGGAGATACATGAGAGGGGGTCGATACATGAGAGGGGGCTCAACCTTTACATTAGACTCAAGGGTGAAACATTGGGCAGTTAGCTCCGTGTTCGCTCGCAACTCAGAAGGTTCCACTAAACCCTCATCAACCCCACCCTCAATGACAAGTGGGTCAACTTCCTCTTCTCTCTCTTCCCTAGCAGTAAACTCCTCATCCCCGCCTAATTCAGAGGACTGTGGTAAGACTAAGTCAACCTCCTCAACATCATTAACTAGACCTACTTCCTCTTCCCTAGAAGTAAACTCTTCACTCCCTCCAAACTCGGAGGAGCTTTCAGACCACGAATCAAAATCCTCCCTACGATCATCAACCCATCCCGCAATGAGAAGTGGGTCGACTTCCTCTATTCTATTGACTGGAGGCGGAGAAGGAAATGTCTCCCACTCCTGTTGGATTTGTCCCACTGCCTCTGTGAGTTGAGTCAACTGGGACCTAAGGTTCCCAATTGCTTGGGCGGTTTCCGCGGTGAAGGTCATCTGCGATCGCACAAGAGTCTGTACCCTCTCCTCAAGCTTCTCATCATGAGGGGGATAAGTCAGCTCTGGGGATGGGCCAGTAGAATAAGGATCAAACCCTTGCGGGTCTTGGAAAAGGGAGCCAAATTGGGTCATGTGGTCCTGGGCAGGTTCGAACGATTGTATTTCTTGCAGAGGCAAAGGCAGTGGCTGTGGTGGCACTGGGGGTTCGGAATACCACCATGAAAAAGATGGGTGGTGGGACCACCCTAGATTGTACGTATTTGGATATGGATCCCACCGCTGATTAATAACACTCTCCCTAGTCTGATTAGTTCGATAAGCTTCCTTGAGTGCATAAAAAGCGGAGCAGGTATAAACAGAGTGCCCCCAACACTCACACATCTCACAGAATTCTTCCATTCTCACCTCGTTCACCCAGTTGTTTTCCCCTTTTTTTTTTTTTTGACTCGACTCAAGACACAAAATACTTATCACTCGACTGACTCTAGATGACTCAACCTAGAAACGAAAAGATGCTAAAAACAAAAGACACTTTTTTTTTTTAATAGACTCAAATAAAAACACAAAGATACTAACCCGACCCGACTTCTTTGAACACACGTTGCCGTCCCCGGCAACGGCGCCAAAAATGCTTGACCGACCAAGTGACTAAAAATAAGACGCGTCCCAAGCGTAGGACTCTCGACCGATGTAACATAATATCCGGAAGTACCGGAGTCGAATCCACAGAGACGGACGAACGTGTGCAGGACTCAAAGATGACGGGTTCACAGTTTATCTTGGCTCTTAGGTAGCCACCCCTTGTTTAATGATTAATTTACTAACTAAATTACCAGACTGAATTAACTAAAAACAGATTTAAAAAGGAGAGTACAGCAGTGGGAACCCAGCGTCCGCGACTAGCCTAACCAATGTTTACTCGGGCCACAATTACTCCTTTTACTGATTTTAGAATAAGAAAAAGATCCCTAACAAATGCGCACCACCTGTCACCAGATTCCGTGCGCATTCAAATTCCGGCGATGCCTAGGTTTTGTTTGTTAGACGAGTTTTCGTTTCCTAAAACTGCCCGAAAATCAAGTTAATTCGGCCCCGAGGTGAAACATCGATTAGTCTAGTGCGCAGCGCCTTCGCCCGCAGCCGCACTCTATACGACTACTCGCTCATGATGCTTGAAGTAACAGAAATTATAATAACCCTAGATCTAAACATGATTCTGAATACGAAATAAACAAAAGATACGAATTAAACAAGTACCAAAGAATAACTTTATTAAAGAACGGGAATTAATAACGAATTACCGGAATGCGAGTAATTGAACAAAGCTTGAAAACTCGAAAGGAAAATCTCCAAAGGAAAAGTCGGCTCCTCAAACGGGAGAAAAACAAAATAAAGTTGGAACCCTAATTCTGCCTCAAAAAGAGGTATTTATGTCTTTCCCGAAGCCCAAACACGTGGCAAAATCACCGGCCCAATTAAGCTAGTCGGTATCGATATAGGCTTTTAGCCGTATCGATACCCAGACATGCATTCTGTTCGCAGATGATGCCCACGGTATCGATACAGAAAAAGTCATGTATCGATACCGAGCCTCTAAAATTGCTTTTGGCTTGTTTGCTCGCCCTTGCTTGGGCCCCACCGGTTCCCAGCATGCCCAATGTCATGTGTCCACTTTACGTGCTCCTCCGGCCCGTTTCCTACCAAACAAACACAACAATACCAAAACACAAGACAACACCGCATCAAGTGGAAAATGGAATAAATCGCGCCTCTAATGCGCTAATTCGCCCTACTTAGGCGCTTATATCTTGAGATATTGAGCGCCTATCACACCCCCCAACTTGAAGGTTGCTAGTCCCGAGCAACGAAAAGAATAAAATAAATAAATAAAATGATAGATCTTTTAAACCCCCAAGCGGCCCCGGTAGGACGAGTGAAGTCTTGTGAGGGTTTTCAGCAGTGATAACCCACAAAACACAAAGGACTCGGACATTTGAATGCAACTCAACCCAATCAATAGCTTCTCGAACCACTACAGTGTCTGTCAGGCATGTTAAAGGCAAGATATTTCCTCCATGGACAAAGTTAAACAAGTGAACTTCGTAGCAATCTTAGCACAAAAACTAATCCTCTCACCTACGATCAGATAGAGAATTTTCAAATGGCATGCATGGATGGAAAAACCACATGTAGAAATTCACCAACCTCAAGAATAGTTCACACACCGTTGATAGCCCAATATTTCTTTAAGCACACTCCTTCCCTTTTCTTTTCTTTTTTTTTCTTTTTTTTTTTTTCTTTTTTGTGTGGTCATGCAATACCGGATCTCTCGGGCTTTCTAGTTGACTCTCTAGCGAGCTTTGGGTCGGCTATCCCCAAGCCAAACGGCTTTAGAGCACCAGGTTTTAAGAGACCCCTACGGACCTAATTGCTCAAGTCAAAAAGGCTTTATTGAGATCCAAGCTAACCAAAATTAGCGATACTTTCACAAGGTCTATCTATCTTTTGACGCGAACAACACGGTGGGAGCATACCCCGATTGTTCGGTTACTACTCAATGGACGCCCCGGATAAGCATTAACAATATAGCACACATAACTTGTTCTTCTTTTTTTTTATTGGGGAAGGAGTTCCAAAAAAAAAATGTCATTGAATAAGTTAACACATACTGAAATATCAACAATGGCTCAGGGCCCGAGTCCCAGGCGACTCCGCACGAATCTCCCGTTGCTAACAAATCCATCAAACTACCAATCTCTGGAGAATCTAAGAATGACGCCTCTTCAGCGGTAGGAGCAACTTCCAGAGGATCTTTAAACAACACATTGTCGACATGCTCTTGCACCAGCGTGTTGATCAGACTCACCTCATAGACCTCCTCATCATCCTCCACTCAGCTATCCACATTGTAAACATTTACCTCCAACTTCAAGTCCCCAAATGATAATGGGACTTGTCCAGTTTTGCAATTCATTACAACACTGGAGGTGGCTAAAAATGGACGGCCAAGGATAATGGGAGTCTTCTCAAAAACTTCCGGGATTGGACACGTGTCCAAGACAATGAAATCTACGGGGAACAGAAACTCCCCAACTTGAATCAACACATCGTCCACTACCCCTTTAGGAATTCTCACACTCTGGTCAGCCAGCTGTAGCGTGACCGGTGTGGCTTTAAGATCACCTAAGCCTAATCTCAAGAATACCGAATATGGGAGCAAATTGACACTTGCGCCCAAATCCAGCAAGGCCTTCTCAAAACTCTAGCCCGTAATAGCTATAGGGATAGTGGGACAACCTGGATCTTTTCGCTTAATCGGAATATCAGCTTGGAGAATGGAGCTCACTTGCTCCGTCAGAAGCACGTTGCACTGACTCTTAGTTCTCCGTTTCGACGTGCACAGCTCTTTCAGCACCTTAGCAAACTGAGGAATAGCGTCAATGGCTTCCATCAAAGAGATAGGAAACTGAACCTTCTTGAACAGCTCAAGAATCTGGAAGTTCACATTGACGTTTGGCTTTGCCACTAAGTGATGGGGATATGGTGCAACAGGTGGCAAAGGAGTCGTGGGGGCCGCAGGTGCGGGCACCACCACCTCAGGTGACTCAGATTCTCTCTCTTCCTCAGTACACTCCCCCACAGCAGGGATAACTACCGGTGTAGCGACCGATTCCAGAGTTGGAACCGATTTTTGCTTCAGAGGAATTGTCTTGTCGATCACCTTCCCACTTCTGAGAGTGGTGATTGCTTTTGCTTCCTCTGCATTGGGGTTCAAATTACTCATGCCTGAACCATCCCCTAGAAAGTTAGTACCGACAGTATTGGCGTGAGGTTGAGAGGGAAATTTTCCCCTCTCCTGTTGGGTTTGCCCAACTACTGCCGTCAACTGAGTCAATTGGGCCCTAATGTCTCCTATGGCCTGTTGGTCTACTCAGTAAAGCTCAATTGAGACTGCATGAGAGCCTTCAACATATCATCAGTCTGCTTATCCCTCGGTGGATGATTTATGCCTGGGGGTGGTCCAGAAAATGAAGGACTAAACCCCTGCTGATTCTGTGAGGGATAACGATATTGGGACATTTGGCCTTGCGGAGGCCGGTATGGTTGCATTTGTTGCTAAGGTGGTGCCTGGGGTGGCACTGGTGTTTTGGGATCTCTCCAACTCAGGGCTGGGTGATGAACCCAGCCCGGATTATAGGTGTTTGAGAATGGATCCCAACGTTGGTTCACCGCATTCACCTCAGCTTGGTTACTCTGGTACGCCTCTTTAACCATCGGAAAAGCGGGGCAAACAGTGACTGAATGCCCCAGACACTCACAAAGCGCACACACCTCCTCAACTCTCACATCGTTCACCTGTTGGACTTGCTTCAGACGCAAGTCCTCCATTTGCTTGGTCAATTTGTCCAACTGAGACTGGACAGTGTGTTCTCTCACACTAAGGGGGAAAATACCAGACCCACTGGGTCCCTGTGCAGCTATGGCCCTGTCAGCGAGGTCGGAAGGTTCCCAACTTCGATGTTTTTCGGCCAACTCCTCTAGGAAATCCCATGCCTCATCCGGGGCCTTATATAGGAAATCTCCCTCTCTACAAAGATACTCAATCTGCTGGGCCGTTGCAATATTAAGGCCCAGCTGGAAGAATGTCACCAACTGATGTTTCTCAAACCCGTGGTGGGGTAGAGACAACAACAAGTCTTTAAACCTCTCCCAACACCTCAAAAATGACTCGTTCTCTTTTTGTCTAAACGACTGAATTTGGCGAGTCAGGCGCTGGGACTTGCTCTCAGAGAAATATTTCCTATAGAATGACTCCCTAATAGCTGCCCATGTCGTGAGAGACCGCTCCTTCTGCATTCTGAGCCACTTGTCCGCACCATCTTTCAGAGAAGCAGGGAAAAGCTTAAGGCAAGCGTTTTCCCATTGAGTAGTGGTGGCTAGGGTGCGCACCAACCCCTCAAAGTGGCGGACATGCTCATATGGGTCCTCATTTTCCCTCCCATAAAAGAGAGGGAGGGCATTGTGGGTTCCTGGTTTGATAGTGAAAGCGTTGCGTGCCTCCATAGTCTCAGTCGGCAAAACTATCGGGCCGAGAGGAGTAGTCCTCTCGGGACGCATATACTCCCGCATACTTTTCTGTTCTGCCATCTTGACTGACTCTGTTTCCGATACTGACTCTGACTGGTAAAGCGGATTACTGATACTTACTGACTCAAAAGGTAATTCTATATAAAGACCGCTAATGGGGGTAGACTCTAAATTAGAAAAGGAAGAACTAGAAGACTCAGACTGACTCGACCCCACTTCTTTCCGAACTAATCGGTGCGTAGGGTCACGATAATAAAGAGGGTCCTGTATAGGAGAACCCTTCTTCTTTCTACCTATGGTGAATTAAACAAATTAAAAGAAAAAGGAAAAGAACAAAATAAACTCTAACTACCCGAATTCTTACACCTCTTGCCCTTCCCCGGCAACGGCGCCAAAAATGCTTGACCGAAATCCTAGACCTAAATTAATGGGTTGCCCCAAGCGTAGGGCTGAGACCAGTGTAGCACAATACCCGGTAAGACCGGAATCGAATCCACAGAGAAGGTGGAAAGTGCTTACTGGACATTTCCCACTCCGTTCAGTGTTCCAAAGAAACAATCGATTTTAGAGAGAAAAGGATACCCCGAAAGATGCGAATCCTCGCAATCGCCATTACCCATGCACAGCGAAGAACAAGTTTTGGTCCCCCGTTCCTCGCGTTACATGGGTTCCGGTGGAACTCGGATTCGTCCAACGGAAGTTCTTTAATAACCTAAAATTGCTTTTTCCATTGCTTATTGTGAAAATTGGAGCAAGAGCAAACCCAGCCCTGGCCACGGCGTATTAATCACCCCGCGACCATACCTATGGAAACTACTCACTCATATTAACTAGAACAAGCAAGAATAATCTGAAATAAACCATGCTATTATACTGAATGTGAATTAAAATAGAGATTCGAAAGCAAAGCGCGGACAAAGTCCCGCGAACTAAGATTAATGGAAATAAAACACGAAGTTACCGATGTTGACACCCAATTTTGCCTCACCACTCGGGATTTTAACATTAAAATGACGCTGAATTCACCGTTCTCATCTCTGCGTCACAACAAAAATTTTGACTGTGCTGGGGTCCTGTTTAGACACTGCCAGAGAGCAAAATCGGAAGCGTGATAGAGTGTCACGGAAGCGTGAAGCATGGGATCATTTTTCTCAGTCTACTACTGCCATCCCACTGCCCGAATTGTTTATTCACCCATTGGGGGAATCTGACAATGATTTGCTGGTGGAGAATTTTCTAATCAAGTAATGGTATTGATTTTCTAATCAATTAGTGGGCAATGGCCACCAGGGGAATTAAAAATGGAATGCTTGGGGAGTACTTTTGACACCAGATTTTTCCCTACGATTCACATGTTGAGCATGTTAATTACATGTTTAATACTGTTTTATTCCCGGTATTAAAATAAGAAGTTTGATTGTTCCTGCGCCTCAATTGGACTCCGTTTTGAACATCGGTCGAGAGCATCGCAGACCTAGTGAAGGGCAAACCCACGTTGGTTCTTTCAAATGGAATCTCAGTGGAGATTTCTTTTATCCAAAAAGGCAATTCATTATTCAAGGCATGGTCCCACTTTGTTATTCATGGTGCTGGACAATGAGAAGGAAGTAGGCTCCGCAGTAAATTGTCTTGATGCATTTGGACACTTGTCATCTTGCCAATGGTTCATGGATTTCTCATACAAATTAATCCCCAATCCAGCTGATCTCAACCGTGGGTTTTTCTATCCTCACATGGGCGCACCAACACTGGATTACTTTCTATTCCATTGCTCTCTGTGCATGGACCAGGCGCATTCACTGCATAGGCCATAGTGCAACTTCAGCAATATTGTGCGGTTCCCTCTGACACGCGTTTGAATCTTGGCCATTGATCTCTTATCACAGCTCAAAGTGCGCGCCACACTTGATCCGAATCCTCTCAGTCGGCATCTCTCTGTCTCCCTCACATGCCTATAAAAGGCCATCCGAAATGCCTTGTCGCCAGGGTCGAAAAACCAAGGAAAAAACTCTCTCCCACTCTCACATCTCTCCGCAACCCAAAACTAAACAAACAGCCACTCTTTGCCTCTCTGATCTGAAAAAAAAAAAAAGGCTTTCACTCCCCTCAATTCTCATGCAAAAAGCTGTGACCACCTTTCTTTTCTTTCCAAAATAAAACCCCTTCCAGCCTATTGATAAAACAGCCTTCTGTTCCACACCCCAATCCAAAAAAAAAGCTGTAGTGCTCGATAGCCTTTATATTTCCTTACACCAAAATTGTACGCAACAACGTTATCATAGCTCGAAAATAGTGTAATTAATTTGACACTTTTTCAAGTTATGATTTCGTCTAGCCTATAAATTTTGTCGTGTCCTCATGTAAATTTCCATCCAAGGTGAGCAACATGTAATCTAGCACAGGGGGCATTCCTCCCCCCCTTTCAATTTCAATATTAAAAATCAGGAATTCAATTCTTCTTTTTTATGTATCTGTTGTATATGGAACCTCAAGGTAGCATGGGACCGATTGATGGCGATTTTCAAAGTAGTCTATAAATCGAGTCCCGGCGATAAAGGATTCCGCTCCATTAAATCTTAATTCTAGAAAAATGGACAATCAATGCAATAATAATTCATATGTCGAAATCCGAAAACGCGAGACGCGGAAGGTGGGAATCCACCAGAAACATGCTCGGACCTTTAGATTCCAACATATGAATTTTCAAAGTAATTTAATTTCCTGTTTGCTTTTATTTTATTTCGCCAAGGATATTTAATTGCAAAAGGCTAAAATTGAGAAAGCGCTGAACAGACGACGTGGGGTGCCTAACACCTTCCCCACTCGCAGAAAATCCCCGAGCCCATCTCTGATTCCGCAAACCAATAAAAAGAGAGTCAATTTTCAAGCCCGTTTGAAAGAAGAATTTGCTCAAACGGAAGAAAATAAAAAATAAAAGTTAAAATGTTTTTCTTAAATTTTAATGGGTGACCTGACACACCCAAATTCAATGTTAGGTGGCGACTCTGAAATTTTAATAAAAGCGCGAGTCACAGCTGCAAACCTCATAATTCACAATCGTCGCATATAAAAGTCATGATTTTGAAAGCATCGCCAAAATGCCCACCGAAGTGGAGCAGGCGAGCGGCCGGTAAAAATCGGGGTGCGACAACCGAAGCAATACTTGAAACAGCGAATGAAAACTCCAAAAACTTCAATGCAAAAGTCTCCGGGAAGTTGAATCTCCAGAGGAAAAATCGGCTACTACTTGGAAGCAAAAACAAAACAAAGTGCGAACCCTAATTCGGCCTAAAAACGAAGTATTTATCTTCCCCCGAAGTCAAAACACGTGGCAAAGTCAAACGGCTGTTTTAAGGCACCCGGTATCGATACAGGCAAAGCCCTGTATCGATACCCAGACATTCTGTTCCCGTATGGTCACTCGGGTATCGATACAGGCAAATCCCTGTATCGATACCGACACCCTTAAAGTGACTTCCAAGCTTGTGTGGTCGTCCTGGCTTGGGTCCCACCGGTTCCCAGCATGCCCAATGTCATGTGTCCACTTTACGTGCTTCTCCGGTCCGTTTCCTACAAAACAAACACAACAATACCAAAACACAAGACAACACCGCATCAAGTAGAAAATGGAATAAATCGCGCCTCTAATGCGCTAATTCGCCCTACCTAGGTGCTTATATCCTGAGATATTGCGCGCCTATCAACACCCAGTGTGAATTGAACATGTTTAGACCATTCCGAAAAGTTCGATCCAGTACGTACAGGAACATTGGATGCATGAGAGTGCAATGAAATAGGAACTGTAACTGAAATTGAAAAATAGGACAATGCTTAATTTAAAGCTTTGAGAAAAATAAACATTTATAATGATGAACTATTGGCATCACTTAAGTTCTCCTTTGGGCGAAACCTAAGCATTCCTATTGTTCACTCATTAATATGGTGCAACATAATCACCTAAGTAGGTCTAAGCAATTTATGCAATTTAACTAATTATTCATGTTACCTTTGGGTATCCAATCCTAACCCGTTAAATTGCACAAACTGCATACCCTATCCAGTTCATAATTATTTAAATGTGACTCTCCTTTGGGCTAGTCTCATTCTTATAATTATGACTGCAATCGAGAATATCATTGACTTAATCGTTACCCTTTTAACAAACTTTAATGTAGTTTGATATTCATAAGTTTCACTAACTTAGGTCACTTTGGTGACTACCAAATTAGTAATCCCCATGAGCATCAAACTAACCAATGATATACTATGTACTTTTATTCGAGTTAGGCTACTATCATTTTTTTTTAATCCAATCACAATTCTCATCGAAATAAAACATATATAAACCGATCGACAAGTCTTTTATGTGATTAAAATTCCTATTCAATGACAATTAGCTCTGGCACACAGATTTAATTCGACAGAAAAGTAGCCGAAAAAATTAATGAAATTAAATACTCAAATAATTTCACAACACATGATTCCGTTAATCAGTTATTCAAAAAACCAGAATACACCATAATCGGAAAAATAGATGAATTAGGCCTTTCGGCCTTTCTGGGTTCAGCAATAAATAATTAGAAAATAGCACACACATGGCCAATTCCAGTAGCTAAACCATTAAGTTGCAATTAACAATTCAAGTAGACAAATTGTGCTACACTTGTCAATCGTGTTTTAATAACGGAACAATAAATAATAATCGACGACTATTAAAAGAATGACATTAAAACAGTTTTTTTCCTATCCAAATAAAAGAACATGTAGTAACCTGGAACTTCTACCAATAACCCATGATTACCTATTGAGTTTCAACGCAAACGCCAATTGTACTCCAAACTATAATATTAAAAGGCCAATCACAGAAACCAAAATTATCTTTATCGTTTCTTTAAATGGACCGGCATCAAGAAGTATGTAAACACGTAAATATTCGAGCAACACAAATATTAATTTAACGATCAGAGAAAAAAAAAAAAAATTGGCCGATACGTTTGTTGATTTTATTCCAAGATGTATCGATTCATCAAACCATGCTCTGATACCAACTATAAATAATATATATATCTGTATGTAAACTATTATGCGGAAACAGATATAACACAGATCTTGTATTCAATACACCTCAAGAACAATAAATTTAGCGTACCTTTGTTGGCCATCGAGATTAGAAAGAACAAACCCCTTCTATAGAATCACTTTAATTCTTGGCTCACCTTCTCCTCTCTGTCTCTAACTTTCTAGAATACCCAATAACTTTAATTGATGAAAAAACTGTGTATAAGGGGTGAGTATTCTATTCTTTTTATAGAGGAGAGGAGAGGGCCTTAGATATAATTATAAAAGACTCCTAATCCATCAAGGACTCTTTTATTATCAAAGTTTTCCTTTATTTATAATTCTAATTAGTTATCATGATGAACCTTATCATTAATTGGCTTATCTGTTAGTGGAGTCCCAATAGTAACAAACTTGTGCTAAATGTGGAGGCTAGTGGGACATCATATTCAGGAAAAAATCTAACAAGCAAACCATAAGAAAATGAAAAGAAAAAAAAAAAAAACAAAATCCTTACCCTCCTGTTTATATGGTTTGCTTCCAGTACCTGGTGCAAAAAATGGGGCAGAGTAAAGTACACACCAATGAACCAACACGCCCAGTTCAACGCAAAGTAGGAATGCTGACTAAAATGCACATTAATATTCCAATCCTGCCAAATTCACTCGTCGTACGAAGGTATTTGCAGAAGATAGACTAAAAAAAATGCTTCAAATACTTTAAAATGGGAAGGATTCTTTTACACAATTAACTGATAGATGACTTCATGGAATGATAACGAAATTACAACATATTAAATAAACACACGTATTCAAAGATTAACCCTTGCCACCAGCCTCCCTAATAGTTCATACCAATATCGTTTTCTTTTTTTGGTGAAGGGAAAATGAACATCAATTCTAAGTAGGGTTGCACGTACCTTGGGCCGGGTTTATACTAGATATTAATGGCCTTGTTCGTTTCCCTATTTAGTTCTAGTTTTATTTTTTATGACATCATCATTTCCCTCATTTCTCTCTCTATCTCTCTCCACTCATTACACCTGGTGACATCATCAAAACTAAACTAAACTATCTAAACAAACACAGCCAATAAGATTTGTGCATGCCCAAACCCGACCATTAAGAATCGGGCTTCATTTCATATTTTCCCAAACTCAGTCCAATTAAATTTTTATTTCTCAAACCCGCCCAATAAGCCCATTTATTTTTCTAAAACGTGATATCACAAGTGTAAATAAATCAACTACAATGATAACAAATTAGAATTCACAACTCGGAATACATAAAGGTTTATGTTTTTTTTTTTTTTTTTTTTGAAACGGGAACAAAATTTTATTGAACTCGACAACGGGTACATCGAGGAGAAAGCTAAACCCAAGCAAAAGTGCAAGGATAAAGGAAAGCAACACAACTAGCGAGAGACTAAAAGTGAAGCGAAAAAAGAGAAGAAAAAAATCCAGAAAAAAGACTTGTCTAGGGAATACCTAAAGGTTTATGTTCTCGCAATACTATTAAAAACAAACCTATAAAACATTATGGTTCAAAAAGTGACTTCTCCAACATTAATAAAGCTGGACATGCAATGGTCGGGCCGGCTTCGGGCTGGGTTTTGAGGATTTTTCCAAACTCACCCATTAACTAATCGGGTTTAAAATATCAACCCGGCCCAACCCTATAGGCCTAAATATATATCCCAAACTCTAAAAAAATCGGGGTGGGTTGGGCGGACTGGGCAGGCCACCGGGCCGGTGTGCAACCCTAATTCTAAGCATATACTCCATCACGAAGAATTGCTCCCACATGGGTGTACCATGGAAGTACACATGTTTAAGGGGGAGTTCTTGAATGAATTATTTGGGCTGGAAATGTAGCTTGAAAGGGAGAGAGTGATGGCTTAGAATATGAGAGAATGTCTAACCTCTACAAATGATGTAGAGGGGTGGCTTTTATAGAGAGAAATGGGGGGGGGGGGGGGGGAATGGGTTTTCTTGAAATGGGGCGTCTAATGAAGCAATATAGGCTCACCCTGGGGTCTATCAAGTGCATGCGAGCAACAGAAAAACGACTGGGTGGCAGCCATTCAGTTGGAATCTCATCATTAGATGCTCTGCCATCGACAGACTGGACAGAGCTTGAGCGCTCAAACAGGGGGTTTGAGCGCTCAAACCCCTTTGAGCTCAGTGGTTGCTTTTGGTTTATTTTGGTATTTTGAAGGGTATTTTTGTCATTTGGGTTGGTTGAGGTTATTTGGGAATGGTTTGGGGTGGTTCATGGTGGTTTGGGGCAAGTTCAAGCCTTTTTCTCAACCTTAGGGTATTCACGGTTGGTTTTCTCATCATCGAGAGTGCTTGGCAAGTATCCCGGGTCAAAATCGGGGTGTCTAAAGTTGCCCCTCTTGGATGAAACTCCATACCATTTCTTAGTATGAGTTGTATTCAAGATAGAGACATCCCGATCGTTTCCCAAGCCTTTTCTCAAGCTACAAAGGAAAACATTAAAATCACGGTCGCGCCGCTCGGGCTGCCTACGTACCCCGTTGTAGGGATCAGACCGGCGTAGTTCTTTGGGGCATGTCCGAACAAACTCAGCGGGTTTTCTTGACCCATGAGACAAACGACTATGCTAATCGATGGCTTCCTGGGTCGAGACGCTAAAGATGAACAAATGATTTCACGCGAATCGATGGCTTCCCAAGTCGAAACGCTAAAGCAAACAAATGATTATGATTTTTCGTGGATCAACAAGCCTTCGCAAGTTGAAACACTAAGACAGAGACAAATGATTATGATTGCGATCATGATTCATGCAGACGATGCTAACAATGGATTCATTCACATGCACCAGCTAGGTGGCTAAAGCGATTCTTATCGTGATATGATTAAACGTAGCTACCCTCTGAACAACGAGGACACTAAATCTAATGGGGCCATTTCCTCGTGGAACACGATGGCCAAATGATAGGATGAGTGTTTCTCAAGACAATCAAGGAAAGGTGATCGTTTATTGATCAAAGAAGCGATCAAAATGCTATTAATCCAAACGCACTTATGCGGTGGACCTTTAGCTATACGATGATTAATATGATAGAATGATTGAGCATGAATTGGCTCCTCTAGGGCAACACGCATTGATCTCTAGTGTGCCAGCATAGGATAGCAATCCAAAATACGTACGATTTGATTTGAATAGGTCAAAGGTAGACCTCGCATCGTTCTAAACAACACGAGACAACTCAACGGGGTCAATACATGATCAAATCACCTCGAGAGGCCCAAAAATCAAAACACAGCATGGGGGATTGAGCGCTCAGTGTACGAACATTGAGCGCTCGAAGGGTGTTTCAGCGCTCGGCCCTTTGGCTTAAGCCCTTTGCCCCGGTAGTGGAGCGGGGTGCAGTGGGTATCTCTCGAGGGGATTACGCAGAGTTTGCTTCTCCAGATGATGTTATGGCGACTGCGACAAAGAACCCACAGGTGTTGGAGGAGGTGAGGGAGGCTATGCGGGAGAGACGGGAGGGTGAGGCGAGGGCTAGGGCTAGGGCTAGTACTAAGGAGCAGGAGAGGTTGGCTACTGACACTTATGCCACAAAGCTAGAGGAGGAGCTTAGGGAGGAGGAGGATGCTCAGGCTCGTGCTGCTGCGGAGAGGGAGGCAGCAGCCCGGCCTAGAGTCACTGTGGTAGACGAGGCTCGCGCGTGGTTGGCAGCGAGACCAGCTTTCCATTCTGCCACGTATGACCCATCGACGCACTTGTTCGTCCCCTCTGAGGTGAACACCTACGTTTCGCGGTGGGAGGAGTACTTTGGAGAGGAGGTGCTACTAGACCCCGACGTCCACTTGTCGCAGGGTAACCTGAGGGTATGTATTTTCATTGATTACCATTTAATGTACTTTCAATTTCTTATACATGGTTGTTTTGCTGGATAGATGGTTGATTGAATGATTGCTAATTGACAGAAAGCATGATTGGTTGATTGACTGAAAGCATGATTGATTGGTTTGATTGAAAGCATGATTGATTGATTGACTGATTGCATACACTGACATGCCACGCTTTGTTGTTTTGAACAGGAGAATCAAAGGTGGAGAGGGTAAAATCAGACCACCCTACTGTTAGGCATAGCACGTGCCTAAGAGGCTCACCACGAAAGGCAAAGGTGCGTAATACTAACTTAGGCATCGGAGGGCCTTTGCCAACGAGAGGCAAAGGTGCTCTAACCCTTTTTCTGTCTTGCAGATTTAGGGTTGGGTTAAGGAAGCACGTGATCCAAGGCTACGTGGATTTTATCGCCGTACAATTGGCGCCGTCTGTGGGAAACGCTTACGAAAAGTTCATCTCTTTCTAACAAAGATCAACAATGGTGCTTTCAGAGCCTCTTTTGTGCACCCCACGAAGACAGGAAGTGGAAGATGATGGTGGGACCACGCTTGTGTACACTACGAGAAAGGGCACAAGGGTGGAAAAAACTCCCGTGGCACTAAGAGCACCACAAAAAAAACCAGCAGCTAGGAGGTTCAACATAGGGTATATCCCTGAGATTCCAAAACGGGGATAGGCGATAGGCGATAGGCGAGGACGCTCAAAGACACCACCAAGAGGTGGGGAAGCCTCCACCCGACGAGAACGGGGGAGAAGCCCCCAGAGAAAAGATGTCCACAAGCACACAAGAAATCGAGAAAGAGAGGATAGCCTCGACAAAAAGGAGCAGGAGGTAGAAGAGTTGGCCCGTGAAGTCACTCGACGAGAACGAGAGATTCAGGACCTAATAAAGCATCTTCAGGAGAAAGAGAAAGATCTACGCTCACGGATGAGATCCGTGTATTATGAGAAAGAGAAGAAAAGTCGTCATCATGACAACGTCTCCACTGACCGAGCAGCCTCTCCACGAAAAAGGAGAGACAAGAGCATTTCTGTTGAAAAAAGAGAAAGAAAGAAGCACGCTAGAGACAGATATGAGAGATCTGGTTCCAATGAGCATATTCCCGAGCAGTATGCGAGAAGAAGGGACGCTGGCCGAGCTGAGGGAGGCCCTAAAACTGCACGAGAGGCAGCTAAAGAAGCCCTGGGCCAGATTTCCAAGTTGCCACTGGCCCATTGGATTCGCGCAGAAAAGACGCCGAGCAGAGTAAAGCACTCAACGTTCATCCCTTACGAAACTAGCACGGACCCTGTGGCCCATATTCAACACTACCAGCAGGCCATGTTTATGCATGAGAAAGATGATGCACTGCTATGCGAGATGTTCCCATCCAGTCTAGGGAAGGTAGCCTTGAGTTGGTACCATAAACTTCCAGAAGGATCTATCTTATGCTGGACTCAACTAGCTGAAGAATTCACTGCTCGGTTCCTTACAAGCCGAACAGCTCTAAAGACTTTTGATGCATTAACCTCTATGAGACAGAGGGATGATGAGACTCTACGACAGTACTCAAAGCGTTATTGGGAAACTTTCAACGAGATTGAGAACTGTAGCGAGGAGTACGCTCTGGCAACGTTCAAGACAAGTTTGCCCGTGCACAGTAAGCTACGAGAATCGCTTACCATGCACCCAGTCAAGACTGTGGCCAAATTGATGGAGAAAATTCAGGAGCATGCACGGGTAGAAGATGACATCCTGCAGACTGGAGGAAAGGTCGTAGCTAGACAACTTCAACTTCCAGAAAAGAAAATAGTAGAGTCCAGGGTGTACAAGAAAGAGTACACAACTGGACGAAGGTACTATACACAGCAGAAGAAGGACAAAGTTGATCCAGACCCCAAATCATACTTCAGCATCATGGCAACTTTCAATATCCCAATCTACAAGATGTTGTACAGGATCAAGAATGAGTAGTGGTTCAGAAGCCCCCAAAGATGACTGGGAACCCGGAGAAGAGGAGGACTACCAACCAGCACTGCAGCTATCACAGAGATTGGGGACACATGACTAAGGACTGTGTGGAATACAAGAAGTTCTTGGACGAGAAGGTGGCGGAAGGCCACCTAAAAGAATTCCTGGCATGGGAAAAGAATGATGCCGAGCTGGTAGAAGAGATGGACTACGAGAAAGGTCCATAGGGGACAATCCATATGATACACGGGCTGGTGGCTCCATACACCAATAACGAAATCAGACACATCCAAAGGGTCAACGGACAGGCAAAGCATGTCATGAAGCTCGGCACGAAGAGGCCGAGGGAGGAGGGAGTCATGGAAACCCCAATCACCTTCACTAATGATGACCTGGATGGGGTACTAGTGCCCCATAACGACGCATTGGTGATTACCCTACGGATAGGGGATTACGACGTGGAGAAGATCCTTGTGGATCAGGGGGCTAGCACAGAGATCATGTATTACCACACTTTTAAAAAGATGGAACTCCCACCAAGCTCATTGCAAAAATGTTTGGTTCCACTGGTAGGTTTCAGCGCATAGACAGTATGGCCTATGGGAAAGGTCACATTACCCGTCCAAGCTGGATCAGTGGTCCTGAAGACTAACTTCCTTGTGGTAGACATCCCTTCCTCCTATAACGTGATTATAGGAAGAACCTGGATGCACAAAATGAGGGCAGTTTCCTCAACTTACCACCAAAAGATCAAGTACCCTGGAGCAGATGGCGTTGAGTGCATTAGAGGGAGTCAGAAAGTAGCTGACATATGTTTCAACATGGTACTGAAGAAGATGGTGGAGGGGTTGAAGAAGATATAGATTCAGGGAGACGATGAGGAAAGGTATTTCTTGATCGGCGAGACACTTGCCGAACGGGAAGAAAGGGATTTCCTCAGCACAAACCAGTTGTGCAAAAGGCAAGAAGGTCGGCTCCACAGCACGCCGACGCTGTGATTGAAGAGGTGGATCGCCTACTAGAAGCGGATGCCATATGAGAAGTGAGCTATCCTGACTGGCTAGCCAACACGGTTGTGGTAAAAAAGAAGAACGAGAAGTGGAGAGTTTGTGTGGATTTCACCAGCCTCAACAAAGCATGTCCAAAGGAC
>CM037156.1:312027-454527 GCA_020921065.1 Vaccinium darrowii
ATAACATGACAAGGCATGTCACGGCATTTGCTTGTCACCTGGCTAGGCAAGATATGGCACGACTTGTGCTTGTCACCGGGCAATCGCTGGAAACATGACAAGGCATGCCACGACATGGGCGTAAGGCATGCCGCGATATGGGCACAAGGCTGGAAAAATAACACGACGGCCACAACAAAGGCTTCTTGAAAGATGCATAAAAGACAATGGATGAGGCTGTAGAGGCCATGCCATGGCACGACTTGTGCTTGTCATCGGGCAATCGCTGAAAAAATGACCCGACGGGTGCTTGGCAGCATGCCATGCAGGGAAAAAAAATCACCTGACAGGTGCTTGTGACTGTGCCACGACATGGGCTAGACATGCCATCGGTAAAAAAACCACCCGACGGGTGTTGCCACCGAGCAATCGCTTGAAAAATCACCCCATGGGTGCTTAACATGACTTTTGGTAGGTTGTTTGGCCACAATGACTCATAAGAGCATGGGCTTGACAAGGCATGCATGCCACGACATGGGCTCAACATGCCTCGACATTGGCTCGACAAGGCATGTCACGACATGGGCTTGACAAGGCATGCCACGACTTTGGCTCGACAAAGCATGCAACCACACGGCTAAACATGCCTAGACATTGGCACAAGGCAAGCCACGACATGGGCTCGACATGCCATCGGTAAAAAAACCACCCGACGGGTGTTGCCAACGAGCAATCACTTGAAAAACCACCCCATGGGTACTTGACACGACTTCTAGTTGGTTGTTTGGCCACAATGACTCATAAGAGCAGGGGCTTGACAAGCCATGCATGCCACGAAGGCATGTCACGACATGGGCTTGATAAGGCATGCCACGACTTTGGCTTGACAAGGCATGCAACCACACGGCTTAACATGCCCAGACATTGGCACAAGGCATGCCACGGCATGGGCTAGACAAGGCATGCAAGCCACGACATGGGCTCGACATGCCATCGGAAAAACAACTACCCGACGGGTGTTGCCACCGAGCAATCGCTTGAAAAACCACCCCATGGGTGCTTGACATGACTTGTGATAGGTTGTATGGCCACAATGACTCATAAGAGCATGGGCTTGACAAGGCATGCATGCCACGACATTGGCTCGACATGCCATCGGTAAAAAAACCACCCGACGGGTGTTGCCACCGAGCAATCGCTTAAAAAACCACCCCATGGGTGTTTGACATGACTTGTGGTAGGATGTTTAGCCACAACGACTCATAAGGGCATGGGCTTGACAAGGCATGCAAGCCATGACATGGGCTCGACATGCCATCGGTAAAAAAACCACCCGACGGGTGTTGCCACCGAGCAATCGCTTGAAAAACCACCCCATGGGTGCTTGACATGACTTGTGGTAGGTTTTTTTGCCACAATGACTCATAAGAGCATGGGATTAACAAGGCATGCATGCCGCGACATGGGCTCGACATGCCATCGGTAAAAAAACCACCCGACGGGTGTTGCCACCGAGCAATCGCTTGAAAAATCACCCCATGGGTGGTTGACATGACTTGTGATAGGTTGTTTGGCCACAATGACTCATAAGAGCATGGGCTTGACAAGGCATGCATGCCACGACATGGGCTCGACATGCCATCTGTAAAAAAACCACCCGACGGGTGTTAACACCGAGCAATCGCTTGAAAAACCACCCATTGGATGTTTGACATGACTTGTGGTAGGATGTTTTGCCACAACGACTCATAAGAGCATGGGCTTGACAAGGCATGCATGCCACGACATGGGCTCGACAGGCCTCGACATTGGCTCGACAAGGCATGTCACGACATGGGCTTGACAAGGCATGCCACGAATTTGGCTTGACAAGGCATGCAACCATACGGCTCAACATGCCTAGACATTGGCACAAGGCATGCCACAGTATGGGCTAGACAAGGCATGCATGCCACGAAATGGGCTCGACATACCATCGGTAAAAAAACCACTCGACGTGTGTTGCCACCGAGCAATTGCTTGAAAAATGACTCCATGGGTGCTTGACATGACTTGTGGTAGGTTGTTTGGCCACAATGACTCATAAGAGCATGGGCTTGACAAGGCATGCCACGAATTTGGCTTGACAAGGCATGCAACCACACGGCTCAACATGCCTAGACATTGGCACAAGGCATGCCACGGCATGGGCTATACGAGGCATGCATGCCACGACATGGGCTCGACATGCCATCGGTAAAAAAACCACCCGACGTGTGTTGCCACCGAGCAATCGCTTGAAAAACCACCCAATGGGTGCTTGACATGACTTGTGGTAGGTTGTTTGGCCACAATGACTCATAAGAGCATGGGCTTGACAAGGCATGCATGCCACGACATGGGCTCGACATGCCTCGACATTGGCTCGACAAGACATGTCACGACATGGGCTTGACGAGGCATGCCACGACTTTTGGCTTGACAAGGCATGCAACCACACGGCTTAACATGCCTAGACATTGGCACAAGGCATGCCACGTCATGGGCTAGACAAGGCATGCATGCAACGACATGGGCTCGACATGCCATCGGTAAAAAAACCACCCGACGGGTGTTGCCACCGAGCAATCGCTAGAAAAACCACCCCATGGGTGCTTTACATGACTTGTGGTAGGTTGTTTGGCCACAATGACTCATAAGAGCATGGGCTAGACAAGGCTTGCATGTCACGACATGGGCTCGACATGCCATCGGTAAAAAAACCACCCGACGGGTGTTGCCACCGAGAAATCGTTTGAAAAATCACCCCATGGGTGCTTGACATGACTTGTGATAGGTTGTTAGGCCACAATGACTCATAGGAGCATGGGCTAGACAAGGCTTGCATGTCACGACATGGGCTCGACATGCCATCGGTAAAAAAAGCACCCGACGGGTGTTCCCACCGAGAAATCGCTTGAAAATCCACCCCATGGGTGTTTGACATGACTTGTGGTAGGATATTTAGCCACAACGACTCATAAGAGCATGGGCTTGACAAGGCATGCATATCATGACATGGGCTCGACATGCCTCGACATTGGCTCGACAAGGCATGTCACGACATGGGCTTGACAAGGCATGCCACGAATTTGGCTTGACAAGAAATGCAACCACACGGCTCAACATGCCTAGACATTGGCACAAGGCTTGCTACGGCATGGGCTAGACAAGGCATGCATGCCACGACATGGGCTCGACATGCCATCGGTAAAAAAACCACCCGACGGGTGTTCCCACTGACCAATCGCTTGAAAAACCACCCCATGGGTGTTTGACATGACTTGTGGTAGGATGTTTAGCCACAACGACTCATAAGAGCATGGGCTTGACAAGGCATGCATGCCATGACATGGGCTCGACATGCCTCGACATAGGCTCGACAAGGCATGTCACGACATGGGCTTGACAAGGCATGCCACGAATTTGGCTTGACAAGGCATGCAACCACACGGCTCAACATGCCTAGACATTGGCACAAGGCATGCTACGGCATGGGCTAGACAAGGCATGCATGCCACGACATGGGCTCGACATGCCATCGGTAAAAAAACCACCCGACGTGTGTTGCCACCGAGCAATCGCCTGAAAAACCACCCCATGGGTGCTTGACATGACTTGTGATAGGTTGTTAGGCCACAATGACTCATAAGAGCATGGGCTAGACAAGGCTTGCATGTCACGACATGGGCTCGACATGCCATCGGTAAAAAAACCACCCGACGGGTGTTGCCACCGAGAAATCGCTTGAAAAACCACCCCATGGGTGTTTGACATGACTTGTGGTAGGATGTTTAGCCACAACGACTCATAAGAGCATGGGCTTGACAAGGCATGCATGCCACGACATGGGCTCGACATGCCTCGACATTAGCTCGACAAGGCATGTCACGACATGGGCTTAACAAGGCATGCCACGAATTTGGCTTGACAAGGCATGCAACCACACGGCTCAACTTGCCTAGACATTGGCACAAGGCATGCCACGGCATGGGCTAGACAAGGCATGCATGCCACGACATGGGCTCGACATGCCATCGGTAAAAAAACCACCCGACGTGTGTTGCCACCGAGCAATCGCTTGAAAAACCACCCCATGGGTGCTTGACATGACTTGTGGTAGGTTGTTTGGCCACAATGACTCATAAGAGCATGGGCATGACAAGGCATGCATGCCACGACATGGGCTCGACATGCCTCGACATTGGCTTGACAAAGCATGTCACGACATGGGCTTGACAAAGCATGCCACGAATTTGGCTTGACAAGGCATGCAACCACACGGCTCAACTTGCCTAGACATTGGCACAAGGCATGCCACGGCATGGGCTAGACAAGGCATGCATGCCACGACATGGGCTCGACATGCCATCGGTAAAAAAACCACCCGACGTGTGTTGCCACCGAGCAATCGCTTGAAAAATCACCCCATGGGTGCTTGACATGACTTGTGGTAGATTGTTTGGCCACAATGACTCATAAGAGCATGGGCTTGACAAGGCATGCATGCCACGACATGGGCTCGACATGCCTCGACATTGGCTCGACAAGACATGTCACGACATGGGCTTGACAAGGCATGCCACGACTTTTGGCTTGACAAGGCATGCAACCACACGGCTTAACATGCCTAGACATTGGCACAAGGCATGCCACGTCATGGGCTAGACAAGGCATGCATGCAACGACATGGGCTCGACATGCCATCGGTAAAAAAACCACCCGACGGGTGTTGCCACCGAGCAATCGCTAGAAAAACCACCCCATTGGTGTTTGACATGACTTGTGGTAGGATGTTTAGCCACAACGACTCATAAGAGCATGGGCTTGACAAGGCATGCATGCCATGACATGGGCTCGACATGCCTCGACATTGGCTCGACAAGGCATGTCACGACATGGGCTTGACAAGGCATGCATGCCACGACATGGGCTCGAATGCCATCGGTAAAAAAACCACTCGACGGGTGTTGCCACCGAGCAATCGCTTGAAAAACCACCCCATGGGTGTTTGACATGACTTGTGGTAGGATGTTTAGCCACAACGACTCATAAGAGCATGGGCTTGACAAGGCATGCATGCCACGACATGGGCTCGACATGCCTCGACATTGGCTCGACAAGACATGTCACGACATGGGCTTGACAAGGCATGCCACGACTTTTGGCTTGACAAGGCATGCAACCACACGGCTTAACATGCCTAGACATTGGCACAAGGCATGCCACGTCATGGGCTAGACAAGGCATGCATGCAACGACATGGGCTTGACATGCCATCGGTAAAAAAATCACCCGACGGGTGTTGCCACCGAGCAATCGCTAGAAAAACCACCCCATGGGTGCTTTACATGACTTGTGATAGGTTGTTAGGCCACAATGACTCATAAGAGCATGGGCTAGACAAGGCTTGCATGTCACGACATGGGCTCGACATGCCATCGGTAAAAAAACCACCCGACGGGTGTTGCCACCGAGAAATCGCTTGAAAAATCACCCCATGGGTGCTTGACATGACTTGTGATAGGTTGTTAGGCCACAATGACTCATAAGAGCATGGGCTAGACAAGGCTTGCATGTCACAACAAGGGCTCGACATGCCATCGGTAAAAAACCACCCGACGGGTGTTCCCACCGAGAAATCGCTTGAAAAACCACCCCATGGGTGTTTGACATGACTTGTGGTAGGATGTTTAGCCACAACGACTCATAAGAGCATGGGCTTGACAAGGCATGCATGCCATGACATGGGCTCGACATGCCTCGACATTGGCTCGACAAGGCATGTCACGACATGGGCTTGACAAGGCATGCCATGAATTTGGCTTGACAAGGCATGCAACCACACGCCTCAACATGCCTAGACATTGGCACAAGGCATTCAATGGCATGGGCTAGACAAGGCATGCATGCCACGACATGGGCTCGACATGCCATCGGTAAAAAAACCACCCGACGGGTGTTCCCACTGAGCAATCGCTTGAAAAACCACCCCATGGGTGTTTGACATGACTTGTGGTAGGATGTTTAGCCACAACGACTCATAAGAGCATGGGCTTGACAAGGCATGCATACCATGACATGGGCTCGACATTGGCTCGACAAGGCATGTCACGACATGGGCTTGACAAGGCATGCCACGAATTTGGCTGGACAAGGCATGCAACCACACGGCTCAACATGCCTAGACATTGGCACAAGGCATGCTACGGCATGGGCTAGACAAGGCATGCATGCCACGACATGGGCTCGACATGCCATCGGTAAAAAAACCACCCGACGTGTGTTGCCACCGAGCAATCGCTTGAAAAATCACCCAATGGGTGCTTGACATGACTAGTGGTAGATTGTTTGGCCACAATGACTCATAAGAGCATGGGCTTGACAAGGCATGCATGCCACGACATGGGCTCGACATGCCTCGACATTGGCTCGACAAGACATGTCACGACATGGGCTTGACAAGGCATGCCACGACTTTGGCTTGACAAGGCATGCAACCACACGGCTTAACATGCCTAGACATTGGCACAAGGCATGCCACGTCATGGGCTAGACAAGGCATGCATGCAACGACATGGGCTCGACATGCCATCGGTAAAAAAACCACCCAACGGGTATTGCCACCGAGCAATCGCTAGAAAAACCACCCCATGGGTGCTTTACATGACTTGTGGTAGGTTGTTTTGCCACAATGACTCATAAGAGCATGGGCTAGACAAGGCTTGCATGTCACGACATGGGCTCGACATGCCATCGGTAAAAAAACCACCCAACGAGTGTTGCCACCGAGAAATCGCTTGAAAAATCATCCCATGGGTGCTTGACATGACTTGTGATAGGTTGTTAGGCCACAATGACTCATAAGAGCATGGGCTAGACAAGGCTTGCATGTCACGACATGGGCTCAACATGCCATCGGTAAAAAAACCACCCGACGGGTGTTGCCACCGAGAAATCGCTTGAAAAACCACCCCATGGGTGTTTGACATGACTTGTGGTAGGATGTTTAGCCACAACGACTCATAAGAGCATGGGCTTGACAAGGCATGCATGCCACGACATGGGCTCGACATGCCTCGACATTGGCTCGACAAGACATGTCACGACATGGGCTTAAAAAGGCATGCCACGAATTTGGCTTGACAAGGCATGCGACCACACGGCTCAACTTG
Source organism: Vaccinium darrowii (assembly GCA_020921065.1). Lineage (NCBI taxonomy): Eukaryota > Viridiplantae > Streptophyta > Magnoliopsida > Ericales > Ericaceae > Vaccinium > Vaccinium darrowii. The sequence continues at coordinate 319,200 of CM037156.1, forward strand.
CCTAGACATTGGCACAAGGCATGCCACGGCATGGGCTTGACAAGGCATGCATGCCACGACATGGGCTCGACATGCCATCGGTAAAAAAACCACCCGACGTGTGTTGCCACCGAGCAATCGCTTGAAAAACCACCCCATGGGTGCTTGACATGACTTGTGGTATGTTGTTTGGCCACAATGACTCATAAGAGCATGGGCTTGACAAGGCATGCATGCCACGACATGGGCTCGACATGCCATCGGTAAAAAAACCACTCGACGGGTGTTGCCACCGAGCAATCGCTTGAAAAACCACCCCATGGGTGTTTGACATGACTTGTGGTAGGTTTTTTGGCCACAATGACTCATAAAAGCATGGGCTTGACAAGGCATGCATGCCACGACATGGGCCTGACATGCCATCGGTAAAAAAACCACCCGACGGGTGTTGCCACCGAGGAATCGCTTGAAAAACCACCCCATTGGTGTTTGACATGACTTGTGGTAGGATGTTTAGCTACAACGACTCATAAGAGCATGGGCTTGACAATGCATGCATGCCATGACATGGGCTCGACATGCCTCGACATTGGCTCGACAAGGCATGTCACGACATGGGCTTGACAAGGCATGCCACGAATTTGGCTTGACAACGCATGCAACCACACGGCTCAACATGCCTAGACATTGGCACAAGGGATGCTACGGCATGGGCTAGACAAGGCATGTATGCCACGACATGCGCTCGACATGCAATCGGTAAAAAAACCACCCGGCGTGTGTTGCCACCGAGCAATCGCTTGAAAAATCACCCCATGGGTGCTTGACATGACTTGTGGTAGGTTGTTTGGCCACAATGACTCATAAGAGCATGGGCTTGACAAGGCATGCATGCGACGACATGGGCTCGACATGCCTCGACATTGGCTCGACAAGACATGTCACGACATGGGCTTGACAAGGCATGCCACGACTTTTGGCTAGACAAGGCATGCAACCACACGGCTTAACATGCCTAGACATTGGCACAAGGCATGCCACGTCATGGGCTAGACAAGGCATGCATGCAACGACATGGGCTCGACATGCCATCGGTAAAAAAACCACCCGACGGGTGTTGCCACCGAGCAATCGCTAGAAAAACCACCCCATGGGTGCTTTACTGACTTGTGGTAGGTTGTTTGGCCACAATGACTCATAAGAGCATGGGCTAGTCAAGGCTTGCATGTCACGACATGGGCTCGACATGCCATCGGTAAAAAAACCACCCGACGGGTGTTGCCACCGAGAAATCGCTTGAAAAATCACCCCATGGGTGCTTGACATGACTTGTGATAGGTTGTTAGGCCACAATGACTCATAAGAGCATGGGCTAGACAAGGCTTGCATGTCACGACATGGGCTCGACATGCCATCGGTAAAAAAACCACCCGACGGGTGTTCCCACCGGGAAATCGCTTGAAAAACCACCCCATGGGTGTTTGACATGACTTGTGGTAGGATGTTTAGCCACAACGACTCATAAGAGCATGGGCTTGACAAGGCATGCATGCCGCGACATGGGCTCGACATGCCATCGGTAAAAAAACCACCCGACGGGTGTTGCCACCGAGCAATCGCTTGAAAAACCACCCCATGGGTGCTTTACAGGACTTGTGGTAGGTTGTTTGGCCACAATGACTCATAAGAGCATGGGCTTGACAAAGCATGCAAGCCACGATATGGGCTCGACATGCCTCGACATTGGCTCGACAAGGCATGTCACGACATGGGCTTGACAAGGCATGCCACGACTTTGGGCTTGACAAGGCATGCAACCACACGGCTTAATATGCCTAGACATTGGCACATGGCACGCCACGGCATGGGCTAGACAAGGCATGCATGCCACGACATGGGCTCGACATGCCATCGGTAAGAAAACCACCCGACGGGTGTTGCCACTGAGCAATCGCTTGAAAAACAACCCCATGGGTGCTTGACACGACTTGTGGTTGGTTGTTTGGCCACAATGACTCATAAGAGCATGGGCTTGACAAGGCATGCATGCCACGACATGGGCTCGATATGCCATCGGTAAAAAAACCACCCAACGGGTGTTGCCACCGTGCCATCGCTTGAAAAACCACCCCATGGGTGCTTGACATGACTTGTGGGAGGTTGTTTGGCCACAATGACTCATAAGAGCATGGGCTTGCATGACTTGTGGTAGGTTGCTTGGCCACAATGACTCATAAGAGCATGGCTTGATAAGGCATGCATGCCACGACATGGGCTCGACATGCCTCGACATTGGCTCGACATGGCATGTCACGACATGGGCTTGACAAGGCATGCCACGACTTTGGGCTTGACAAGGTATGCAACCACACGGCTTAATATGCCTAGACATTGGCACACGGCATGCCGCGGCATGGGCTAGGAAAGGCATGCATGCCACGACATGGGCTCGACATGCCATCGGTAAGAAAACCAGCCGATGGGTGTTGCCACCGAGCAATCGCTTGAAAAACCACCCCATGGGTGCTTGACACAACTTGTGGTTGGTTGTTTGGCCACAATGACTCATAAAAGCATGGGCTTGACAAGGCATGCATGCCACGACATGGGCTCGACATTCCATCGGTAAAAAAATCACCCGACGGGTGTTGCCACCGAGCAATCGCTTGAAAAAACACCCCATGGGTGCTTGACATGACTTGTTGTAGGTTGTTTGGCTACAATGCCTCATAAGAGCTCTCTAAAACATCACCTCAATGTGTGTTTCACAAAAGATAATTTTTTTCGCTTAAGACATATACGTTTTAAGACTTTGAGGTTGGTTTTTTACATCTCTTTTCATCTATTACCTTCAAAATATTTTTATAATTAATGTGTAGATGTAAGAAATTTTATTTGGGATTTTTCCTATTTTTATTGTATTTTTTCTTGATTTTTTTTGATTTTTTATGGCTGTTTTTTAAATTAATTAATAATAAATAATCCTTTTGGAAAAAAAATCTGAATTTTTTTGTGAAGGTGCTACAAAATGTTTTGAAGAAGTTCCAATTGGCACTTTGTTGAGAAAAACTCAATTTTTCAAAAAAATGGCTAGTACGCTCCTCGGACGAAAAGATGTTTCTTCCTGCCACATGGGGAAAAGCTCAAGATGCATATATAAGGGGGGGTGGTCTCCCTCCTTGCCAAGCCAAGGCCAGCCATGCCGGCTGCCTTGGCATTGGCCGGGCATGACCAAACGGCATGTGCTGGGCACTTTGGCTTCGATGCCAAGTGCAAACACATGCCCGGGGTAATGCTCGGAAAAAAGACCGAAATACCCCTGTGGATAATGAAAGAGCCGACGGGTAACGAAATGAGCCGACGGGTAACAAAACGAGCTGATCTTCGGGCAATCAAAGGCATTTCGGGTTCAATGCCTCGTGCTATCGAGACCCATGAGTAATGAACGAAAAAATGACCGAAATGCCCCTGTGGGTAACTAATAGAGCCCGACGGGTCATGAAATGAGCCCACAACTGTGCTAGGAAAGGCATTTTGGCACCCGACGGCCACATTCTTTGGGTAATCGCTGAAAACATGACCCGATGCGTGCTTGTTGCCAAGTAACCGCTTGAAACATGACCCGATGCACGCTTGTTGCCGGGCATTTGATGGAACTACGGCCCGATGTGTGCTTGGCATCGGGTAATCGCTGGAAATAATACCCGAGGTGTGCTTGGCATCGGGTAATCGCTAGAAATAATACCCGATGTGTGCTTGGCATCGGGTAATTACTGGAAATTATACCCGATGTGTGCTTGGCATCGGGTAATCGCTGGAAATAATACCCGATGTGGGCTTGGCATCGGGTAATTGCTGGAAATAATACCCGATGTGTGCTTGACACCGGGCAACAGTTGGTAATACGACCCGACGGTTAACGACGGAATAACGATGGAAAAATGAAGGAGCCGGCCAAAAAAAATGCTCATAAATCCACTCAAAAAACACCTGCGTGCGTGCGTGCGTGGGCACGGGCACGGGCACGGGCACTAGGGCTCTTGGGCCTTGGGCACTTGAGCACTTGGGAGCACTTGGGGGAGCACTTGGGAAGCACTTGCCAAGACATGGGCTCGACATGCAAGGTATGGTCGCTCGTCCAGGCTTAGCAAGGCAATGTGGGGTCGCTCCAAGCTTGGCGAGGCAGGTGGTCGCTCTTCCAGGCTTAGCGAGGCAATGTGGTCGCTCTTCCCAGGCTTAGCGACGCAATGCGGTCGCTCTTCCAAGCTTAGCGAGGCAAGTGGTCGCTCCCCAGGCTTAGCGAGGCAATGTGTGGTCGCTCCAAGCTTGGCAAGGCTAAATGGTTGCCCTCCATGCTCGACAAGGCTAGGAATGATGGTTGTCACGAAGCATCTCTATCGACACCGCGTAGTGCGCAACATGCTATTCCTATGTGATGCATTGGTGTCCCCGCAAGGTGAGCATGCTTGGTTATACGGCTTAAGGTGCCTCAGTCCCAAGTGTGTGCCCAGGGGATACCTCCTTGTTGAGAGGAAGCAGGCTCGCCCGGGTGTCGATCGACGTGCTTCGCGCCGCCTGTTGCAAGGGCAGCAGCAAAGGCTTGCATGGATGTCGTCTTGTTGGCCCGCAATTTCACCTGAGGGATGCTTGCTCGATGCCGGTGGTATCACCATGTTGCGAAAGTGTGTAGTAGGGCTTAAAGCACGAGGTGCATTAGTAGTGTCACGAAAGTGTGTAGTAGTGCTTATGGCGCGAGGCGCATTAGTAGTGTCACGAAAGTGTGTAGTAGTGCTTATGGCGCGAGGCGCATTAGTAGTGGCGTTGTGATGCCAAGGGCTTGGGCGGGATATTCCTTGGTTTTCTATAAGACGTCATGTATTGCTATGTGTTTGCTGTTGCAGTGGAACAGGCGGCACGCCTTGCCAAATGAGATACATTGTTGATAGATTGTGCGAACGTCCTATGGGCAAGTAGTGCTTTTGGTCGGCCTTGGATCTCCTTTGGCTAAGGCACCCCCCGCCCCCCCCCCCCCCCCCCCCCCCCCGTCCCTCCCCTGAAAAAGCTTGTCACCTCATTGTGTCAAGCTTGCTGCCTTGATGACGCATTGGTGTTCCCCCGGGGATGCCTCCTTGCCGAGAGGAAGCATGTTGCTCGAGTCCTGATCGATTTTGTGCCGCGTGTTTCAAGTGCAATGCCGAAGGCTAGCATGGATGTCGTCTTTCCTGTCCCGCGATTTCACCTGAGGGATGCTTGCTCGATGCGGGTGTTATCACCGTGTTGCGAAAGTGTGTAGTAGGGCTTATGGCACGAGGTGCATTAGTAGTGTCACGAAAGTGTGTAGTAGCGCTTATGGCGCGAGGCGCATTAGTAGTGTCACGAAAGTGTGTAGTAGTGCTTATGGCGCGAGGCGCATTAGTAGTGGCGTTGTGATGCCAAGGGCTTGGGCGGGATATTCCTTGGTTTTTCGGAAAGACTACATGCATCGCCAAGCGTTTTGTGTTGCAAGGGAACAGGCGGCACGTGCCTAGCTGATTGAGATCCCTTGTCGAAGGATTGCGCGAAAGTCCCCCGGGCTAGTAGTGCTTTCGGTCGGCCTTGGATCTCCTTTGGCTGTGGCACTGTCCCTCCCCCAAAAAAGAGCTTGTCACCTCGTTGTGCCAAGCCTGCTGCCTTGATGACGCATTGGTGTTCCCCCGGGGATGCCTCCTTGCCGAGAGGAAGCATGTTGCTCGAGTCCCGATCGATTTTGTGCCGCGTGTTTCAAGTGCAATGCCGAAGGCTAGCATGGATGTCGTCTTTCCTGTCCCGCGATTTCACCCGAGGGACTCACTAGGGACTCACAAGTGGGTCCCACACAGATGATCCAAACTGTTCATTACTCTTAGAAAAGGGAGGCAAAGTCACAGTGAATGAGAGTTTTGGGGGTAATTTTAGGGCTGGTTCTTTTTGGGTTTACAGTAGTCGGTGAATTGCAAACAATTTCCGACTAAATATTATTTAGTCGGTGAATTTATTCTTTTTTCCGACTAAATATTTGGTCGGAGAATACTAATTTCCCCCACCAAACTATACACAAAAAATTTCGAAATGTTGAAATTTTTACCTTGATTTCCCGACTAAATATTTGGTCGGAAAATACTAAATTTTTTCGACTAAACAATTTTGGTCGGTGAATTGCCTTTATTTTATTTCAGGGAGTGATGAAGCTGGAAAGGTAGCAGATATTGTCACTTTTTTTGGGTAAATAGCAGATATTGTCACTGTTCACCAAGGAGATTGATTCTACCCCTTCTCGACTGAGAGAAGTAAGTGAACAACTTGATTGTTAACACTTTATTCCCTTGTCTCTTGTCTGATCATCTTTACTAGATTGTTTTCAAGCAGAGGATACTGACCTACGTGTTGGGACACTTTTCATTTATTTTATAAAATGTCATTGTAGAAAGAGTGGGGTAGAATCAATCTAAAATATTTTGATTCCATACCGTCCTTATACTACCATATATTTTCCTCCCCATCAAGGCTATCACTACAAGAGAAAATACATTTGGCGACCAAATCAATTTTAGTCGCCGATTGTAGCACCTTCAGCGACTAAATTTTGTTTGTCGCCGTATGTAATACTTTTGGCGACATAATCGTTTTAGTCGCCATATGCAGTACTTTGGGCGACCAACTCAACTTTTGTCGCTGATTGTAGACCCTTTAGCGACTAAATTTTTTTTGCTGCCATAAGAAGTACATTTGGCAAGGCCTTTGGGGACCAAATATTTTTTTGTCGCCTATGCAATGCCTTTGGCGACCAAACATCTGCTTTGGTCGTGGAATGTTCAGTGCCAAAAATTATACAACGCGAAATTATTGGTGTCAAGCATAAATCTAGTGGAGACATATGGCGACCAAAAATTTTAGTCGCCGATGTTATATTTCGATAAAATTAAATAATATAATAAAATAAAATACTTTTCAAAAAAATATATATAATAAAATATAGTGCAATACATAATTTATGATAAATAATGTTATACATTTGTTAATGTAAAAAGGAATATATGAAAAGATAATACATATAAATAGTTTCTGACAAATGGAACATAAATGCATAGGTAGCCCAGTAATTAGGTGTTGGGTTAAGAAGTGGGAGGTCGTGGGTTCAATTCTTGGCAGGCCCATGTGGCACGATTTTTTTTATTCGTATGAACTTTCGGCGACAAAATATTGGTCGCCGATGCAGTACCTTTGGCAACAAACAGTTTTGGTCGCCGTATGGCTCACCCTTTGGCGACAAAATTTTTTAGTCGCCGTATGGCTAACCTTTGGCGACCAACCAGATTTTAGTCAGCGTATACATTCCCAGACGAGGTGTCGGCAACAAATGGGCGACTAAAAATAACCCTTTGTAGACACCCCGATTTTGAACCCAAGATATGCTCGAGCATTCCCGATGATGAAACGGACCAATCATGACTACCCGAAACTTGTAAGAATGGCTTGAACTTGATTATGTTTAACCAAACACCACCAAATAACCCAAACCAACCCAAGCGTCATCGAACCAAACCAAACCATCAATCTACCACCAAGAGCCTTGAGCGCTCAAAGCCCCGAGGAGCACCTTGAGCGCTCAAGCCTACGGCTTTGAGCGCTCATGTGAACACCCCGCGGAAAACGCGACGCGTATGTCCACGAAAATCGATTGGTTTAATTTGAAAAACGGTTTTGATTGATCGATTTGGTTTGATTGATTGAATGGAGTCGCCACCCGGATTTGAGGACCATACCCGAGAAACCATTGAAAAATGACTCTTTTACCCTTGATATGGAAAATGCTTTACCGGTCTCCAAAAATGAGATTTCTCGGGTCCGGGAGCTAGGTTACGAGAGGGGAAGGAATTTAAAGCACCCCCTCTCGCCGGTGTGAACACCGGTCTCTACTAAATGTTTAACAGATTTTGAAACTATTGTTTAAACGGACTTCAAACACAAACTCATGCGGAAAACACGACAAATGTATCGAAAAGATTAACGAAATAGGTGAACATGCTCATGCAAAACACTGTAAATAGATGGCTTATGTACTGGGAATACGGAGTTTACACTAAAATACCACCAAAACGTCTCAAAATGACCCCGAAATTGATCATAAAATGTGCACCAGAACGGGGTCCAGGCGCCTGAAGGAGGATGGTTCAGGCGCCTGGATTGGGTTTAGGCGCCTGAAGGAGGATGGTTCAGGCGCCTGAACTGAGTCTGGGCGCCTGAAGGTGGATGGTTCAGGCGCCTGGACCAGAATCTGATACTCGAAATATTTTCCTGTTTTGATGATTTTCAAACCACTCTCAAGCTCTCTACTGGCATGGATGACCAGGAAGAACTTGAATGGGTTCCCCCCTCAGGGCCTACTTGGACGAGTTGGTAGGATAACTACCTTTTTGGTTTGATCAAGGACTTGGAATGGATTCTTGGAAGAGATTTTGTAAGGATATGGTTCTGATATCTGAGGTTGCTGAACTGAGGAATGATTTCGTAGGGACTTGGACGAAGTTCAGTTGGTTGGGGTATGGATATGATGGATTGGTGAAACCAAAGAATGTTTTTGGGGTTGAAAGGGGTTGTGTTTGAAGGATGAGTGATGAGTTGAGTTTTCTGGAGAGCTTGCAGCAGGGTAGCAATCTGAAAGGGGGTAATCTTCTTCTCTGCCCCTTAAATGAGAGAGGAGAGTCTTATTTATAGACAACCAAGGGTCCAAGAGGGCCACTTTGGGTCTTTCAAAAAAGGGTGAGGGGTCACCTAGGGGAAGGGAAGAGAATGTGCTGGGATGTCCCCCAGGGAATCTGCAGCAAAACCCACCAGGATCTCGCTCCCGTCCACTAACAAACGTAAAACACATTTAATCTGGACTGATATCCAGGCGCCTGAAGCACATGCTTCAGGCGCCTGAACTGAATCCAGGCGCCTGAAGCATGTGCTTCAGGCGCCTGAACCCCTTCCAGGCGCCTGGACTTGATCAATCCAGGCGCCTGAAGGTCCAATCCAGGTGCATGTATTTCAAGGTCTTGGGACATTCCGGAGCTCCGAGGGGTGTTTTGGTGTTTTAGTGGGAGGTTAATGGAGAGGTTTTCTTCAAGCCTTGATCAACCCTTGCATGTCCTCATTAGGCATTTTCATCATCGGGGAAGTTCCGAGATTCTGTCGGTCCAGATTGGGGTGTCTACAGTTGCCCCTCTTTGACGCGACTTGTCATCATTGATTTGATGTAAGTATCGTCAAAGAAAAAGACGACACCAATCCGTTGCCTTGGAAGTTCTGGAACATGCCAAAATGCTGAAAATGATTTAATACGAATTAAAATAAATTAACCCTCAAAACGATGATTTAAACGGATTAAAATAAATTAACCCTCAAAATGATGATTTAAACGGATTAAAATAAATTAACCCTCAAAATGATGATTTAAACGGATTAAAATAAATTAACCCTCAAAACGATGATTTAGACGGATTAAAATAAATTATCCCTCAAAACGATGATTTAAACGGATTAAAATAAATTAACCCTCAAAACGATGATTTAAACGGATTAAAATAAATTAACCCTCAAAACGATGATTTAAACGGATTAAAATAAATTAACCCTCAAAACGATGATTTAAATGGATCAAAATAAATTAACCCTCAAAAGGATGATTTAAACGGATCAAAATAAATTAACCCTCAAAATGATGATTTAAATGGATTAAAATAAATTAACCCTCAAAACGATGATTTAAACGGATCAAAATAAATTAACCCTCAAAATGATGATTTAAACTGATTAAAATAAATTAACCCTCAAAACGATGATTTAAACGGATTAAAATAAATTAACCCTCAAAATGATGATTTAAATGGATTAAAATAAATTAACCCTCAAAACGATGATTTAAACGGATCAAAATAAATTAACCCTCAAAATGTTGATTTAAATGGATTAAAATAAATTAACCCTCAAAACGATGATTTAAACGGATCAAAATAAATTAACCCTCAAAATGATGATTTAAATGGATTAAAATAAATTAACCCTCAAAACGATGATTTAAACGGATCAAAATAAATTAACCCTCAAAATGATGATTTAAACTGATTAAAATAAATTAACCCTCAAAACGATGATTTAAATGGATTAAAATAAATTAACCCTCAAAATGATGATTTAAATGGATTAAAATAAATTAACCCTCAAAACGATGATTTAAACGGATCAAAATAAATTAACCCTCAAAACGATGATTTAAACGGATTAAAATAAATTAACCCTCAAAACGATGATTTAGACATTTTCTTAAAACGGTGATTCGAACTAAAATTTTTCTAGAAGTGTTTCAAAAAGTCCTAGGAACCCTCAAAAGTTCCAAACAATTTCAATTGGGTTGCACTGCACTGCACCTGGACCAGCTGAGGAGCACCTGGATCAACCCAATCCAGGCGCCTGGAATCACTTTAGGCGCCTGAACTCACGCAATCTAGGCGCCTGGAATCACTTCAGGCGCCTGAACTCCCTCAAAACGTGAACAGTCGCAACCGTTCGGGTGTCACATAATCAGTCCAGGTGCCCCCTTTTTCGATCATTCTTCTTCTTCTTCTTCCTCCAAAAACCGGCCATTCCTCTCTCCCTCATCTCTCCTAAACCCCCAAAAACCGATCGGTTCACTGCAAATCCCCATCAAATCTTCTCCGAAACTCGATTTCACTCAACCAAACCTAGATCCATTCGGTTCTCCACTATTTCGGTTCATAAATCGCACATCCATGGCGGATTCGAGGCACACCGATTCTTCTACGGGCCTCTCCGGTACCGGCGACGCGGAGGAGAGTACGGTGGTGGCTCCACCGGCGGTGGAGACCACCGTGGGTGATGCTGCGGCGGCTATGGAACCCGTGGGTGGAACCCACGACCCTGAGGAGGCCACGACCGGGGTGGAGGAAACCCAGCCGGCCACCACGGCTGCCGGCGGCGCCAGAGAGGAGGTGGCCGACCCTGTGCCGGTCCAAAATCCTACAGGAACTTCAAATCCGGACCGGGTAAGTTCTGTTAGAACCGTTCTAAGCACTTCGAGCAGTTTACCCACTGTTATTGATACTCCTGCACATAGTGGTACATTGCCTGTTGTTGATGATGTTGTTCTGGCTGCGGGTGGTTTGGGTGGTGTTGGTGATGTTGGTGGTGTTGGTGGTATTGGTGTTAGTGTCGTTGGTGGCAGAGATGCTGCCGGTAGAGACACAGGTAGTACAGGAGAGAGAGATGGTGATGGCTTGACGAGGGGTATTGGTGAGGCTGTTGGTGGGGGTGTGGGTGATGGTTTGGGCCCCCGCGACCCTATCGAGCACTCTGGAGTGGGGACAAGCGGGATAGATAAGGGAAAGGGGATTGCTATGGAAGAGACAGATGTTCCTCCGGTGACTGAGGAGACTGTTTCTGAGGTGCTGAGGGAGGTTGAGGCCGAGGAGAGAGAGAGAGAGAGAGGCCCGAGGGTGTCTGTGGTGGAGGTGGCCCGACGGGCATTGTTGGGGAGGCCGATTTTTCATGCAGATACCTATGATGCACCATTGCACCACATTATTCCTTCGGCGATAGACAGGTATACCTCACTGCAGGAGAGATATGACGGAGAGGAGATCTTGTTGGACCCTGGGAGACACCTTTCTCGAGACTGTTTGGAGGTACAAACTTGATTCATCATGCTCTCTACTTGTTGAATTCTTGATTGCTTATGCATTGTGAATGTATGAATTTCCTGAATCATTTGATACTGATGAAGTGTTTTTCTATCTCAATAGGTGAACAGGTGCCTGACTATGAGTGGCTCATCTGGGAAGACATTATCTCTCTTCGTGGACCTCCACCACGACGTGAGAGAGTTGGTGGCGCTTTCAGGTTTCGAGCCATTCATAGAGACGCAGACACTGACGATGCGTGATCATGCCGTGGTGACAGCTCTTGCAGAGAGGTGGAGGGATTCCACAAATACCCTTCACCTACAGTTTGGCGAGGCGACGATGACACCTTTAGACTTCTCAGCGATTACAGGCCTGCGGGTTGGTGGAGAGCCTTTGCCTTTTGACTCAGGGATTGCCCAGTCCGATGATGCGCTGCGGTACTACTTGGGCTGGAAGCCCAATCACGGGGCCGATTCTGCTGGTTATGGTCAGTTTGCTGATCACTGTCTCGGGAGACCCACTTCTCGGCTTGCTGCAGAGCAGAAGGCCCGGTGTTACCTACTTTACATGTTCGGCGCGACCTTGTTCGCGAACCGACGTCACCATGTGCACCTGGGTTATCTGGCAGCATTGAGAGACTTTGATCGAGTTGCCAGATATGACTGGGGAGGCTGGGCCTTGGCCTCGTGTTACGCTTTCATGGGCTCAGTCTCTCGAGGCGTGGCGACGACTATAGGAGGATTGTGGTCAGTTTGGGAGGTAAACCAAATAACTTCCTATTTCAGAGTTATTGCTTTATTGAGTTTCTGTTTGTCTGCTCATCGTGCATCTACTGACCATTTCAACATTGTTTTGCAGTTGTGGGCTTACGAGGTGCTGAGACTGACGTCCCCGGAGTCCTCTTACCGGGATCAGCGTGTGATTCCTCGGGCTCTTCGCTGGGGGAAAGGATACAGAGGGAAGAGTGCCGTGCGCGGCCAGCTGGATTTCTTCCGTGGAGAGCTTGACCGGCTCACCAGTGCAGGGGTATGTACATGCCTCAAATACCCTTTTAGTATTGCATTGTACCTTTATTGCTTTCCATCTCATGCACTTTTGTTTTCTGCATAGGTGCACTGGCAGATATGGGATGGGGTCCAGGACGAGTACTTGGCACCGAGCAGAGAGCTGACCCGAGGGAGAGTGCTGTTCGAGTGCGCTTACGGCTGGCAGTGGTACCTTGGAGACAGGGTATTATGCCAGTCGATTCGTGCCCCGACACAGGTAGTGCCAGGACCTCTCCCGCCGCTGGTTCTGAGGACTGAGAGCTACACTTTGGCAGAGATCGAGCAATACACTATCCTCGACACAGCTTTGGACCAGTACCTCCGACCGACAGAGGACTATGAGGAGTACAGGCGGCGGTACCTCGCTGGTCCACTTGACGTGGCAGGGTTCAGAGAGAGAGCTAGAGCTGCACAGGAGGCTGCTGTGTTGGAGGCTGCAGAGGCTTTGGCTGCTGAGCAGGCGGAGAGAGCTGGAGCCGAGGGACAGGCTGGTGGTGGTGCTGGAGTGAGAGAGGGGGCTGGCCCCTCTGTTGTTAGAGAGAGAGGGGGATCTTCTGCCGGGGGGTGAGGGAGAGAGGGTTAGAGAGGGAGAGAGAGTGAGCGAGGAGGTGGTGCCTGGAGGGAGTGGACTCAGGCCTGTCCTCAGAGAGAGGTGGGGTGGTGCTGTTACAGGAGAGCCTGAGCCTTCTGAGAGGTCAGCCTACGAGGCTATGAGGTTGTGGCAGGTCTCTGTACAGACACCTGAGGGAGAGAGAGGGTATGTAGATATCCCTCGACCAGCCGCCGACCTTCCGCTCCCTACGGGCCCGGTATGCAAAGTTCCATTATTCCCTTTTGCTTTTCATCAATGTTGAAACTCGTTTGTTGAAACTGTTGCTTCCTGATGCAGTTTTCCCAGGACACCGCGCGCTTTTACTACGAGCAGACTCACAGTCTGTGGACCCTGGTTCGCCAGCTGGTGGCTGGTGCTGACGTGGTGCTTCGACGGCCGGGCGACCCTGCCCCTCCAGTTGCTCCCCGTCCTCCTCTTTCCAGGAGTATCCCGGTACTTTTAGTTTCCTGAATTTGATTCCGACATATGTTTGATTTGCAGAATGCTGATATGCTCTGTGTTTTGACTTGCTTACAGGTGCCCCGGAGACGCGAGAGAGGTGGCGTCGCAGGTCCTGGATCGACGACCATCCGCCTATTCCGCTCGAAGGAAGTAGGCTATGTTGCGATGAGAGAGTCTGAGGATGAGGACGGCGCGGACGGACGATCGGTTCGTCAGAGAGTTGGCGAGCCATCGACGAGCAGAGGGCCTACTGCAGACGAGCCTACCCCACAGGAGCCTGTCCCGGAGGACACAGCGGAGAGCGAGGAGGGGGGGCGAGGACGACGAGGAGATAGGTGACCCATAGTTAGCACTTAGGTGATCTTAGGTTACTATGAGTTTTACTTTTGCTTCTTAGATCAGCTTTTTCTTTTACCATTTCGGGCCTGCGTGCCCAGGTAGCTTTTTGGATTGGGCCTGCGTGCCTGTTTTGCTTGTTCGGGCATGTGTTTGCTCCAGTTCTTATGGATTATGACTTGATTATTCGATTCACGTTGACTTGCATGTACTGACTTTTCGTGGATGTCATATTTGGATATATATGATTTGCACTTCGCATATTGTTCATGCGTCTCTTTATTGTGATCATAGCAAAACACCGGTTGTAAAACTCACGAAAAACAAGCAAAAAGGTTCCATTGATAAGCGTGTATACAGGCCAAACAGCGAAACATGGTGGTTGACACGCGGGTTCGTGAATTTGTCCGAAACACGTTAAAACGAACAACCATTGACATAAACGACTCGGATATACAATAAACATGACAACGAACGTTATCGACACTTTCACTTGACTCAAACATATACACTCAATTCTTTTAGATGAACGAAGCGACACAAATGACCCTAGGACGGAATTTGGCATCCATAAGGCTTGTTTGAAAAGACAATTCTCCATGCCACGCGTTCTTCTCCGTGAATAAACGTCCCACTGCCTTTGCAACGTCATATTCGACCAATTCAGCCACTCGAACTCGATAGCATCCGCTTGCAACCTTTAATTATGATTTTGAAACGCTAAACCATGCCCTGTCTGTGAAAAAACTTGGTCTAAACGTCTCGTTTCCCGGATCTTTTGCGAATGGAACTCCCCCGCAAGTCACAAATGCCCGCTGGAACACGTTGGGATCAATGGAACTTGTCAAAAATGCATGGAACTGGATTCGGGGATCAAAAGTGAAAATGCTGATATCTGGTTTCCAGGCGCCTGAAGGAGGATGGTTCAGGCGCCTGAACTGAGTCTGGGCGCCTAAAGGGGGAGGTTCAGGCGCCTGAAATAGGTCTGGGCGCCTGAAGGAGGAGGGTTCAGGCGCCTGAACCCGAGTCCTGGCAGCATCTTGTTCTTCCCAAGGCACTTTCCTGTCCCCTTTGCATGACGCTTTTATGCCCCAAACTTCATATAAACTATTCAAATCTCCTCCCCAAGGCTCCCATATACTTTTTCAAAGTTTTCCTCCTACATTTTCCAATAGATGCTACCTGTTTCCAAGATTCTTTTAAAATTCCACATGCAGATTTCTTGGGAATGAACTTTGAACGCCTTGGATTCTCTTACCATAGTATATATACATGTATATATATATATATATATATACACTAGTCACCACAATCCCACTATAAATCCCATGCCTTGCCAGGCATTTTCTCCACATCAATTTTCGCTATTCCACTTTTGTACATTTCTTTCCTTTCCGAATCCACGTGATGGCCATGCTTGCGTCCGCTGTGCTTCAACCATGGATTGCAAGCTTCGAAAACATTGATTGGTTTAACTTCCGTAGCCACCATCTCAACTCCTTACGCCATATCCACTCCATTCCCATCCGTCCCGAGCTTTTGCATGCCGCTACCCAATTTTGGGATCCCGAGCTTCATGTGTTCCGCTTTGGTCTTCAAGAACTTTCCCCCACTGTTGAGGAATTTCACGCATACCTCGAGACTCGTCCCGAGACTGAACCAGTGGTTCCTCCACTCCGTGCCAACTTGATCAAGATCCTGAAAGATAAGCTCGGCGCGAGTGAAGGTGTTGCAAGGCACTTGACTCGCGGAGGTTCGCTCGACATTCTTCGCCTCTTTGCCGATTTCAGCCCTCGTGGCAATCCGTTGGATTACACAGTCCAGAATCGCCGCATGTTTGCTTTGTGCATGTGCCTCCTTGCCACCTACCTGTTGGTTCCAAATGACGGCAACCCCAATTCCTCGATCATTTCAGTTGCCGCGCAGATTGAGCAACGACGGGATGTCGTTCCCATGGTTTTAGCGGAGACTCTCATGGGCTTGGATGCGGTGAAATCTAGAAGAACAGTTATTTTCGCCGGGAGCCCCCTTTTGCTTCAGGTTTTTTTTTTTTTTTTTTTTTTTTTTTTTTTAGGTTTGGTTCGGACTTATGAGTTTTGGCTTTGGTTTGGCAGATGTGGCTGTGCGACAAAATGAAGCTGGTCGCAGATCCAGCGAACGATTGGGTTTACCGGGCTAAGGACTGGAGGAAGAGAGGTTTCATTGAAACTCGTCGCAATGTGGAGGAATGGCTGGATTTCTTTACGGCTGTGGAAGAGGAGTATGTTACTTGGAGGTGCCACTGGCTTCCTTTGCCTGATATGACGGCCAAGCATATGGGACACTCATGGGTGGTTTTGGCTGGGCTGGCAGGCTTCACTTTCTATTTTCCTCAGCGCATCCTTCGCCAGTTTGGGATTCGTCAAGAAGTGAAATTCTCCTATCCCGCTGATTTTCATCTCCCCGAATTCAAACATTCAGTGATCGAGGCTTATCGCCGTGACTGGGGAAGTAGAGTGACTTGGATCCGAGACCAGTATCCAAGTATTCATTTGCGAGGAAAGTATCGTGAGTGGCTCAGAGGGGAGCTGGAAGCGAGATTCGGCAACAACGTGGACTGACTCTCCCGACTTAACTAAGCTGTTCCCCAGAATAAATGGTGCATCCATTTCCCCCTTTTTTTTTTTTTTTGCTCAGCTTATGTAATCGAAGAAGTGATTTGAATAAAATTGAACGATGAAGGGTTTCCCCCTCTTGGTTCACTTGATTCCACATACTATCTCCTTCAGATATTGCGTTAATGCAGACCAACTCAGAAGACTTGGACCGAACCCCCGGGATAGGGTTGCCTACGTATCCTTTCTCAAGGAATCAGGTCATGGCGTAGTTCAGGCTAAGGTTCACTCGGGTATTAACACTCTCCTTTTTGCGCTCTAAATCTTGCCTGGTACCGCCTTTTCAGGTTTTCGGTACAACGAGCTCTCTCTTTTTGTATTTTTGCCTTGAATTTTGCCTAGGCCGCCCAGTGTAGGTTTCCGGTCTAGCAGGCTTGCTCTAAATTTTGCTTGGGTCGGCTCACCCTTGCGATTTTCCGCCCAACGAGCATCTCTCAGGGGTAATATCGCTTGAGTTGGTCCAAATTGACAAGATTGTTGAATTCGTTACCATCCAGATCAAGAATCACTGTTGCCCCACCGTCGAGAATAGTCTTGATGATGTATGGCCCTGCCCATTTCGGCCTGAATTTCCCTCGCGGGTCAAATATCGGTGCCCGAATCTCCTTTACCACCATGTCTCCTTCGACCAAATCTCTGGATTTTACCTTCTTGTTGAATGCGCGGGCGATTCTTCTCTGATATCCCTGAATGTGGTACAATGCCCGTAGCCATCTTTCATCAAACAACATTAGCTCTGCGAATCTATCGCTCAACCAATCAGCCTCATTGACCTCGTTTTCTATCAACACCCTCAAAGACGGCACTTCTAGCTCAATGGGAAGCACCGCCTCCATCCCATAGACTAGAGAATAGGGTGTTGCCCCCGTCGGAGTACGAATAGAAGTGCGATACCCCCATAGTGCCAATGGTAGCTTCTCATGCCAATCTCTAGACGATTCGATGGTTTTCTCCAAGATATTCTTGATTGACTTGTTCGCCGCTTCCACTGCTCCGTTGGTTTGCGGCCTATATACTGTTGATTTGTGCACCTGAACATTGAATTCCTCCAACACTTCTGCCGCCCTCCCTTTGAAATGCACACCATTGTCCGACACGAAAGCATTGGGGACCCCATATCGGTAGATGATGTTTTGCTTGATAAAATGAGCCACTTGTACTGCAGTCAATGTAGCGTATGAAGCTGCTTCTACCCATTTTGTGAAATAATCAATTGCCACCAATATGAATTTGTGCCCATTCGATGCTGATGGCGTGATTTTCCCAATTACGTCTATGCCCCATACCGAGAAAGGCCAAGGCGTCGCCATCGTATGTAATTCTGATGGTGGAACGTGCATGAGATTAGCATGTACTTGGCATTTGTGACATCTTCGCACATACTGAACACAATCAGTTTCCAGAGTCAACCAGAAATACCCTTGCCTCAAAATCTTCTTCGCCATCATTAATCCACTCATGTGAGGGCCACAGATACCTTCATGAATTTCCTCCATTACCCTCTTCGTGTCGTCACCATGAATACATAATTTGTGCATGCCGCAGTATGACCTTTTGTACAGCCTTCCACCGCAAATGATGTATTGTGACGCCAACCTTTGTAATGCTATCCGATCCTTCTTGTTTGCTCTTTCTGGATATTCCCCTTTCTCGACCAGATTCCAAATATCGTGGTACCAAGGCAAACCATCGTCAATTTCATCAATGTTCATCACATATTCGTAGGCTGGCTTATTCCTTTGTTCGATCATGATGGGCCTCATTCTTACCCCAACAGGCAATTCTACCATGGATGCCAGGGTAGCGAGAGCATCGGCAAACTGGTTCTTCATCCTTGGTATGTGAGTAAAGGTGACTTGCTCAAATCGATGGATTAGATCGTCTAGGTCCTTGTGGTATGGCTTCAACTTCTCTTCCCGCACTTTCCAATCACCGTTGGCCTGGGAGACCACCAAATTTGAATCTCCTACCACCTCCATCTTTTTCACCCCAATTTCCAGAGCAGCTTCCATTTCGACAATACACGCCTCGTATTCTGCCTGGTTATTGGTAACCTCGAAGTTTAACTTGAAAGAGAGGGGAATATGCGGGCCTTCTGGTGAAACCAACAATATGCCGATCCCGAACCCTTTCTGATTTGCAGCTCCATCAAAGTACAATTTCCAAACGTCTTCCGATACCGTCATGACATGTTCATTGGGAAATTGAAATTCTGTATCTTCTGGCCCCTGAATTGGATGATCTGTTAGGAATTCTGCCACAGCCCTTCCTTTTACTGATTTTCGCGTCACATATTTGAGTTCGAATTCAGCCAGTAGAAGCAACCATCGTGCCAGTTTTCCGGTGAGCGCTAGTTTTTCGAATAAATACTTGAGGGGATCCATTCGAGAGATTAACGTCACTGAATAGGCTAGCATGTAATGCCTCAACTTTTTGGAGGCCCAAACGAGGGCCCAACATGTCTTCTCCAATGGGGTATATCTTTCTTCCGCTCCCACCATCTTCTTACTTAAGTAATAAACGGCTTTTTCTACCCCAGCTTCTCCTTCTTGTGCCAACATGCACCCCATTGCCGATTGTGACACGGATAAGTAAAGAATTAATGGCCTACCAGGTATCGGCAGCATCAGCACTGGTGGATTCTGGAGGTTCTTTCGAATTGCCTCGAACGCCTTTTGACATCTATCGTCCCATCCGAACGGCACCCCTTTCTTGAGCAGGTGAAACATCGGCTCGCAAGTTGAGGTTAACTTGGCGATGAATCTACTGATGAACTGAATTTTTCCGAGGAAACTCCGAACTTCTTTCTCCGTCTTTGGCGGCTCCATTTCCAATATTGCTTTGATTTTTGACGGGTCAACCTCGATTCCCCTGGTGGTGATCATGAATCCCAACATTTTGCCAGCCGTGACTCCGAATGTGCACTTCTGCGGATTGAGACGCATCCGATACTTCCGTATCCTCTCAAAGAACTTGCGCAATGCCGGGAGGTGTCCTTCTCTCTCTTTTGCTTTTACAATCATGTCGTCCACATAAACCTCGACCTCTTTATGTATCATGTCATGTAACATGGTTGTTGCGGCTCGTTGGTAGGTTGACCCAGCATTCTTCAATCCGAACGGCATGACTCGGTAACAGAACGTCCCCCATTCAGTGGTGAAGGTTGTTTTCTCTCGATCTTCTGGTGCCATCAGAATCTGGTTGTATCCCGAGAATCCATCCATGAATGACAGCAGTGCATGCCCTGCTGTATTATCCACTAGTACATCAATGTGTGGTAAGGGAAAGTCGTCCTTTGGGCTGGCTTTGTTCAAATCTCTGAAGTCTACACAGACCCTGACTCTCCCATCTTTCTTGGGCACCGGCACAATATTTGCAACCCATTGCGGGTATTTAGTTACCATCAGAAAACCGGCGTTGAACTGTTTAGTAACTTCCTCTTTGACCTTCTCGACCCAATCTGGCCTGATTTTTCTCAATTTCTGTTGCACTGGTTTCGCGTCGGGATACAGGGGAATTCGGTGTTGCACAATTTCAGGATCGATTCCGGGCATATCTGCGTGGGACCAAGCGAAAACATATTCAAATTCTTTGAGTAAATCAACGAGTGATTCTTGTTCCTCCGAAGATAGCCCGGATCCGATTTGAACCATGCGAGGGTTTTCCCCATCTCTCAATTTAATTGAAATCACTTCTTCTTTTATTGGCTGAGCATGCCTTTCATTTTCCCTTTCGATTAGAGACTTAAGTTCTTTGGGTATTTCTCCCTCAATCTCGGTCTCATCATCATCAGGGTCAACACAATTTATTTCGGGGACCGCAAAGTAAGCGAAATCAGAATCCATTTCATTCATGAAACCCGCAGGGGTGCAGTACATAGCAGTGGACTCAAACTCAAAAGAAAAACTACAACCTGGAGTGACACGAGGCGCGATCTCCGACTCAAAGACAGACACAGACTCAAACTCGGGATTAGAGTTGGACTCGGTGAAAGTGCCAGTGAATTTTACAACAGGTGTGAAAGCGCAATTCTTATATCCTCCTACAGCATCCACAATCAGCACGCTAGGGTCTTCAAAGGCCTCCTGCCCGAGCATCATCACTGCTGGCTCCTCTTCATCCTTCCCTGTTAGACTGGCCTCGTCGAACATTGACATCAAGACCCCACCATCCAGAGCCTCCACCCAGTCTGTTTTCAGGTCTTTCATCAATTTCTCGACCTTTCCATGCTCGTCTTCGCCGTCCCAGACATCATTAGCAAAGATTTCAAATCCAGGGTGCACCTCTCCACTTATTTCGCTTACAAATGGCTCAGGTTGGCCATGATACGGTGCATTTGACCCTTCCTTGACAAAGCGCATCTGGCGATTGGCACTACTCTCTGCCTCATTGGTCTTACCCTTTCGCTTACCCTTCGATGCGGGTTCGTATCCTAATCCAAAACGGCCTCGCTGGGAGGGGAAATCTGGAAATTGAGCCACCCCTTGGCGGGTTCGACCCAAGCCAGTGCCTGGTAAATACGACATCCTCCTCATCATTTCGAGAACTGTGGTGCTGATTGAGAAATCATCATCAATGCGAAGTGTAAACACACCATTGGATGTATCAAAAGCAAACCCCCCGAGTTGAACATCATTCTCATCATGCATAATTTCTAACAGGGGAGCATTATCTTTAGCATGGGGGCGAATGCCCGTGTCTCCGTAAAGGGTAATCGTCCCATTTTCTAATCCGAGCAATACTTTCTGATGTAGGGTGGACGGGACTGCCATAATATCGGGTCGATGCATCCAAGGACGACCCAACAGCAAATTAAATGAAGCCGGAATCTCGAGTACATGAAACTCTACCGTCGACTTAAACCCTTCTGCAGCAATCTCCATTTCGACGGTACCAAGTACACTGCGACGAGTGTTATCGTAAGCCCGAACATTGAGGTCAGATGGAGTGAAATCCTTCGGTTTGAGTCCCAAGCATAAAGCCGTCCGGAGAGGACAGACATTGAGTGCAGAGCCATTGTCTATTAACACAACGGGGATCCATTTCCCCATGCACTTCATGGTCACGTGCAAGGGTTTGTTGTGATCGGTCCCTTCCAGCGGGAGATCAGCCTCGGTGAAGGTTACTACATGTTTGGCAGGTTTGGTAGCAACAGTGGGTTTGGTAACAATAGCGGCCATCATGGCTTCTGGGGTGATATCAAGTGCAATCTCCATGCAGGACAATGCATGAGCCAGCTTCTGACAATGTTCGCTGGAGCTCATGAGTAGCCCCCAAATGGTTAGAGCGGCTGGGGTTTTCTCAAGCTGTTTTTGGATGGGATTCTCTTCAGCTGTTGGTAGGGATTTTGAACGAGGCACGCGACCATTGGCCGCGGGGGTAGCATGGGATTGGTTGGCTGGCGGGTCGAAAAGGTTTTGAAAATCAACAGGATCGGCCATTGGGTCATTGGGGTTGGTTAGGTGATTTGGAATTGGGTTATTTTGTGGAGCTGGGTTATAAGGTGGCTGGCTTAGGGATTTAGGTGGTGGGTTAGAGGTTTCTCCAGTGTAAACCTGAGGCGGCTGATAAAATCGTCCGCTCCGAAGCAAGTGAAGAACCGAATCAATGTCGTCCCCCCACAGATCGGTGTAATCCGTGTAAAGGTCAACAAGATCTCCTTCTGCCTTTCTCTTCCCTTTTTCAATGCTGGTTCCTTCCAAACCCTTAATAATTCCTTCCACAAACGCTTCGCTCCATACATCTTCCTTTTCCATTGCTGCTTCATTAACGGCCCATACTTCATCTTTTCCGACCCACAGCGGTGAGAGCGATATGCCTTCGTTCTGATTGACCCATACTTTGGCCACGACATCTTCCTCCATCTGTTGTCCCCAAACATTGGGTAAACCACCGTTCAACACCATGATATTATAATCCTCTGGAATTTGCGCTTGGGGTGCCGGAAGACTTTCATCGATTATGTTATCATAAGGTGCGAACTCTATTCCCTCTGTCATTTGGTTTACGGCATGTTCGCTCATCATAGAGAAATCTGGGCGGCCTTCCCACTGCGGTGGCTTTGGAACATACGTCTCATCGAAGAGCATGGGAAGTGTAGACTCATCCAAAGGATCATTGGGGTCCTCAGGCTGCCATTTATTCGGCGTGGGATTCCATTCAACCTCCTGCACGTCATTGGACGCCTCAATCTCTTTCGTCCCATTCTGTCTTTGACCTTCTTCTACAGGTAATGGCTCACACCGGTTTGGAGGCGCGAATCCATCAAGTGACCCTGCAAACAGCAGATTACCCAAAGCATCAAGCGGAGGTTCTTCGTTGAACTGCTCATCTTGCGGCCATACTTCCACATCAGTAGCCACCATTTGCTCATATTCTCGTGCTTCTATGGCCATTATCAGATCACCCCATTTCTGCCAAAGGGTGGGGGTTAAATGTGCGTCCAGAAAGCACACATCAGATTCGGTTGGTATAGGTACAATGGGCTTAGGATCCGTTTCTGGCACAATGAACTGGTTTGGGTTAAATGGAGTGGGATTTAAGTCCTTTTGATTGGAGCTGGGGGTAATTTGACCTATATCGACATTCCTCTTGTGTGCTGGTAAGGGGTTGGTGACAATATTGGGCTTTTCGGTGGGGTCTCGGATTTGTTTATTGTCAATGAGATCCTGAATCTCATGACGCAGCCGCTGGCACCTTTCGGTGGGATGGCCAGGAGTCTGATGGAAGATACAGAAGGTATTCGGGTTATAGCTTGGTGGAGGATTTTGTGGAGGTGGAATTGGTTGGAGAGGTTTGATTTTTCCCTGTTGTACGAGCCGCTCGAAGATAACAGGTAGCGGTAAAGGGAGAGGGGTGAAGATACGCCGGGGTCTTTGGTTCTGTGGTGGCTGAATTGGTTGAGCTGATTGGGACAAGATAGCATTTACTGGTTCAGTTCTATGTGGTTGATGATTCATGGAGTTGGACGAAGTGCCGGCTGAGTAACTGGGGTTCGCATATAGAGATGAGGTGTTCCCAATGTAATTGCGTTTCGGTTTGGGGACTGAATCTCCTTTCTTCAATACCCCACTTTGCAAGGCTTCTTCAATGGACAAGCCCGTCTCAAAGTAAGTTACAAAATCATGGGCTTGAGCTGTCACCATATACTGAGCCAAATCAGGCTGAAGGTTTTTGGTTATGATGCGCATTTGGTCCTTGTCACTGGGACGATCTGTCATTTGCACGGCCTTTGCTCTCCATCTTTTCACAAAGTCTGCGAACGACTCTTTTTCCTTTATCTTAATGCTTTCAAGTTCGCGGGTAGTGTACGGGGTAAAAACCACGTAACCCTGGATCACGTGCTTCCTTGAATCAACCCTAGATCTGCAAGACAGAAAAAGGGTTAGAGCACCTTTGCCTCTCGTTGGCAAAGGCCCTCCGATGCCTAAGTTAGTATCACGTACTTGAAAGCTCAAATCACAATGCGTATGAAAATAGGTTTCACAGCGTACCTTTTGTCATGGTCATAGTGCTGTATTTATAGGTGTAGATGTTCATCACATTAGGCATCTCGTGCCCCCGTTTCCTATTCCCTTTAGGAATTTGTTTCCTAATAGGACTTCTTCCTATAAGTGGCCCATTCCTAATCATATTAGGACTGCCATATTAATCCCTTATTTCACGGGATTACTCCTTATCTCATAAGGAACCGTTGTAGAATTTTCTGGAATGTCTCACCGCCTTATTCATGGCGGTGCCGAGCTTCCACGTAGCTCGGTATGACTCGTACATAACCCAACTACTCACGCCGAGCTGAATCTACGTATCCCAGAGTGCTACTTAAACTTTACTCACAGTTCTGCTAGCTCGGCCATATTAGGGGCACTCCCTTGTGACCTATACCGAGCTAGCACATCCTGGTATATTTAATTCATTCAATCGCTTTAGCCTTTATTCATGGCCGAACCAGCTCGGCACAGGGCTCACGCGTACCCTTTGTGGTGCCTAGCTATTCACCCCCTCGTGGTGAAGTTACCAGGCACGTGCTACGCCTAGTTAGTAGGGTAATCTGACTTTTACCCACTCCAATTGCTCCCCAGCTCTGTCGTTACTGCTATGCATCAGTGGCGCACAGAGCTTCAACGGTTCTTAATGTATCTTCTGCACGCCTCCCCCCCACGTGGGTAGCAACGCCGTCACTGCATTTAATGCGAAATGACCCGTTGGTGGCTTCGGATAAGTCGAAAGGACGATTCCGCTGACGTTTTTCGTGTGTCACGTTCCACTTTTATGGGGTTTCGGGCGGGATAATTATTTTTCCCCCCAAATTCCTCTAAAACCAAAAAACCCCTTCCCTTCCCCTTTACTTCACACTCGTCAAAAGCGAAGAAGAGAGAGAAAAGAGCTTCGTCTGCCATTGTTGCTGCTCCAAGCTTTCTGCAATCGTGCCACCGGTTTCCCATCGGAAAGCACCTTCTCCTTCCGTTTTTCATCGGAAAGCAACCTGTTAAGTTCACTCTCTCTCGTAAGTGCCCCTTCCTTAGACCTTTTCGTTCGTACGTCGGAATTTCTGTTTCGCTTTTCTTGCCCAAGTCGCACCTTCCTGTGTCTGTTCATCTTCTTCCTTGGGTTTCTGCTGCGAAACCCTAACTTTCAGAACAAATGGGTAGATATAGGGTCCTTTTGGATACCCCTGAAAAAGTAGTGGAATTCCGTAGGAGGTACGAGATCCCCGCCGATGTTCAATTCCGGCTAAATAGATCAGAGGACTTAGAGGAAGTGGGTCAGGACGAGACTAGGATTCACATTCCCTTAATTTTCATAGTCGAGGGTGGCTTGAAATTCCCCCTGCACCCGTTCTTTAGGGAGGTCTGCTATAGGTGTCAGCTAAACCCTATGCAGCTCTGCCCTAATTTCGTTAGGGTAGTCATGGGCACTGTTGCCCTTAACGAGCTGCTCGGTCTTAACCTTGACTGGTGGGATCTGCACTACCTCTATAGTGTGGTCCCTACAGAGCATAAAAACTATTATTTCAAAGCTAGGGACCCAAAACAGAAGCTCATCACCGATCTACCAAATTCCTCGAAGGGAGAGGCAGATGACTATCTCGTAGTCACTGGCAGCTGGCAACCTAGGGACGCTGATGGGAAGATCATTGGCTTTCCCTGCCCCACTTCCACTAGCGGACTACGTTAGTATTTTTATTCCCGAGCTGGTCTCTTTCCTCTAATGTTTTTTAACTGTGGCTGACCACTCTCATGCTATGTTGTTTGCAGCGGATAATCTCAACCACGGGGGCCGCTTGATCCACGGCAAGCTCCACCGCGAGGATATTGCCAAAGCCCTCTGGTGGGACGGCTTCGAACCGACTCCTGTAGGACTCGGTCGTTCAGCTCACCGACTGCTCGGTTACACACCGTTCTACTGGGGCAATATCAGGAGGGAAGGAGAACACAGGTCGAGACACGCCTGGCCACCACCTCGCTCCGTAATTGCCACAAGCCGACCTGCTGATCGAGAAAGGACTCGTGCTCGCAGGGGCCGAGCTAGAAGGGGCTCTACGCGTTCTCAGACCCAAGCAGACCTCCAGCGGCAGGTAACATTTGCCCACGTTGAAGAGATCCCGACCGCTATTCCCATCCTCGTGCGAGCCGACCAAGTGCCCAGCACGTCTGGGAGGGTTGCTGAAGAAGAAGAGGAAGAAGAAGGAGGAGTTGGTGGTTTTGACCACCGTGAGCTCGTCCAATCCTTGGCCGAGCAAGCCGACCGTCTCGCGGAATCTGACGACTCACGAGGCTACTCCCCTTCTCCTGATCGTCCAGACATGCCTTTGCAACCGATCAACCTTCTGGACCAGCTTACTCTGGGTGGAGCCTCCCGTGCTCCCCCCCTTAGCCGAACCATCCAACCTCCCCAATCACCACCCTTATCCCTCACCGAGCGCCAGAGGGAAAAGAGGCCGGTGAGCAGCCCTCAACAAGTTCAGCCTCCCCCACAGAGGAGAAGAACTGGGGACACCAACTCATCCCCATCTGAACTCCCGCCGCTGGCGCAGCCTTGGGCCCCAACACTTGCTCGCCCCGACGGCACTCCTGTTAATGACGTTGACAAGATCTCCTCCACAGACATGGCGTTTGGCATTGCTAGAGCCGCCCTGCTCCCTAACGACATAGAGAGGGAGAAAAACAGCTCCTACGAAGTGCTGATGAAGTCCGTCTTCCAGTCTAGTGTCAAGGTATGGAATCACCCTTCCTCTGTCCTTAGTTTTATTTTAGCTGCATTATCAAAAACTCTCTTATGTTTTATCCTTTTCTTATCTGCAGATCATGCAGAAGGCCCATGTGGGTTTTGAAAGAGCTAAGGAGGCCGAGAGGGAGCTAAAGAAAGAGCAGAAGAGGGCGGAGAGAGCTAAGAAGGAGGCTGCTCAGTGTTCCCAGTTGCTGAAGGAGGGCCGAGCTGAGGTGGAGGCACTGAGAAAGAAAAATGAGGATCTAGTGAAGAGGTCAGAGGAAGTCGAGCTCGGTTTGAGTAACCAATTGACGGTGGCAGAGGCTAAGGCAGCGGCGGAGTACGACCGAGCTGTCCTGGAGGTCACGG
Organism: Vaccinium darrowii; assembly: GCA_020921065.1. NCBI lineage: Eukaryota > Viridiplantae > Streptophyta > Magnoliopsida > Ericales > Ericaceae > Vaccinium > Vaccinium darrowii. Next base: position 346,546 of record CM037156.1, read on the forward strand.
AGCACTACAAAGCTCAGATGCCAGTCGTGCAGGATACTATCTGGGGGGTAGCGTGGAAACGGTGCCTCACCAAGCTTGGGGTGGATCCGTCTTCCCCCTTATGGACCGACATGGAGCTTCTGAGTGCAATGGCTGCTGTTCAGGATAATCTCGATGCTCAAGCTCAGCCCAATCTGGAAGCTCAACCCCAGACACAGACTCAGACAGACGAAATCATTACTGATCTTACCATCTCGGGGAGTGGTGCTGCTGAGGGCTCTGCTGGAGGTACGGATGCTGACCCCAACGCTGCCACTGCTGCAAATGAGCGCAGTGAAGAGGCCTGATGCCTGCTGTTTCTCCTATCTGTTTTTTAAACTTTACTCTTGGCCCTGTGTGGCTGTATTCGGCCGCCTGTGGCCTGTTTGCTACGTTGATTCGTTATGCTCGTACTTTTTGATTTTGCTGGTAGTTGACCCTGGGTGACCAGTTTTGGCCATATGTGGCCTGGTGACATTTCTACTCTTTAATTCTGTCTTTTAGGGACCTTGCTTGTCCTTCGTTGCAATATTTGTTCGCCGAGCTGAGTTTCTTTGTACTACTCGTTTTTAGACTAAGGCTCTTCATACTTAGCATTCTGCTCAAACTAAGTTTCTTCATACTTAGAAGTGTGTAATACTAAGTTTCTGCATACTTAGTATTTTGTTGTAAACACTAAGTTTCTTCATACGTAGCATTTTGTTGCAATACCCGTTTCAAACTAAGTTTTTTCATACTTAGAATCGTTTCGTGCAATATTCATTGCAAAACCCTAAGTTTTTTCATACTTAGGGTCTCTCGTGCAATATTCGTTGCAAAACCCTAAGTTTTTTCATACTTAGAATTGTTCGTGCAATATTCGTTGCAAAACCCTAAGTGTTTTCATACTTAGAATTTTTCGTGCAATATTCGTTGCAAAACCCATTTATTCCCCAAATATACATATCTTCTGCTCCCCAATAGGAATCCAAATCTCGAAGTGGAAATTTTGGTTCATATTAATCAAAATCTATGATAAAATTCCATAAATGCTAAAAATATCAAGAAAAATCTGAATACTGAATGCTGGGTATTTTTTTGTAATCCCAGCCAAGTCCTAAAAACAACTGTGAATTTATTCGTATTCACAAAAAAAAATATGTGATTGTATTCATAATCACGGATTCAAATTATTGGAAGAATTTCCTAAGGTTCTGGACATTCCATGGTCGTGGAACCGGGTCCCCGTCCAGGTCGGCCAAACGATAGGCCCCAATGCCAGCAATCCCTACAATCTTGTATGGGCCTTCCCAGTTCGGTCCAAGCTTTCCGTCTGAGGATACCTTGGTGTTGGCCAAGACCTTCCTCAGGACTAGGTCACCAACCCTGAACTCTCTTGGCTGCACCTTCTTATTGTAGCTTCTTCGTAGCTGCTCTTGGTATGCTGCCAAGGTAATGAGTGCCCGCTCTCTTTTTTCCTCGGCGAGGTCTAGCTGCTGGGCTAGGGCTTTATCGTTGCCCCCTGACTCCACAAGGGTAGTGCTGGTTGGCAAACCAACCTCTAGGGGAATCACTGCCTCTGTTCCGTATGCCAAGGAGTACGGCGTCTCTCCCGTAGATCGCCGCGGGGTGGTCCTGTAAGCCCAAAGCACGGCTGGAAGCTCATCTGGCCATTTTCCCTTCTTCTTTTCCAACCTCTTCTTAAGGCTCTTCAGGATAGTCTTGTTGGAGGCCTCTGCCTGGCCATTGCTCTGTGGGTTGGCGGGGGTCGAGTAATAATTTCTGATGCCGTACTGAGCACAAAAGGCCTTGAACTTCTTGCCGAACTGGGACCCGTTATCTGAGATAATAGAGTAGGGTACCCCAAACCTTGTAATTATCTTATTCCAGACGAACTTTTCCACCATAGCTTCTGTGATTTTAGCAAGAGCTTCCCCCTCTATCCACTTAGTGAAGTAGTCAGTGCCAATGAGTAGAAATTTTCGTTTCCCTGTTGCCATAGGGAGAGGACCCACGATATCCAATCCCCATTGGGCAAAAGGCCATGGGCTGGTTAGCGGCAGCAAGTCCTCTGCTGGAGCTCGGATAAGAGGGGAATACCTCTGGCACTTCTCGCACTTCTTGACAAAAGCCTTTGCATCCTCTTGCATGTACGGCCACCAATATCCCTGGGATACTGCTCGGTGGGCTATGGATCTACCACCAGTGTGTCCCCCACAAGTTCCAGCATGGATCTCATGGAGGAATTTCTGAACAAGGGCTGGGTGTACACACAATAAATATGGACCAAGGAAAGATTTTCTGTAAAGCTTACCTTCTGGAGAGAGCCAAAAGCGTACTGACTTGGTCTTGATTTTGTGTGCTTCCCTCTTATCTTCTGGCAAAGCCCCATCTCGTAGGCATGCCACTATTGGGTCCATCCAGCTCGGCCCAAGCTCTGTTTCCATTACGATTTCCACGGCTCGGCCAATACTTGGTTCGCCCAAATAGTCTACTGCAATTGTGCGGCGATACTCCGTCTTGACCGCTGACCCAAGACAGGCCAGTGAGTCTGCATGTGCATTCTGTCCCGAGCTGATCTGCTGGATATGGATCCTATCAAATTTGTCTAGCAAATCCTTGGCTGCTTCTGAGTACGCAGCCATCTTTTCGCTTTTCGTAGCGTATTCTCCTGAAAGCTGGTTAACAACTAGTTGGGAATCACAAAATATTCGTAATTTATGTACCTTGAGCTCTAGAGCACTTCTCAGTCCAGCTAGCAGTGCCTCATATTCTGCTACATTGTTTGTGGCACTAAATCCCAGCCGTAGTGCATGCTCCAGGATCAGTCCTTCTGGAGAGAAAAGCACAACCCCTGCTCCAGATCCTTTGTTGCAAGCTGACCCATCAACGTAAAGCCTCCATTCGTCTGGATCCAGGTCGGCCATTCTCGTTGGTGGCTCAGGATTACTGACTTGCTCCTTCTCGTGGAGACCTGGTGGTGGTGGGGCCACTGTCGGAGCGAATTCTGCTATGAAATCAGCTAAAACCTGCCCCTTGATTGCTGTTCTGGGCTGATAATCGAGGTCGAACTGACTTAGTTCTATTGACCACTTGGAGATTCTGCCAGAGAAATCTGCTTTCCTGAGCAAGGCCCTTAGTGGGTATTCCGTGAATACGGTGATGGGATGTTGCAAGAAGTAGTGGGGCAGCTTTCTTGATGCAACAATGAGAGCATATACCAGTTTTTCTAGTGGTAGGTAACGTGTCTCAGCTTCTAACAATGTCTTGCTCACGAAATAGATTGGAGCCTGCTCTGTCCCCTTTATTCGTAGGAGGACCGAGCTGACTGCATGATCAGATACCGCTAAGTATAGTATCAACCGCTCCCCAGCTTCTGGAGTAGAGAGCAAGGGTGGTGATGATAAGTAGCTTTTTAACTCCTGGAAAGCCCGTTCCTGTTCGGCTCCCCACTCGTATCCGTCTCTCTTCTTCAGAAGTTGAAAGAAAGGTCTGCAGCGGTCTGAGGATTTGCTGATGAAGCGATTGAGTGCTGCTGCCATTCTTGTTAGCCTTTGGACCTCCTTCGTGGTCTTTGGGCTTTGAAGGCCTTGCAGAGCCGTGATTTGATCTGGGTTGGCTTCAATCCCTCTTTTAGTCACTAAGTGCCCGAGAAATTTCCCCGAGCTGACTCCAAAGGCACACTTGGAAGCGTTTAACTTTAGCTTGAATTTCCTCAAAATGTTGAAAGTTACCTTTAGGTCAGCTAGGTGATCAGGCTTCAACTTGCTCTTGACTACCATGTCGTCGATGTAGACCTCCATAGTTTTACCGAGCTATTCCTTGAACATTTTGGTCACCAATCTTTGATAGGTTGCTCCAGCATTCCTCAGCGCAAACGGCATAACCTTATAGCAGTAGAGCCCTCTGGGGGAGATAAAGGACGTCTTTTCCTGATCGGGCTCGTACATAGCTATCTGATGGTATCCTCGATATGCGTCAAGGAAACTCATCCTTTCATAGCCTGATGTAGCATCTACCAGTTGATCAATTCTGGGGAGTGGAAAGCTATCCTTGGGACACGCTTTGTTGAGGCTTGTAAAGTCCACACATACCCTCCACTTTCCGTTCTTCTTCTTGACCACCACAGTGTTGGCCAACCAATCTGGATAGCTCACCTCACGTATAGCATCTGCTTCTAGTAGCCGCTCTACCTCTTCGATCACAGCGTCTGCGTGCTGTGGTGCCGACCTCCTTGCCTTTTGCACAACTGGCTTGTGCTGTGGGTCCACGTTCAGGTGGTGGCATATGATTTCAGGATCTATCCCAGGCATCTCCTGGGGGGTCCAAGCGAATACATCAATGTGGTCTTTAAGGAAGGTGACCAAATCTCTTTTCTCCAGCTCGGGGAGGGTCTCGCCGATCAGGAAATACTTTTCTTCATCGTCCTCTTGAATTTGTACCCTCTTCAACCCTTCCACCATCTTCTTAGTGGGATCACCTCCAACGTCTTCTAAGGTTGGTTGGTCTGGAACCTCAACCGTTTGTACCAGCTCGGCCCTTGGTGATTTCCTCAAAACCATATTGAAACATAGGTCGGCCACCTTTTGGTCGCCTCTAATGCATTCGATGCCATCTGCCCCAGGGTACTTGATCTTCTGATGGTAAGTTGAAGAAACTGCCCTCATCTTGTGCATCCAAGTTCTTCCTATAATCACGTTATAGGAAGAAGGGATGTCTACCACAAGGAAGTCTGTGCTCAGAACCACTGATCCAGCTCGGACGGGCAGTGTGACCTTTCCCATAGGCCATACTGTCTGTGCACTAAAGCCGACCAATGGAACCAGACACTTTTGCAATGAACTTGGAGGGAGCTCCATCCTCTTGAAAGTATTGTAATACATGATCTCTGTGCTGGCCCCATGGTCAACAAGAATCTTCTCCACGTCGTATTCCCCTATTCGTAGGGTGATTACAAGTGCGTCATTATGGGATACTGATACCCCTTCCAGATCATCATCAGTGAAGGTGATTGGGGTCTCCATGATCCCTTCCGCCCTTGGCCTCTTCATGCCGAGCTTCATGACTTGTTTTGCCTGTCCGTTGACCCTCTGGATATGTCTTATCTCGTTGTTTGTGTAAGGGGCAACTAATCCATGTATCATATGGATTGTTCCCTTTGGACCTTTCTCGTAGTCCACCTCCTCTACCAGCTCGGCATCATTCTTGACATCAGCCAGGAATTCTTTGAGATGGCCCTCTGCCACCTTCTCATCCAGGAATTTCTTATATTCCACACAGTCCTCAGTCATGTGTCCCCAATCTCGGTGATAGCTGCAGTGTTGGTTAGTGGCTCTTCTCTTTTCTGGATTCCCAGTCATCTTTGGGGGCCTTCTGAACCACTGTTCGTTCTTGATTCTGTACAACATCTTGTAGATGGGGATGTTGAAAGTTGCCATAACACTGAAGTATGACTTGGGATCTGGGTCGGCTTTCTCCTTCCTTTGCTGAGTGTAATCTTTCCTTCCTGTTGTGAAATCCTTTTTGTATACCCTTGATTCCACAATCTTCTTTTCTGGAAGCTGAGGTTGCCCTGCCACAATCCTTCCTCCAGCTTGCAGGATGTCATCCTCCACCCGTGCATGCTCCTGGATTCTTTCCATGAGCTTGGCCACCGTTTTCACTGGATGCATAGTAAGTGATTCCCGTAACTTACTATGCATGGGCAAGCTCGTCTTGAATGTCGCCAGAGCATACTCCTCACTGCAATTTTCAATCTCGTTGAAAGTCTCCCAATAGCGTTTGGAGTATTGCCGCAGTGTCTCATCGTCCTTCTGTCTCATAGAAGTCAATGCATCAAAAGTCTTGGGAGCTGCTCGGCTTGTTAAGAACCGGGCAGTAAATTCTTCAGCTAATTGAGCCCAACATAGGATTGATCCCTCTGGGAGTTTGTGGTACCAACTCAGAGCCACCTTTCCCAGGCTAGAGGGGAACATTTTGCATAACAAAGCGTCATCTCGCTCGTGCATGAACATGGCCTGTTGATAGTGTTGGATGTGGGCCACAGGATCTGTGCTGGTCTCGTAGGGGATGAATGCTGAATGTTTCACCTTGCTTGGCGTCTTCTCCGTACGGATCCAATGGGCCAATGGTGACTTAGAAATTTGGCCTAGGGCTTCTTTAGCTGCTTCTCGTGCAGTTTTAGGGCTTTCCTCAGCTCGGCCAACATCCCCCCTCCTCGTGTGCCGCTCGGGAATATGCTCATTGGATCCAGATCTCTCGTATCTGTCCCTAGCATGCTTCCTTCTTTCTCTCTTTTCCACAGAAGCACTCCTGTCTCTCCTTTTTCGTGGAGAGGCAGCTCGGTCGGTGGAGGCCCTGTTATGGTGACGATCCTTTCCCTTTCCCTCATAATGCACGGATCTCGTCCGTGAACGTAAGTCTTTCTCTTTTTCCTGGAGTTGTTTCTTCAGGTCCTGAATCTCTCGTTCCCGTCGAGTGACTTCACGGGCCAATTCTTCTGCCTCTTGCTCTTTTCTGTCAAGGCTATCTTCCCTCTCTCGATTCCTTGTGTGCCTGTGACCATCCCTTCTTGGGGGGCTTCTGTCCCGTTCACGTCGGGTGGAGGCCTCCCCACCTCTTGGTGGTGTTTTTGAGTGTCTTGCCCTTGGAGAACCATGGCGTATTAGGTGTGTACCCCTGAATTTTGGAATCTCAGGGATACTCCCTATGTCAAACCTCTTTGTTGCTGGTTTTTTCTGTGGTGCTTTTAGTACTGCGGGGGTTTTGTCCACCCTTGTGCTCTTTCTCGTAGTATACACAAGCGTGGTACCGTCACCTTCTACGTCCTGCCTTCGTGGAGTGCACAAAAGAGGCTCTGAAAGCACCATTGTTAATCTTCGCTTGAGAAAGATCGAGCTTTTTTGGTAATTTCCCACAGACGGCGCCAATTGTACGGGGTAAAAACCACGTAACCCTGGATCACGTGCTTCCTTGAATCAACCCTAGATCTGCAAGACAGAAAAAGGGTTAGAGCACCTTTGCCTCTCGTTGGCAAAGGCCCTCCGATGCCTAAGTTAGTATCACGTACTTGAAAGCTCAAATCACAATGCGTATGAAAATAGGTTTCACAGCGTACCTTTTGTCATGGTCATAGTGCTGTATTTATAGGTGTAGATGTTCATCACATTAGGCATCTCGTGCCCCCGTTTCCTATTCCCTTTAGGAATCTGTTTCCTAATAGGACTTCTTCCTATAAGTGGCCCATTCCTAATCATATTAGGACTGCCATATTAATCCCTTATTTCACGGGATTACTCCTTATCTCATAAGGAACCGTTGTAGAATTTTCTGGAATGTCTCACCGCCTTATTCATGGCGGTGCCGAGCTTCCACGTAGCTCGGTATGACTCGTACATAACCCAACTACTCACGCCGAGCTGAATCTACGTATCCCAGAGTGCTACTTAAACTTTACTCACAGTTCTGCTAGCTCGGCCATATTAGGGGCACTCCCTTGTGACCTATACCGAGCTAGCACATCCTGGTATATTTAATTCATTCAATCGCTTTAGCCTTTATTCATGGCCGAACCAGCTCGGCACAGGGCTCACGCGTACCCTTTGTGGTGCCTAGCTATTCACCCCCTCGTGGTGAAGTTACCAGGCACGTGCTACGCCTAGTTAGTAGGGTAATCTGACTTTTACCCACTCCAGGTAGTGACCTTAAGCTGAACATTATACTCATATTGTTTGATGAAAGAGGCCACCATTTCTTCCCAAGTTCGTCTCTTCGAGATATCGAGAGACAAGAGCCACTGGAGCGCGGGCCCGGTGAGAGTTTCGTGAAACATTTGAGCCATGGCAGGCTCATCGACCTCTTGTAGCGAGAGGGAGCTTACGTACGCTTGAACATGTCCTCTTGGATCCCCAGTTCCATCAAACTTCTCGAAGTCCACATGTTTGAACTTCTTAGGGAGCTTAGCGCCCGGGAAGATGCAAAGTTTGTTCATATCAAAGCCGGTAATGGCACGTTTCTCACTTTTGGCCATAGATTCTTCCAGCTTAAGTATTTTAGCCAGCATTTCGGCTAATTGGGGGTTCTCAGGGGGTTGTTCCGGCTGTTCCTCAGGAGGAACCTCTTGATCCCGAGCTTCAGCATCGGGTATTTGCTGCTGAGGTGGGGGGAGTCGGCTCTGGATGTTCACCATAATTGCCATGAGTTGGGCAATTCGAGTGTCACTCCGGACCCTATCATCATGCATTTCCTTTTTTATTTGTTCGATCTCATTAGGGGGGTCATGTCCCTGCTCAGCCGACATACTCGCTTCTGCCCTTGGTGATAAGGATCGAGACAATCTCTGTCCTGGAGGTCGAGCCCAAACAGGTAAGGTCTTCTTCTTCTTTGCAGGCCCAATGGTTTAATACTGAATCATAAAGCAAAAGTCGGACTCAGTTCATAGCCTTTGATTACTAAGTACAAACAAAAGGGTGCCTATGATGCGCGTGCCACTTCCTCGCCCAAAGTTAGTCCTATTTCTAGGCCTAGAGATTAAACTACCGGTTTCGGATCTCACTTGGAACCGCTCGCACAGAAGATTGAATCAACACCACGGGTAGATCGTTTACTCGGCAAGTACGGCGTTTCAACCTAAGGCCTAAATGTTGACGCCGTAGTGCTTTTCCTGACCATCTGGGACAAAGCAATGAGGTGTCGCCATCCAGATACAATCGGTTCCAAGGCTAGTCCGAAACACGGGTGACCGTTCGAGCACGATCAACACTGGAGGTATCTCAAACTCCATGGATTTAGAGTCTCCTAGACTTCATGTATCACCTAGGGTCAGTCTACCGGGTCCAAATCTCACTTAAGACCATTGCACAGATGATTTTCCAACACCCCGGGTAAACCATTACTCGATGGATACGGCGTTTCAACCTAAAGCCTAAATGTTGACGCCGTAGCATTTTTCCAGGTCATCTGAGACAAAGCAATTTGGATGTTGCAACCCAGATACAAATGGTCTTAAGGCTAGTTTGAATCACGGGTGGCCGTTTGGGCACGGCCAACACCGGAGGTATCTCAAACTCCATGGATTTAAAGTCTCCTAGACTAACTTTTGACAGTTTTTGGAAGGTTGCCCCAATCCTCAAGTTTTCTTTTAAGTAACATGCCCCTGATGTTGGATAATCGGATTTGGGAAAACACGGTTCGCACGAATTCCGGCACTGATCTAGAATCGGATGCCTAAGGGCGATTGACCCACTTTCGAGTCAAGGTCCCTTAAACCCGCTTAGATCATTGTCAGGAAACGGTCGATCCAAATTTTCCCACGTCCGGTCGTCTTAAAGGCCAACTCACATAAACAACGTGTATGTGGGATACACGACTCATCATCGGGCCGAGGCAACCTTCTACTAACTGCCGGGAAGCTAACTGGCAACAAGGATATGTACCGGTGTGAGTGTATGCATGTATGTAATATGGCATGCTTAGCAAGACGGTAACACGTAGCACGAAACAGGATGGAGCACATAACCCTAACACATGGGTTGGTTAACTAACGCGGGGTTCTATGGTTATCTATATGCAAAGGCCGGTTTTGGTTTGAAAAGGGTACCCCAGACTCAAAGCCAAAGCTGTCTCCCACCGCCAAGGATCCCGCAAGGCGATGGTAATAACGACAATTGTGACTCATCATGGTCGGGGGGTGCTGGGCATTTCGGGATTCCCCGTCACCGGCAAGCCGGGCGGGATTGCCGAAACACACCAGCGGAGGCTAGTAACCATGCACGTGCAATGCAAAAAGTCCATAAAAACAACATTTTCAAAATCTTTTAAACATTGTTCAAGCTTAGCTCTCAATAATTAATACATATTTTAATAAAATCACACATAAGTGTAATAATACCAAAATATGTATTAATTAGAGTCCCCAGCGGAGTCGCCAGCTTGTGAACACCCCGCGGAAAACGCGACGCGTATGTCCACGAAAATCGATTGGTTTAATTTGAAAAACGGTTTTGATTGATCGATTTGGTTTGATTGATTGAATGGAGTCGCCACCCGGATTTGAGGACCATACCCGAGAAACCATTGAAAAATGACTCTTTTACCCTTGATATGGAAAATGCTTTACCGGTCTCCAAAAATGAGATTTCTCGGGTCCGGGAGCTAGGTTACGAGAGGGGAAGGAATTTAAAGCACCCCCTCTCACCCGGTGTGAACACCGGTCTCTACTAAATGTTTAACAGATTTTGAAACTATTGTTTAAACGGACTTCAAACACAAACTCATGCGGAAAACACGACAAATGTATCGAAAAGATTAACGAAATAGGTGAACATGCTCATGCAAAACACTGTAAATAGATGGCTTATGTACTGGGAATACGGAGTTTACACTAAAATACCACCAAAACGTCTCAAAATGACCCCGAAATTGATCATAAAATGTGCACCAGAACGGGGTCCAGGCGCCTGAAGGAGGATGGTTCAGGCGCCTGGATTGGGTTTAGGCGCCTGAAGGAGGATGGTTCAGGCGCCTGAACTGAGTCTGGGCGCCTGAAGGTGGATGGTTCAGGCGCCTGGACCAGAATCTGATACTCGAAATATTTTCCTGTTTTGATGATTTTCAAACCACTCTCAAGCTCTCTACTGGCATGGATGACCAGGAAGAACTTGAATGGGTTCCCCCCTCAGGGCCTACTTGGACGAGTTGGTAGGATAACTACCTTTTTGGTTTGATCAAGGACTTGGAATGGATTCTTGGAAGAGATTTTGTAAGGATATGGTTCTGATATCTGAGGTTGCTGAACTAAGGAATGATTTCGTAGGGACTTGGACGAAGTTCAGTTGGTTGGGGTATGTATATGATGGATTGGTGAAACCAAAGAATGTTTTTGGGGTTGAAAGGGGTTGTGTTTGAAGGATGAGTGATGAGTTGAGTTTTCTGGAGAGCTTGCAGCAGGGTAGCAATCTGAAAGGGGGTAATCTTCTTCTCTGCCCCTTAAATGAGAGAGGAGAGTCTTATTTATAGACAACCAAGGGTCCAAGAGGGCCACTTTGGGTCTTTCAAAAAAGGGTGAGGGGTCACCTAGGGGAAGGGAAGAGAATGTGCTGGGATGTCCCCCAGGGAATCTGCAGCAAAACCCACCAGGATCTCGCTCCCGTCCACTAACAAACGTAAAACACATTTAATCTGGACTGATATCCAGGCGCCTGAAGCATGTGCTTCAGGCGCCTGCGTCTGAACCCCTTCCAGGCGCCTGGACTTGATCAATCCAGGCGCCTGAAGGTCCAATCCAGGTGCATGTATTTCAAGGTCTTGGGACATTCCGGAGCTTCGAGGGGTGTTTTGGTGTTTTAGTGGGAGGTTAATGGAGAGGTTTTCTTCAAGCCTTGATCAACCCTTGCATGTCCTCATTAGGCATTTTCATCATCGGGGAAGTTCCGAGATTCTGTCGGTCCGGATTGGGGTGTCTACAGCTCAACTCTGAGCCAGTCAGGAATCTGCAGAATATCTAATCATGAGATTTTCTGCATGGGAGCGTCTGATGTGATCTTCTACGATCCTTATGCGTACAATACACCCTAACTCTACTCCTAAACTACTCCTAAACTACCCCTAACCCCTTTTGAAAACAAACCCACTTACTCTCTCTCCTTTCTTTCCCCCCACTCACTCCCTACTTAAACCATTCACCACCCCTGGTTTTAGGGATTACCAACTCTCACACTCCAGCTGAAAAGTCATCCAGAAATCGTTCTCTCTCTCTCTCTCTCTACAAAACCACTCACCTCCATAAAAACCACTTGCAAAAACCATCTACCAAGCATCAAAAATTCAACCTTGATTGTCAATCAACCTCTCACATTGTACCATCTATCCACAATACTAACAGAAATACCCATTATTGTCCATCCTCAAACCCATATTCAAGTCCAAGCCTTTAAACAAGTGAAAAAGGTAGTTAAAATGTGATGTGTTCACTGTTTTGATCCTCTTGAGGGAGGCCAGTGAGTTCAAATAAGTTCTTTATACTTGTTTTGAACTCACAAAGGGTCTAAAAGTTGTTCCAAAATCATTTTCGAAATTTGCAGTTTCAACAGGGATTGAGCGCTCAAGCCTCAGGCCTTGAGCGCTCAAACCCAGTTCTGGGCAGTTTCTGTTTTGATAAGTTTTGAACTTTCTTTTGGCTTTGATCATTGTTTAACAGTTACTTATGCTCATGTAGCTCTCCAAACTACTTATTTTACCTCAAAATCACTTGCATGAGTGTAGATTAACTATTTTATGATGATCAAGCATTAAAACCTTTGAAAATCTCATATTTAAGTGTAAAACAGAGACTGTTCAATCTCATAAATCTTCAGATTACGTATTTTGTGATCATAATGAAATGTCAAAAGCTCGCTTGAAGGTCAAAAACCAGAAAGCCAGATCATGGCTTGAGCGCTCGAGGCTATGAGCTTGAGCGCTCAAGCTGTTTTCCATTCTCAAATATTTTCTTATTTTCATTGTTCTTAAGAGATCAATCTGACTGATTTTCCACGAAAAACATTTTATCAATATTTTTGATCTTGTAAAGAATGAGCAAAGAAGTGATGAAGGGGCTTGAATTCACAGAAGTTAGAAAGTGGTTTGAGCGCTCAATCCATAAGCCTTGAACGCTCAAACTGGTTTTTGAAGGTTGAGCGCTCAAGTCATTGCTGTTGAGCGCTCAACCCCTATTCTGGAATCCAGATTGTAAGCTAGTTAATCAAGTTTTATATCCATGATTTCTTGAGTTGTTGTACAGTATCTGTTGTTGTCTACCTCTGTAAATATTCGTCGTAATTCTTCTTCGTTGTTGTCATTCCCATGCAAACTACGCGCACAAGCATCCACATTAGATTTGCATTTTGTATTTTCTTGTTATTTACGTGATTCCTATCCTCGATTCCCATTTTCATGATTGGAATTAAATTTCAAATATTTTCAAAATCCCACAAAAAAAATATTGAGTAGAGACCGGTTCACGGACCGGGCGAGAGGGGTGCCGTAAAACCCTTCCCCTCTGGTAACCAAACCCCCGAATCCGAGAAATCTTTGGTTCCACCATGATCAGTGAAATCTCTTTCAAATGGGCAAACGAGTCATATTTTTTATCGATTTCTCGAGTTCGGACCTCAAATCCGGGTGGCGACTCTAACAATCTTCAATCTTTTCAAACGCGAAACCGCACCGATTTCCGCGGGCCGTCCACAAGCTGGCGACTCCACTGGGGACTCTGGTTAATATATATTTTATTTAATTACACTTGTGCAATTTTTATTACACTTGTGTAATTTTATTGAAATATGTGTTAATCAAAGTGGGTTTAATTCGAAAAATATTTTGTGGGATTTTTTTTTGTTTGAAATATTCGAGAAATCGTCACTATCGTTTTTAACGGTAGGAGGCGGTTTTGATTTTGAGTCTGGAGTACCCTCAGTGACCAAAACCGGCCTTTGCATATAGTTAACCATAGAACCCCACGTTTAGCAACCCACCCAAGTCTTAAGATTATATGCTTCATCTTGTTATGTGCTATGTGTTACTGTCTTTCCAAAGCATGCCATACTGCATACACGCCAATACTTGCATCTGTACATATTCTCGTTGTCAAGTATAGTATAAGTAGGTCCTCGATAGTTAGTAGAAGGTTGCCTCGGCCCGATGATGAGTCGTGCATCCCATATGCGCGTTGTTCTTACGAGTTAGCCTTTAGGACGGCCGGACGTGGGAAAACTTGGATCATCAAAATTCCTAAACACTGATCTAAACGGGTTTAAGGGACCTTGGCTCGAGGAGGGACAATCGCCCTTAGGCATCTGATCTTAGATCATCGTCGGAATATGTGTGGACCAGAATTTCCCAAATCCGACCATCCGATATCAAGGACTTATCGCTTAAAAGAAAACTTGAGGATTGAGGCAATCTTCCAAAGTTGTCGAATACAGTCTAGGAGACTTTAAATCCGTGGAGTTTGAGATACCTCCGGTGTTGGCCGTGCCCAAACGGCCGCCTGTGATTCAAACTAGCCTTGAGATCATTTGTATCTGGATTGCAACATCCAAATTGCTTTGTCTCGGATGACCAGGAAAAGTGCTACGGTGTCAACGTTTAGGCTTTAGGTTGAAACGCCGTACCTACCGAGTAATGGTTTACCTGGGGTGTTGGAAATCATCTGTGCAATGGTGTTAAGTGAGATTTGGATCCGGTAGAATAACCCTAGGTTGTACATGAAGTCTAGGAGACTTTAAATCCATGGAGTTTGAGATACCTCCGGTGTTGGTCGTGCCCAAACGGTCGCCCGTGTTTCGGACTAGCCTTGGAACCGCCTGTATCTGGATGGCGACACCTCATTGCTTTGTCTCGGATGGTCAAGAAAAGCGCTACGGCGTCAACGTTTAGGTTTTAGGTTGAAACGCCGTACCCGCCGAGTAACGACCTACCCGTGGTGTTGATACAATCTTCTGTGCAAACGGTTCCAAGTGAGATCCGAAACCGGTAGATTAACTCTAAGGCTAGAAATAAGACTAACTCCATGAGTTGAGACGTGATGAGACGATAGTGAGCATTTGTAAAATCATTCTTTCATGTACATAGTAAACACATCGAGTACACATCTGAGTCCGGCTTTTACTTTATGTTCAGTTCTTGAATCATTGGGCCTGCCAAGAAGAAGAAGACCTTACCTGTTTGGATTCGACCTCCTGGACAGAGATTGACTAGATCCCTATCACCGAAGTCCGAAGTAAGTACGTCGGCTAAACAGGAGCAAGATCCCCCTAACGAGTTTGAGCAACTGAGGAAGGAGATGCATGATGAGAGGGTTCGGAATGATACACGAGTCGCCCAACTCATGGCGATCGTGTTAAATATTCAGAGTCGACTCCCCCCACCTCAACAGCAAATACCCGATGGTGGAGCTCGGAATCAAGAGGTCCCAAATGTTGAACATCCGGAACAACCCCCTCCCCTTGAGAACCCCCAATTGGCTGAAATGCTAGCTAAGATACTCAAACTGGATGAGTCAGTGGCCAAGAGTGAGAAGCGAGCCATTACCGGTTTTGATATGAGTAAACTCTGCATCTTCCCAGGCGCTAAGCTCCCTAAAAAGTTCAAACATGTGAACTTTGAGAAGTTTGATGGGACTGGGGATCCAAGGGGACATATTCAGGCATATGTAAGTTCCCTCTCTCTACAAGAAGTTGATGAGCCTGCTATGGCACAAATGTTTCATGAAACGCTCATAGGACCTGCACTCCAATGGCTCTTGTCACTTGATACCTCAAAGAGACAGACTTGGGAAGAAATGGTGGCTGCTTTCATTAAGTAATATGAGTATAATGTCCAGCTCAAAGTCACTACTCGCGAACTTGAGAGTATTAAGATGAAAGAAAAAGAATCATTCGCAGATTTTGTGAAGAGATGGAGAGCAAAGGCTGCGCAAATGACCGATCGTCCCAGTGACAAAGATCAAATGCGCATCATAACCAAGAACCTTCAGCCATATTTGGCCCAATACATGGTGACGGCCCAAGCGCATAATTTCGAGACTTACTTTGAGACAGGTCTGACAATTGAAGAAGCCTTAAAAGTGGGGTGTTGAAGAAAGGAGATCTAATCCCCAAGCCTAAGCGCAATTACATTGGGAACACCTCATCTCTGTATGCAAATCCCAGTTACACAGCCAGTACCTCGTCCAATCCCATGAATCACCAAACCCATAGAACTGAACCCATAAATGCCATCTTGTCTCAACCGACTCAATCAGCTCAAGTACCACCAAGCCAAAGGGGATGGCGTGTCTTCACCCCTCTCCCTCTACCTTTACCAGTCATTTTCGAGCGACTTGTTCAGCAAGGAAAAATTAAACCCCTCCAACCAACTCCACCTCCACAAAATCCCCCGCCAACTTACAACCCTAACACCTTCTGCGTCTTCCATCAAACACTTGGCCATCCCACTGAAAGGTGTCAGCGGCTGCGTCATGAGATTCAAGATCTCATTGACAATAAACAAATCCGAGACCCCACTGAAAAGCCCAATGTTGTCACCAATCCTTTGCCAGCTCATAAAAGAAATGGTAATATAGGCCAGATAACCCTCAACTCCACTCAAAAAGACCAAAATTCCATTCCATTTGACCCAAGCCAATTCATTGTACCAGAAACAGACCCTAAACCCATTGTGTCTATACCAGGTGAATGCGAAGCGTGCTTCCTTGATGCACATTTGGATCCTACAATATGGCAAGAATGGGGTGGTTTGATAATGGCCATGGAGGCTCAGGAGTACGAACATATGGTGGCCAATAATATGGCAAATGAAGAAGTTTGGCCGCCCAATGAGCAGATTGTGGAAGAACCCCCGCTCGGTGCCATGATGAACCAACCTTGGGATCTAGTGATTGAAGATCCGCTTGACGGGCTCGTGCTTCCTAATCTTTTTGAACCATTTCCGTTGGTACAAGATCAACCACCTGTGGAAGAGGGACAGGGACAGAATTGGCAAGAAGAGAACGAGGCACTCAATGTTGCACAGGAAAATGAATGGGATCCCACACCCAATGAATGGCAGCTCATGGACCCCAATGATCCTTTGGATGGGTCTACACTCCCCATGTTCTTTGAAGAAATGTATTTTCCGATGCCACCGTTGTGGGAGGGCCGCCCTGATTTCTCCATGATGAGTGAACATGCTATAAATCGAATGACGAAGGGAATAGAGTTCACACCATACGATTATATAGTCGATGAAAATCTTCCAGCACCACAAGTGCAAATCCCGGAGGATTGTAACATTATGATGTTGAACGGGGGTTCACCCGATGTCTGGGGACAGCAAATGGAGGAAAATGACGTGGCTAATGTGTGGGCCAATCAGAATAAGGATATAGCACTCACACCACTATGGGTTGGAAATGATGAAGTCTGGGCTGTTAACGAAGCAACAATGGAAAACGGAGATATATGGAGCGAAGCAACTGTGGAAGGGATTACCAAGGGCTTGAAAGAAGCCATTATTGAAAAGGGAAAGAGAAAGGCGGAAGGCGACTTAGTTGATCTCTACACCGACTACACTGACTTATGGGGGGATGATATCGATTCAGTTCTTCAACTTCTTCGGAGTGGACGGTTTTATCAACCGCCTCAAATGTACACCGGGAGTACCTCTAACCCGCCTCCTAACACCCTAAACCAGCCACCTTTTAACCCAGCTCCACAAAACAATCCAACTCCTCAGAACAACTCGATTCCACCAAACGACTCCATTGACCCAATCGCCAGCCCTACGGACTTTCAAACCCTTTTTAACCCTCCAGTTAACCAATCCCATGCTACCTCTGCAGCCAACAATCGTGTGCCTCGTTCAAAACCCCCACCAACCACTGAAGAGAATCCCATCCAAAAGCAACTTGAGAAAACTCCGGCTGCCTTAACCATTTGGGGACTACTCATGAGCTCCAGTGAGCATCGACAGAAACTTGCTCTAGCATTGTCTTGCATGGAGATTGCTCCTGATGTCACCCCTGAAGCTATGATGGCCGCCATCGTTACCAAGCCCACCATTACCGCTAAACCAACCAAGCATGTCGTAACCTTTACCGAAGCCGACTTACCGCTTGAAGGGACTGACCATAACAAGCCCTTGCATGTCACCATGAAGTGCATGGGGAAATGGATCCCAGTCGTGTTGATAGATAATGGATCTACACTCAATGTCTGTCCTCTTCGAACAGCTTTATGCTTGGGGCTTAAGCCAAAGGATTTCACTCCATCTGATCTCACTGTTCGGGCTTACGATAACACCCGTCGCAACGTGCTTGGGACAGTTGAAATGGAGATTGCTGCGGAAGGGTTTAAGTCGACAGTAGAGTTTCATGTGCTTGAGATCCCAGCTTCATTCAATCTACTGTTGGGACGACCGTGGATGCATCGACCCGATATTATGGCAGTTCTGTCCACTCTGCATCAGAAGGTCTTGCTTGGTTTGGAAAGTGGGACGGTTACTCTCTACGGAGACACAGGCATTCGCCCTCATGCTGAAGATAACGCCCCCTTGCTAGAAATTATGCACGATGAGAATGACGTTCAGCTTGGAGGGTTTGCTTTTGATACGTCTGGTGGTGTATTCACACTTCGCATAGATGATGATTTCTCAATCAGCACCACTGTTCTCGAGATGATGAGAAGGATGTCCTATTTGCTAGGGACTGGCTTGGGTCTAACTCACCAGGGAGTGGCTCAGTTCCCAGATTTCCCTTCTCAACGAGGCCGTTTAAGGTTGGGGTATGAGCCTACATTGAAAGAGATGCAAAGAGGAAAGATCAACAAGGCAAGTAGCAGGGCAAACAGCCAGATTCGTTTTGTCAGGGAAGGGACAAATGCGCCATATCACGGCCAGCCTGAGCCGTTTATAAATGAAATAAGTGGAAAGGTGCACCCTGGATTCGAAATCTTCGCTAACGATGCTTGGGATAGTGAGGATGAGCATGAAAAGGTCGAGAAATTGGTGAAAGACCTCAAAGCAGATTGGATGGAGGCTTTGGATGGTGGGGTCTTAATGTCGATGTTCGATGAGGTCAGTCTAACAGGTAAGGATAAAGAAGAACCAGCAGTGATGATGCTCGGGCAGGAGGCCCTTGAGGATCCCAGCATGCTGATAGTGGATGCAGTCGGAGAATACAAGAATTGCACTTTCACTCCTATTGTAAAATTTACAAATGCATTCACTAAGCTAGAGTCCGAGTCTGAATCAGAGTATGAACTTGACTGTGAGTCGGAGTTTGTGCCTCATGGCCCTTCACGTCGTCATTTCTATTTTGAATTTGAGTCTGATGCCATGTACTGCGCCCCGGAGGGCTTTGTTAATGAAATGGATGGTGATTTCGCTTACTTTGCTGTTCCCAAAATAAATTGTGTTGACCCTGACGATGATGAGATTGAGTTTGAGGGAGAAATACCCAAAGAACTTAAGTCTCTAATTGAAAGGGAAAATGAAAGGCATGCTCAGCTAATAAAAGAAGAAGTTATTTTAATAAAATTGAGAGATGAGGAAAATCCTCGCATGGTTCAAATCGGTTCCGGGCTATCTTCGGAGGAACAAAAATTACTCATTGATTTACTCAAAGAATTCGAAGATGTTTTCGCTTGGTCCCACGCAGATATGCCCGGAATCGATCCTGAAATTGTGCAACACCGAATTCCCTTGTACCCTGATGCAAAACCAATGAAACAGAAATTGAGGAAAATTAGGCCGGATTGGGTAGAAAAGGTCAAGGAAGAAGTTACCAAGCAATTCAATGCCGGTTTTCTGATGGTAACTGAATATCCATAGTGGGTTGCAAACATTGTGCCGGTACCCAAGAAAGATGGAAGAGTCAGGGTGTGTGTAGATTTCAAAGATTTGAACAAAGCTAGCCCGAAGGACGACTTTCCCTTGCCACACATTGACGTACTGGTGGATAACACAGTGGGGCATGCTCTGCTATCATTCATGGATGGGTTCTCGGGGTACAACCAGATCCTGATGGCGCCAGAAGATCGAGAGAAAACGACTTTCACCACTGAATGGGGAACGTTCTGTTATCGAGTTATGCCGTTCGGACTGAAGAACGCTAGGTCAACTTACCAGCGAGCTGCTACAACCTTGCTACACGACATGATGCATAAAGAGGTCGAGGTGTATGTGGATGACATGATTGTAAAAGCAAAAGAGAGGGAAGGACATCTCCCGGCACTGCGCAAATTCTTCGAAAGGATTCGTAAGTACCGAATGCGTCTCAATCCACAGAAATGCACATTTGGGGTCATCGCGGGGAAGATGTTGGGATTCATGATCACCACCAGAGGAATTGAAGTTGATCCATCAAAAATCAAAGCCGTTCTTGATATGGAGCCACCTTGGACGGAAAAGGAGGTACGGAGCTTTCTCGGAAAGATCCAGTTCATCAGCAGATTCATCGCAAAGTTAACATCGACTTGCGAGCCGATGTTCCGTCTATTGAAGAAAGAAATACCATTCAAATGGGATGATAAGTGCCAAAAAGCATTTGAGTCAATCCGGCAGTATCTTCAAAATCCCCCAGTATTGATGCCACCAACACCCGGGAAGCCTCTGATTCTATATTTATCAGTAACGCAGTCTGCAATGGGTTGCATGTTGGCACAGGAAGGTGAAGCAGGAATTGAGAAGGCGGTATATTATCTAAGTAAGAAGATGGTTGGAGCCGAAGCAAGATACACACCTTTGGAGAAAACCTGTTGGGCTCTTGTGTGGACCTCCAAGAAACTAAGGCACTACATGTTAGCTTATTCGGTAGTATTGATTTCTCGAATGGACCCTCTCAAATATCTGTTTGAGAAGCCAGCACTCACTGGAAAACTGGCACGATGGTTACTCCTGTTGGCCGAATTTGAACTCAAGTATGTAACAAGAAAATCAGTGAAAGGCAGGGCCATTGCAGAATTCCTGGCAGATCACCCGATTGAGGGGCCAGAAGATATAGAGTTTCAATTCCCCGATGAACATGTCATGACAGTGGCAGACGATGTTTGGAAGGTGTACTTTGATGGAGCAGCAAATCAGAGAGGATTTGGGATCGGCATACTGCTGGTCTCACCAGAAGGGCCGCACATTCCCCTCTCTTTCAAGTTAAATTTCGAAGTCACTAATAACCAGGCAGAATATGAGGCATGTATTGTTGGAATGGAAGCTGCTCTTGAAATCGGGGTAAAGAAGTTGGAAGTGGTCGGAGATTCGAATCTTGTGGTTTCCCAAGCCAATGGCGATTGGAAAGTGCGGGAAGAAAAGTTGAAGCCATACCACAAAGATCTTGACGACCTAATTCATCAATTTGAGCAAGTAACCTTTACCCATATACCGAGGATGAAGAATCAGTTCGCCGATGCACTTGCAACCCTGGCGTCAATGGTAGAGTTGCCCGTAGGGGTGAGAATGAGGCCAATTATGATTGAACAAAGGAATAGGCCAGCCTATGAATACGTGATGAATATTGGAGAAATTGATGATGGTCTGCCCTGGTATCACGATATTTGGAATCTGGTTGAGAAAGAAGAATACCCGGAAAAAGCAAATAAGAAAGATCGAATAGCATTGCAGAGGCTGGCGTCACAATACATCATCTGTGGTGGAAGGTTGTACAAAAGATCATACTGTGGCATGCACAAGCTGTGCATCCATGGTGATGACACAAAGAGAGTAATGGAAGAAATCCATGAGGGAATCTGTGGTCCCCACATGAGCGGATTGATGATGGCAAAGAAGATTCTGAGGCAAGGGTATTTCTGGTTGACCATGGAAACGGATTGCGTTCAGTATGTGCGAAGATGTCATAAGTGTCAAGTCCATGCTAATCTCATGCATGTCCCACCGTCTGAACTTCACACAATGGCAATGCCTTGGCCTTTCTCAGTGTGGGGAATAGATGTGATCGGGAAAATCACGCTGCCAGCATCAAATGGACACAAGTTTATATTGGTGGCGATCGATTACTTCACGAAATGGGTAGAGTCAGCTTCTTATGCTACGTTGACCGCGGTACAAGTGGCCCATTTTATCAAGCAAAACATTATTTATCGGTACGGGGTCCCCAATGCCTTCGTATCAGACAATGGTGTGCATTTCAAAGGAAGGGCAGCAGAAGTGCTCGAAGAGTTTAATGTTCAAGTGCACAAGTCAACGGTATACAGGCCACAAACTAACGCCGTGGAAGCAGCAAACAAATCAATCAAGAATATCTTGGAGAAAACCATCGAATCATCTAGGGATTGGCATGAGAAGTTGCCGTTAGCACTATGGGGATACCGCACCTCTATCCGAACTCCAACAGGGGCAACGCCCTATTCTTTGGTCTATGGTATGGAGGCAGTACTTCCCATTGAGCTTGAAGTGTCATCTTTAAGGGTGATGATAGAAAGTGAAATCGATGAGGCTGACTGGTTGAGCGACAGATTCGCAGAGCTAATGTTGTTTGATGAAAGGAGGTTGCGGGCATTGTATCACATTCAGGGATATCAGAGAAGGATTGCTCGTGCGTTCAACAAGAAGGTAAAATCCAGGGATTTGATTGAAGGAGATATGGTGGTGAAAGAGATTCGGGCACCAATATTCGATCCACGGGGAAAATTCAGGCCGAAATGGGCAGGACCATACATCATCAAAACTATCCTCGACGGTGGAGCAGCAATGATTATTGATTTGGATGGTAACGAGTTCAATAATCTTGTCAATCTGGACCAACTCAAGCGATATTACCCCTGAGAGATGCTCGTTGGGCAGAAAATCGCAAGGGCGAGCTGACCCAAGCAAAATTCAGAGCAAGCCTGCTGGGTCGAAAACCCACATTGGGCGGTCTAGGCAAAATTTAAGGCAAAATATTCAAAAGAGCTCGCTGGACTGAAAACCTGAAAAGGCGGTACCAGGCAAAATTTAGAGCGCAAAAGGAGAGTGTTAATACCCGAGTGATCCTTTGCCTGAACTACGCCATGACCTGATTCCTTGAAAAAGGATACGTAGGCAACCCTATCCTGGGGTTCGGTCTGAATCTCATGAGTTGGCCCACATTTTCGCAATATCCGAAGGAGATAGCATATGGAATCAAATGAACCAAGAGGGGGAAACCCTTCATTGTTCAATTTTATTCAAATCACTTCTTCAATTACATAAGCTGAGCATAACGGCCTAAAAAAAAAAATGGATCAACCATTTATTTTGGAAACAGCCCAGTGAGTCGAAAGGAAAATTGCACTAATTTCTTCGGCGTTGTGCCCTCATCTGCATCCTTATCCAATCTTTGTAGTGCCTGTTCAAGTGAATAGTAGGGTAGGGATCAGGAGCCCAAATGACCCTGTCCCTCCAAGAAATATGCGATAACGCTCAAGAACGGAATGTTTGAATGTGGGAAGGCTAAAAGTGGCAGGGACAGTATACTCCACTTCTTGGCGAATGCAATATTGACTGAGAATGCGCTGTGGAAAATAGTATGCATAACCATGTAATCCCGCCAAAATCACCCATGTGTCTCCCATATGATTGGCTGTCATGTCTGGCAAGGGCAACCAATGGCATCTCCAAACAATGTGATCCTCCTCCAATGACCTGAAGAAGTCAGTCCACTCATCTTCATCAGCCTCATCATGCACAAATGGCCTATCCACCCAAGTTCGAGGCTCGTAAACCCAATCACTTGCCAGCTCCCTCAAAAGCCCAACCTTGTCACATAGCCACATCTACAATCCAGAATATCCAAACCAAAATCAAAACCACACTAACAACCAAATTTCCCAAAACCACAAAACCAGAATATCCAAATCAAAATAAACCAAACCTGAAGCAAAAGCGGACTCCCAGCAAACGCGTCCATTCTCCCAGCCTTGACCGTATCCAAGCCCATGATTGTCTCAGCCAAGACCAAAGGAACCACATCCCTCCGCTGTTCAATCTGAGCAGCAACACCGACAATGGCAGAACTAGGATGGCCATCATATGGGATCAACAAATACAATGCCAAGAGACACATGCAAAGTGCAAACATGCGCCAGTTTTGGATGGTAAAGTCTAAAAGATCACCCGTAGGGCCATAATCTGCAAAGAGACGAAGGACATTGAGAGTCTCATTGCGAATCAAGAAACGTGCAGCGCCGTTCCCTAGACCAAGCTTCCTACTGAGAATGTTGGCATAGTTTTGGCGAATAGGTGGTATGACGGGATCCGCAAAAGCATTACCGCCAAGGTATGCTTGAAATTCCTCAACGGTTGGACAAAGCTCTTGCATACCGAAACGGAACACATGGAGCTCCGAATCCCAACAACGAACGGCGGCACGCAAAAGATCTTGACGGATAGGAAAAGTGTGGAGGTGGCGAAGTGCATTGAGCCCGAGACCTCGAAAGTTGAACCAATCAATGTTTTCAAGGCTAGCAACCCAAGTGTTGATGACGAAAGGGTCGAGGGCAGCCATGTGGAAGTGGTGAAAAATGGACAAAGGAAACAACTGGAGGAAGGAATGAAAAGTTGGTATGGAGATGGTATGTGGGAAATGCTTGATTATGCATGGTATTTATAGGAGATTTGGGAGGAATATTACAAATTTGACATGCAACATTGGAAATCAAAGATTGCATTTTCAAGATGGTCAAATGTATGTTTTCAAAATATTGTTGTTGGAAAATTTGAAAATGCATTGGAAATGCATGGCATTTGTGGGGAAAAGGTGAAAAGACCTTGGGAAGGTGATGTTCAAAGCTTGGGGGATGTTATAACAGAGCAACAAGACGTTTGGGGCAGAGAAAACCATGCAAAAGGGGCCAAAAATGCATTGGGAAGCAACACCCCAAACCTGCCCAGCACAAGCATTGAGCGCTCAAGGCCATAGAGTTGAGCGCTCAACCCCCCCTGAACCACCTTGAGCGCTCAAGGTGAAGAGCTTGAGCGCTCAAACCCCATTGAGCGCTCAAGGCCTGCAGAAACAGCAGCAGTAGCAGCAGTTGCAGTTTGGCCCGTTTGATACCCGAAACCTATTCTAAGCATCCTGACCCTCTACCAACACCCAAACCAAATCCCAACGGGTGTTTGTGACTTCACGGAGTGTCCCGTCCCTTGAGATATCAAGCCGATACGCGTACGGACACGGGACACATGAATATGGAAATTCAAAACTTGAAAACGGCCGTTGGACTTTCAAATTCATTTTCAGGCCTCGCAAGCCATATCCAATCATCACGACATGTCTCGGAGGGGAATTATGACTTGACGGAACAATTTACGGGGCAATTTTTCAAAGATATAGAGTTTTGGGGTTTCGATGGCCAACTCAAGCAATAAAATGGCGACCGTCACCATATCAAAAATGGTTCTGTGAGGTCTCTTGCCAAATTGTGACGATCGCAGGGGCATTTTCGTCATTTATGACTTGGGTGAAGCAGTAATGTGGCAATTCATCATGTTAAAGCAGGCTCACGAAGCATTTTATTTTCAAATATGCCTTATGAACATCAAATTCTGTTCTAAGGTCATTTTGTGAAGTTAAATATCAATTGTACGTATACAAGGAATGTGTCAAGTCACGTGGCATGTAAATACATCTTCTGGTTGTACATAAAATCAAATAATCATGTTTCGTCCAAATTCACGAACATGTTAGCTTTTCTTTGAAGTTGAATTTTAAACTTTGTATTTTTGATGCTTAGATTCAAAGTTTTGTGAATAAATCGTGTACATTCTACAGCAGGTTGGTTCATTTATGTATCAAAACAAAGAATAACACGATGAACAATGAAAGTGCAAATCATGTATATAATCCGATCGAAATCCATGAAAAATCAAAACATCAAGTCTGAGCATCAGTACTATCTACCAGGGCACACAACGCCCAACAAAGAAATCCACAACTGGGGCACGCAGGCCCAATCCACCTATCTACCAGGGCACGCAGACCCAATCAAAAGAGAAAACAGAAAGCGAAAGCAAGACTCTAAAGCTACTCTATATCTACTATGTACTACTCAGACTCATCCATGGTCTCGTCCGAGCTCTCAGTCACGTCTCCGTGCCGCTGCTCTAGTCGCTCCTGTCGGGAAGAGGGGTAGTTAGTATCGCTGATGCTGTCATCATCGCTCGAGCTCGTCTCCACTACCCCCTTAGGAACTACCTCCACCCTCTGGCGGGTCGATCTCCGCGGCCCCTCCTCCTCGGGTCTCGCCTCTGCAGGCTTTGAACGCCCGAGCCACACAGTCATATCTCTAGGACCGTCGACTCCATCATGAGGCCTCTTTCTGATCACAGGCGGCTGCATCATCAAGCAAAAAAAGAAAGGAATTAGTGCACGGTATAATCAAGGAATTGAAAGTGCAAGAAATATAAATTACACACCAGTGCGACTCTCAGGAGAGAAGGCCCAGGGGCAGCTGGAGGTGCTGGCTCACCCTCCGGACGAATGGTGACCTCTTGCCCGGCTATGAGGCAGCGTATTAGGACACGTAGTCCTCGGTTCTGCTCGTGCAACGTCTGTGCCACCTCCTGTGAAACCTGCAAGCAAGACAAGATTCATGTTATTAGTACATTTGAGCAGTCACAATCAAGGCATGCGATATTAATAAGTAAAATGATTTCTTACCGGTGCCGCGAGCGGCGGAAAGTCAGCTGGTGGCCTCGGGATATCTATATCCCCTGCCTCTCCGCCAGCAGAAGTGACGTGCACCCACCACCTAGCTGCTACTGTCTCCTGGGTCGAGGTACCGGCA
The DNA here is from genome assembly GCA_020921065.1 of Vaccinium darrowii. Lineage (NCBI taxonomy): Eukaryota > Viridiplantae > Streptophyta > Magnoliopsida > Ericales > Ericaceae > Vaccinium > Vaccinium darrowii. The sequence goes on from CM037156.1 coordinate 372,816, forward strand.
TCCTCGCCCTCGCCTCCTGCCACCCCTCCAGCCGAGGCGCGCGCCTTTGCAGCCTTCTCTCTCTCCACCTTATCCCTCCACTCTGCTGCTCTCAGAGGACCAGCCAGATACCTCCTCCGGTAGTCTATGTAGCTCAGGGCTGGTCGTAAGTGCTGGCTCAGGTCCAGATCGGGCATAGTGTAACGCTCGATCTCCGCCAGCGTGTACCGGGACGTCATCAGCACTCGAGGAGGGAGGCGCCCTGGAACCTGAGGTCTCTCTGCCCGCATCGACTGGCGCAACACCCTGTCACCAAGGTACCAGAACCAACCGTACTGGCACTCGAGTAGGACCCTCCCCCTCGTGATCTCTCTGCTCCGAGCCAGGTAAGGCTCATCGACGGCGTCCCATACCTCCCAGCGGACCTGCAAGAGTTGTTCAAACATCAGCAATCGAATACATGGTTATGAACAAATTGAAATCAAATTGAATGCACGTGAGAGTTCGATACTTACCAGAGAAGCAGGGAGTCTGTCAAGTGAAACACGGAGGACCTGGAGGTTCCCCCGCGCTGAACCACCGTAGCGAAAACCCTCTCCCCAGCACAGTGCTCGAGGGATGACGTTCGGGTCCCTGTGACGCGTCTCTGGGGGATGTAACCCCAACACCTCGTAAGCCCAGAGCTGCAATGCAAACAACAAGTTGGACAATCAATGCAGGTTTTGATAATCAAGTATGAGTATTGAAATGCATGCATTTAAATTTAAAACAAAGGCTTTTGAATTTTTACCTCCCAGACGCTCCACAGTCCTGAAATGCCAGTCCCTTTCCTCCTCGAGACTGCATTCATGAATGCATAGCAGCTCCCGAGTGCCGCTCCTCCCCAGTCATCCGTCGCTGCCCTGGTAAAGTCCCTCAAACCTCCAAGATAGGAGAGGTGTACCTTGTTACGCCTGTTTGGGTACAATGAAGCCCCAAACAGGTATAACAGGAAGCACCTTGCCTTCCGCGCCGTGTCCTCCTCGTCTGCTAGCACACCCAACCCTTCATCTTGAATTGGCCATATGTGGCCGTCTCCCCCTCCCTGGTGGGCACGAAGCCCAATAACCACCTCAGTGCAGCCTCGTCCCTGCCTATCCTTGAGTCAAACGGGATCGGGTCTCCTCCTACCCGCAGTCCTGTGAGCGCTAAAAAGTCTAGCGGCGTCATCGTCGCCTCCCCGAAAGTAAGGTGAAAGGAGCTCGTAGAGTCCCTCCACCTCTCTGCCAATGCCGTCACCGCGGCATGGTCGTGCTGTGTGCTCGTGAGAGTCGGGATGAATGCCCCGAACCCTACCTAATCCACCAATGCCTTCACAGAGGCATGCAGCTGCTGGTAGATCTCCCAACTGAAGCCCATACCTCCATGAGCCTTCAAGCGTAAGTTTCTCTGCAAACAGATAACAAACAGGCAAGCAAACAGGTGTTAGTTCAATCAATCATTCAGTCATCAATCCAATCATCAGTCAAGCAGTAATTCAATCATTCAATGCAAATCAAGTTTTCTAAACTACTGAAAGTGCGTGGGAGCAATAAACTGGAAAACAAAGCAAGCATACCGTCAAGCAGTCAGTCGAGAGGTGGACCTCGGGGTCCAGTAGCACCTCCTCTCCAAAGTACAACTCCCGGCGGGGAGTGTAGTCCTCTGAACCAGAAGGCACAAAGAGGTGCACTGGCGGAGCATAGGTCGCCGCGTCGAAAGCTGGTCTCCTCCTCCTCAGCCACTGTCTCGCAGCCTGGACCACTGTCACCCTCAGTCCAGCCGCTCTCTCCTCCTCCTCGGCCTGTACCCTAGCCGCCTCCGCCGCCTCCTTTGTCTCAAACTCCTCCCAGAAGGCCCTCGCCGCCGCATCCTCATCTGCCGCCTCTCGTAGCAGCGCCGTCTCCCTCTCCCTACCCTCAACAATGGCCTCCCTCGCCATGTCCAGAATCCCAGGGGCATCCGTTGCTGCTGCCATCACTACCTCCTGAGGCACGTGCTCAAGATAGTCCTCCCGAGAGATCCCTACCGGCCCCTGGACCGACGACCCACCACTTGTCCCCTGAGTTGCCGACTCACCACCTATCACTACCGCCTTCCCCCTATCTCCCCCACTAGGCTGCTGACTGGGTCTAGGCTCTACCCTCCAGCGGGGTGCCCTAGTCATGGTCACCCCACTCGTGCCCCCCACCTTGTCACCGCCACCACTACTACCACCATCTCTCTCTCCAACCCCCCTCTCCTCGACTGTCTCCTCGCTGTCGCTACTACCGTCGCTGTCCACGTCAAGAATCTCCACCATTTCCTCATCCCTCTCCTCAATCCTCTCTGGCACCGACGCGTCGTCACCACCACCTAAACCACTACCCTCACCACCTTCTCTCACACCATCTCCACCGTCATTACCACCAACCACCACCGTCCCGGTGATCGGATCCCCTCCACCACCGAAAGCCACCGAATCCCCACCCCTGCCTCCACCGGCCACCTCCAACCGATCACCACCATCACTGTCACCCTTTCTCTCCCTTTCTCCCTCTCTCTCTCCACATCTCTCCGCCGTCTCTGTGGCCACAGATGGTGATGCGGCCTCTGTCAGACTTGGACCAACCACCGGATCAGAGCCTTGAGCGCTTGAACTCGCCGGTGGTGGCACCACCGTACCACCACCACTGCTCTCTGCCGACGTCGGCAAACCCATGGGGGGTCATGACTCGTCGGGATTCTCCATGAAAGCCGATTTAAGCTTCAAAATTGAGCCTTAATCAAACCAAAATCGGACCGAAACTGTACGGGTAAGCCCTAGGAATTGGGGGTTTTTGATTTCGTAAGAAATTTGAGTGAGGAATGAGAGGGTTTGGATCGTAATCGCAGGAGAGGTGTAAGGAATCGATCTCTGAAGTTTTTGGAATGTTATGAAGTTCAATCGGAGTAAATACAGAGTTAAAATCAACGTCGGGGTTCTAAACCGTCGTCCCCGTTCAGAGGTTCAAGCGCTCAAGTTGGACCTTTTGAGCGCTGAAGGGCCAACGTCGAGAGTTGAGCACTCAAAGCTCTGGAGTTGAGCGCTCAAGGTAGGGTTGAGCGCTCAAAGGGGGTACCTTGAGCGCTCAAGTCCAGTTCTGGCATGGTTTTTGGCTTCTTTTGCAAGCCTTTCAGGGGCATTTTAAACATCCCTTGTGACTCGTTAGCGTACCATGGACTCTTTGGTTCCCATCAATCGAACATGTGTTGATTTAAGGATCTGCATCTTAGTAATTGGTCATGCTATACCGCATTAATCAATTGAGATGTGTTGTGTATCATGATTTGCATTAGCATACGAGTGAAGTGTTTTGACTGCGTTTTGAGGACCACGTGTCCGTTTTAAATCGACGTTTTGAGGACCACGTGTCCGTTTTAAATCGACGTTTTGAGGACCACGTGTCCGTTTAAATCGACGCTTTGAGGACCACGTGTCCGTTTAAATCGTTGGTTTTGAGGACCACGTGTCCGTTTAAATTGTTGTTTTTTAGGACCACGTGTCCAGTTAAATCGTTATTTTTTAGGACCACATGTCCGTTTAAATCGATGTTTTAAGGACCATGTGTCCGTTTAAATCGCTGTTTTTGAGGGTTTTTGAACCCGTTTATGATTGTTTATTAATTAAAGCATTTTTCATTGCCCCCAGGAACTACGCTGGTCAGATCCCTGCAATGGGGTACGTAGGCAGCCTGAGTGGCGCGATCGTGATTTTAATGCTTTCCTTCATGGCTTGAGATATATCACGGGGAACGAGTCGGGTTGTCTATGTCTTGGATGTTACTCGTACCAAGTCAATGGCATCGAGTCCCATCCAAGAGGGGCAACTATAGACACCTCGATTTTGAACCCAAGATATGCTCGAGCATTCCCGATGATGAAACGGACCAATCATGACTACCCGAAACTTGTAAGAATGGCTTGAACTTGATTAAGTTTAACCAAACACCACCAAATAACCCAAACCAACCCAAGCGTCATCGAACCAAACCAAACCATCAATCTGCCACCAAGAGCCTTGAGTGCTCAAGCTTGAGGCCTTGAGCGCTCAAAGCCCCGAGGAGCACCTTGAGCGCTCAGGCCTACGACTTTGAGCGCTCAACTCTGAGCCAGTCAGGAATCTACAGAATATCTAATCATGAGATTTTCTGCATGGGAGCGTCTGAGGTGATCTTCTACGATCCTTATGCGTACAATACACCCTAACTCTACTCCTAAACTACTCCTAAACTACCCCTAACCCATTTTGAAAACAAACCCAGTTACTCTCTCTCCTTTCTTTCCCCCCACTCACTCCCTACTTAAACCATTCACCACCCCTGGTTTTAGGGATTACCAACTCTCACACTCCAGCTGAAAAATCATCCAGAAATCGTTCTCTCTCTCTCTCTCTCTCTACAAAACCACTCACCTCCATAAAAACCACTTGCAAAAAAAATCTACCAAGCATCAAAAATTCAACCTTGATTGTCAATCAACCTCTCACATTGTACCATCTATCCAGAATACTAACAGAAATACCCATTATTGTCCATCCTCAAACCCATATTCAAGTCCAAGCCTTTAAACAAGTGAAAAAGGTAGTTAAAATGTGATGTGTTCACTGTTTTGATCCTCTTGAGGGAGGCCAGTGAGTTCAAATAAGTTCTTTATACTTGTTTTGAACTCACAAAGGGTCTAAAAGTTGTTCCAAAATCATTTTCGAAATTTGCAGTTTCAACAGGGATTGAGCGCTCAAGCCTCAGGCCTTGAGCGCTCAAACCCAGTTCTGGGCAGTTTCTGTTTTGATAAGTTTTGAACTTTCTTTTGGCTTTGATCATTGTTTAACAGTTACTTATGCTCATGTAGCTCTCCAAACTACTTATTTTACCTCAAAATCACTTGCATGAGTGTAGATTAACTATTTTATGATGATCAAAATCTCATATTTAAGTGTAAAACAGAGACCGTTCAATCTCATAAATCTTCAGATTACGTATTTTGTGATCATAATGAAATGTCAAAAGCTCGCTTGAAGGTCAAAAACCAGAAAGCCAGATCATGGCTTAAGCGCTCAAGGCTATGAGCTTGAGTGCTCAAGCTGTTCTTGAGCAGTTTGATACTTATGCTTTGCTCTTGTAAATTGTTGCTGGAAATTAATTGGGAGGTGTGTGTGAGTTATTATTGCTGTGCTATGATTTGGATCCCCCTCTTTATTCCATTCTCAAATATTTTCTTATTTTCATCGTTCTTAAGAGATCAATCTGACTGATTTTCCACGAAAAACATTTTATCAATGTTTTTGATCTTGTAAAGAATGAGCAAAGAAGTGATGAAGGGGCTTGAATTCACAGAAGTTAGAAAGTGGTTTGAGCGCTCAATCCATAAGCCTTGAGCGCTCAAACTGGTTTTTTAAGGTTGAGCGCTCAAGTCATTACTGTTGAGCGCTCAACCCCTATTCTGGAATCCAGATTGTAAGCTAGTTAATCAAGTTTTATATCCATGATTTCTTGATTTGTTGTATAGTATCTGTTGTTGTCTACCTCTGTAAATATTCGTCGTAATTCTTCTTCGTTGTTGTCATTCCCATGCAAACTACGCGCACAAGCATCCACATTAGATTTGCATTTTGTATTTTCTTGTTATTTACGTGATTCCTATCCCCGATTCCCATTTTCATGATTAGAATTAAATTTCAAATATTTTCAAAATCCCACAAAAAAAATATTGAGTAGAGACCGGTTCACGGACCGGGCGAGAGGGGTGCCGTAAAACCCTTCCCCTCTCGTAACCAAACCCCCGAATCCGAGAAATCTTTGGTTCCACCATGATCAGTGAAATCTCTTTCAAATGGGCAAACGAGTCATATTTTTTATCGGTTTCTCGGGTTCGGACCTCAAATCCGGGTGGCGACTCTAACAATCTTCAATCTTTTCAAACGCGAAACCGCACCGATTTCCGCGGGCCGTCCACACCTTTGGCGACAAATTTTTTGGTCGTGGAAAGCTATTTCTCTTGTAGTGTATCATCATTTTATGCATTTTACTTGCTTGAGTATTGCATACTTTCTTCTTTGCACTATAAAAGTTAAATGATGAGAAGATGTATGGAAAGTATGAAATTTAAAGGATTTACATTTAATTTGGCGATTCAAACTTATTTTGAACTATTTACTCAGTTTACCACTGATAATCAAGATGGGAGTTCGCTTAATAGGAGAAAGAACACGAAGTTGGTACTTATTTAGATAATTAATTTTGAATTGCAAAGAATAATAAATTTTATTTTATTTTATGACAAATCTGCCATATGCGCACCTTGAAGTGATCTTGTCAATCATTGGTTTGCAATCAATATACTTAACACTATAAAATGACGATATGTGAACAAGAACAATGACTTGGAAAATTATCCAATGCTTTGCGCTCACATGACACGTAATAGCCCGTAACATCGGATGCACCGTATTTACACCGCTTTCTCCTAAAACACTCAAAACACACCTTATGCGCAATATCTTATAAAAATTAATAATAAACATAATAATAAAGTCAAATTTAAAGCACGGATTATGGGCAACTTGGATGCAAACAAACAAGTGATATTATTTTTAAGTCCTCAAATTTGAATTTATTATTATGTTTATTATTAATTTTTATAAGATATTGCGCATAAGGTGTGTTTTGAACCACAACTACCGAAAAAATGCAAATGGCATTAGACTTCCCGGCTCGTGGTATCCGGGCCCCACAAAAAGAACAAAATAAAAAACACATATAAAGAAAGTAAAACACGCCACCCAAATCTTCACGCGATGATTTCAATTATGATGTATAAATGTATACACACCAATATCATTGATATGTAATATTCAATCCATAACAGGCCTTGCTCTTCAACAGAAAATTGTTATGCCCTTTTTTATTATTACGTAATTGGGAGATTAAAAGGATAAACAGTAAAAATGAGATAAGAGCATAGAAAAAGGTTTACAGCTGAAAATATGATTAGTTGAGTTTGACATAAGCTAATTCAAGAAGATGTGAGAATTGTAATGAATGGTCTAAAATACACATGAACATAATCATTTAGTCTGAGGAGTTTCACAAAGGTCTAAAATACACATGAACATAATTTTAGAATATATTTCATTTGGTCTCTAAGCAAACATCTCCCATCCCCACAATCTTGGACACACCTTCGTTACCCGTCCGGACATGGCCAAAGTACCCATGTGTATAGGATGCGAAAAAGTTCCTTTGTGAAGTAACATGGAAGGATTTTCTGTTGAAGAGCAAGGCCTGTTATGGATTGAATATTACATGTCAATGATATTGGTGTGTATACATTTATACATTATAATTGAAATCATCGCGTGACGATTTGGGTGGCGTGTTTTACTTTCTTTATATGTGTTTTTTATTTTGTTCTTTTTGTGGAGCCCGGATACCACGAGCCAGGCAGGTCTAATGTCATTTGCATGTTTTCGGTAGTTGTGGTTTCATCATATATTTTTCGATACTTCAGTCCATGATGTCAGGAGAGACAAAAGAGTAGCTCTGGTCATTAATCCTTGGCTGCTGAAGATGACTTGTGCATTAGCTGATCAACAAGGCTGACATAAGGTCATCTTTGGAGGCCAACAAGTCTCCCGAAATACAGTTGAAGAGATTTGTTCTCACTCAAAGACAAACCCTTTATACTGTCATTATTGTTTTTAAGGGATAATTACCACTAGGTATATTGACTTCCCAGAAATTTTTCATTTAGTTAATACGTCGTGTAGGGTTTCGGTGCAGAAGTATCCTTGTGCTTGTCCAACTAAGAGGCTGCATTATGTTTTAGGTGAATATAGGAGTGTCAAGATGTAAATGGCTATATTTATAAATTAATTAGTGGAGATTCAACCAGTCTACACTATTCAAAAATGGAATTGCATGCATTGATTATATTTATAAATTTTATACGAGGTGAGGCGGTATTTCGCTGATGAAATAAAGTGCACAAAATGGAGTCACTCCCTTCAAATCACGGGTAAATTAAGATTTCATAATTAAAGTCAAGTGTCTATATATGTTGTGTGGGTGTAAAATAATTATTATTGTAGTAGTTTCGGAACTTATTCACTGTGAAGGAAAATATGTACATTGATGTGTTTTTTCTTACGTGACTGAGAACTTTCTCAGCGCTTTATAAATCATTTTTGAATAAGTGTAGAAGCTTGAGTGTCATTAGAATATTTACATTTTATTCTAAACTAATGGTTTAATACTCGGTCTTTGAACTGATTACGCGGAACAGTGGGGGTTTTCATGGTCTACTGGGTTTGAAAAAGGTACTATTGGTTATTACTAATGGTTTGTTTTGATATCAAACTGACGTGTTAGAGTATTAGGAAAATCGTGGGGTAATTAGCTTTAAACTTACGGATCAGTGCAACATTTTTCATCATTTTGTTTTGTTCATCTTTGACAGTGGGTCTGTTTGCATCAATTTTTTTTTTTTACAAAAAAAAAAAAACCAGTGGACTAAAAGGCAACTCATGTCTATTGCCACTCCAGATTTCACCGTATTTTGATATCAAAACAAAATAGGTTCAATATAGTTTAGGTTTTCATATGTTTTGGGGATATATTTGCTGGTTTTTTTTTTTTATATTTGGATTATTGCCATAAAACTGACAATAAACAACAGGACACCGCATATATTGAACCTATTTTGTTTTGATATCAGTTCATGTAATTCAAATCTTCATAGGTAGAAATCGTTAACCCTGATTGCTCAAAATGAGTTGATAAATATTTATAATCAATAAAGCAATTATTAAACATTAGCTTGAAACATGACGTACACATGTTGTTATTAGTTTAGCACCTATGGGTTCACTGTCCAAGGCGGAAGCATTACCCTACTTAGAATAAACAATTTAGCCACTAAATTTGAGGTACAATAATGTACCTCAAATGTACCTGTTTAGAATCAACTCTAAACAGGTACAAAATTTGGACTTCAAAACACGTCAGTTTGATATCAAAATATACTGGTAACGAATTTCATGTAATTAATTTTTCATATAAATCTGAGAGCTATCCATACTAACATTCACTTTATTGCATACAAAGGATGTTTATCATAATCTTGGAATCGGGTGAAAGATTATGCCACTTGATGTATTCAAATTTTCAATCGTTCCTTAGACCGTATTTCAAATAAAAACTTTGCTGATGTATCAAAAGAAAAGTGTGCATATCTATATATCAATTTCACACGCCATGCATGAACAAAAATAAATAAATAACTAATTAATTATATGTATAAATAAATCGTATATGTATTGTAGCGGCCGGGAGGCCCAGGGTCCAAAGGACCATCTCACTACGGGGGCCAGTCTACCAGGTGCCCGGAAAGGGGTCTCGGCAAGATCCGGGTCCTCGGGATACCTACGTCCGGGGAGTGTCTTCGGGGGAACCGGAGGGGGTCTCGGTAGTTCCGGGTCTCGGGGCTCGGCTACACAGTAACAGCGTGGCGGAGGGAAGCCTCAGGAGCGCTTGGGGATTGTCCCCGAGCGCCTTTCGTACCGAGTCGATTGACCTCGGACCGGGGGATGGTCGCGCCAGGTGTCAGGGGGGCCCGATCGAGACACCTTTGACAGCCTGGGTGGCTCATTAATGGTCTCTACCACCCCACGTGCTTTGCGCCTGTGGCAGGCCACCAACTCTGCAGGCTACGCCTGCAGAGAGGGCTAGGTCAGCAGGAATGTCAGGAGCAGGTAACGACCCTGAAGCAGGAACAGTGGCCGAAGTGCCACTTGACTGACAGTCGAGTATCCATGCATTCAATGGAGCGATAGGGACGGGGCACGTGAGGCCCCCCGAGGGGCGTGCGGGGCACGCGCTCCCTCGCCTATAAATACGACTCCCACCACCTCCGTGTGGGGGACCCCGAAATCTCACTCTCTCTCTCTACATTTGGCTTTCAGCTGCACTTTCTCTCTCTAGTTCTCCATTACACAACTCTTCCCGTTGCTTACTTAGCCATCGGACCGCCTCCCCGGACCACCACCGTCCGGGTTAGGCGCTAACGTGGTTGTTCCCTTGTGTAGGTCCCCCTCCGGCGTACCCCAAGAGTGCCAGTCGCCATCTCCGACGAGCTTCTAGGGGCTCTAACGCGGTCCATTCAAGCTTCACCCCCACGGTACTGTCCCAGGCGTCCTAGGAGGTCATTTCGGTGAAGCGCCCCGCACAATTGGCGACTCCGCTGGGGAACGGAACTGACTTGGTCCTTTCCCAGTCTCTTTTCTACTAGTGGTGGTTTTTCACTCTTGATCAGGACCTCCTCCACGCCTCACCTAGAGCCGCTAGAAGGATGGCTGCTCTCACCCTTGGCTTGGACGCATTCGACGCCGCTGGAGGATACGTCGACGCCGTTGACCGTGACAGGTATCACCAAGTTAGGAGAGAGTTGGGGCTTACCCTCTCCCCCGTCGTCAACAGGGACGGGACGATTACGGTGGCGTCCAACGCCGCTGGCACCAGCAACGTCAGGACGGGTAACGTCCTTTTCAGCATGAACGGGGACGTTCACTCCCTAGCCAACCTCACTACCCTCGCTCAGAGGGAGAACTTGCCTCCTCCTCCTCCTCTTACTATTGAGGCCGAAATGGCGTTGCTAAGAAAAGAGGTGTTGGCTCTGAAGCAAGCCAGGGAACGGCCTACGACCTCAAAATCTGGAGGACGTACGAAGACGAGGAGACCCCCTCCGAGCACAAGGAGTGAGGGCGAGAGGGCTCCGGTGTTCTCCCGCCTCGGCCCGATCATCGAGGTCGACAGCCAAGGGAATGCCTTCGTTGTCCCCCGCGGTTCTGGCGGCCGAGCCGACACCCACCCCCAGGAGCGTGCTTCATCTCGGAACCAGCAGACCCACACAAGGCAGACAGGGCGAACTGAGTACCTGGAGGACAGTGCCACAACCTCAAGCGCCAGGACCCCTAACGTTCGCGGGGACCCCGAGTACGTGCGACAGGCTCGGAGGGACCCGAATAGAGGTAAGGTCCCGCGGCCGCATCCGTGCGCCGAGAATCCGCTGGAGGCAACCCGACCGTGAACCGAAGGGATTCCCGACACCAGAGCCGATCGGGTGGACGAGCGGTTTCCCACCGCCCCGGTAACGATGGAACGACAGGGTGATCGGGAGGATCTCCCCGAAGACGACCGACGGAGCCAAAATTTGATAAGTACGAGCCCACCACTGACGCCATCACCCACATACAGCAATACCGGTTGGTCACAGAGCTTTATGGACACGGTGATGCCCTAATGTGCAAAACATTCTCCATGAGCCTCGGGACCACAGCCCTCCTGTGGTACGGTCAGTTGGCACCTGGTTCAGTTGGCACCTGGTTCAGTTGCCAGTTTTGACGAGTTGGAGCGTGCGTTCACATCTCGGTTTGTGACGAGCAGCACACAGCCAAAGACGCTCGACGCGCTGGTTAACATGAAGAGAGGGATGGACGAGACTCTGAAAGAGTACATCGCCTGCTACTGGGAAATGTATAGCCTGGTCGAAAGCTGTGACCAGAAGGTGGCGGCCACTTCGTTCAAGAACGGCTTGGAGGACACCTCAGACCTCTTCAAAGACCTTATGGTGCACCCCCCGAAGGACATGACCGAGCTCATGCGTACCGTGGACAGGTACTGCGAGTTGGAAGAATTCCTTGTAAGTAAAGCCTCCAGGGGGGGTACCAGCAAGAGCTCCCCGAAGGAGGGGAAGAAGCAGGTCAACGATGTCAAGAAAGGTGGAAGGAACGAGCCGGCTGGTGGAGGCGGTACCAGGGGCTACCGAGACAACTCTGGTCGGGACAACAACAGCCTAGGAAACGACAATAGGGGAGGATGGGAACGGCCCCCCAGGAACGATAACGACTACATAGCCGAGACAACCGTCTTCACCCTCCCAGTCTATAGACTTCTCACAAAGATTGGCCGGTTGAGGTGGTTTCTCTGGCCCGAGGATAAAATGGGGTCAGACTCGACCCAGAGGGGCCGATGCACCTACCACAACGAGGCGGGGCATTACACAACCAGTTGCCGACCATTCAAAGCACATTTGGAGCGATTGGTGACCGAGGGGCGATTAGAAGAGTGGATCGATCGCACCAGGACACCCCTTCCCGCTCGGGGACCTCCCCCACTTCCCCTTCCCCCCCAGGGGCAACCGCCCCAGCAGGGAGGGCAAAGGGGGAGGGGTGGGGTCATCGTGACGATACACGGCCCGGTCAGCATGGACTTAGCCGAAGCAATGCATCAAGAGTTGGTGCAGATTGAACAGGGGATGCAGGTGCTCTCGATGGGGCAACAACTGAAGCAAAAATTTCAAGAGCCGGAGGACCCACACTCGATCACCTTCACTGAGCTGGATTTGGAAGGATTGCAGCTTCCCCACGAGGACGCCCTCGTGGTTGAGGTCGGGATCGACGATTCGGACGTCCAGAGAATATTGATCGACCAGGGGAGCTCCGCGGACGTCCTTTATTACTCGGTGTTCAAAGCCATAGGATGGACGCATGGCGAGCTGACCCCTACGGACACCTCGCTGGTGGGATTCGCGGGGCACCCTGTGTACCCCCTCGGTAGCATCACCCTCCCGGTCGTGGCGGGGTCGATGCGTCTGGAGATCGACTTCACGATAGTGGACTCCCCGAGCCCCTACAACACAATCCTCGGGCGGGGATGGCTCCACGCCATGAGGGCGATCGCCTCCACCCTCCATCAGTGCGTCCGCTTCATCGGCGCGTCTGGGAAGCAGGAGACCGTCTGGGGCAACCAGATGGCCTCCAGAAAATGCTTTGTAAACGCTGTCCGCGTGAAGGACAGGAAGGAGAGTAGGATGCCGAGGCAGGTCCAGTGGATCGAACTGCCAGAGTCCACCCCTGTCCTCGACGACGTTGGCTCCCCGGCCAAGGAGAAGGCCGTGGAGGACCTCCTCCAGGTACCAATCAACGAGGACGGCAGCCGGTACGTCATGGTGGGCTCTGAGCTCTCTAACCCCGAGCGCAACGACCTGGTTGGTTTTCTCAAGGACAACATTGAGGTTTTTGCGTGGACTCCCTACGAAATGCCAGGGGTGAGCCCGGGTTTCATCACGCATAAACTCAACGTTGACCCGGCTAGGAAACCAGTGATATAGAGGCCGAGGCGGTCCTCGGCCGTCCACTCAGACGCCGTGGTGGACGAGGTCCAGAAGCTCATAGAGGCCGAGGCCATTCGGGAGGTACGATATCCAACTTGGGTGGCCAACACCGTAGTGGTCAAGAAGAAGACCGGCAAGTGGCGGGTGTGCGTCGACTACACCAACCTCAATGACGCCTGTCCGAAGGATTGCTTCCCTCTCCCTCGGATAGACCAATTGGTGGATGCCACCGCTGGACATGCCAGGTTGAGTTTTATGGATGCATACCGGGGGTACCACCAGATTGCCATGGACAGGGGGGGACGTGGAGAAGACGGCCTTCATCACGCCGAGGGGTACTTATTGCTACCAGGTGATGCCCTTCGGCCTGAAGAACGCCGGCGCCACCTATCAAAGGATGATCTCCAAGATGTTCCAAAAGGAGCTCGGGGACATCATGGAGGCATACATCGATGACATGGTGATAAAGAGCAAACTCGCGGAGGACCACCTGTGTCACCTCGGCAAGATTTTTGCCATACTCAGGGCACACAAATTACGGCTTAATGCCGAGAAGTGTGCTTTCGGGGTCGGCTCGGGAAAATTCTTGGGGTAGCTCGTTACTCGGCGGGGGATAGAGGCGGATCCCAATCAGGTCACCGCCATCCAAAGACTCCGAGCCCCAACGACCATCAGGGAAGTCCAGCGACTCACCGGGATGGCGGCAGCCCTCAACCGCTTTATTAGCAAGTCCTCGGATGCCTGCCGCCCGTTCTTTGAGTCCATCAAGACAAGCAAGCGAGCGTTCCAGTGGACCCCTGAGTGTGATAGGGCCCTTGTCGAGCTCAAAGGGTACATGGCTAAGGTCCCCCTTCTGGTCACCTCGGCGGAGGGCGAGGACCTCCACCTGTACCTGGCGGTATCGGAGCATGCGATAAGCTCGGCGCTGGTCCGGCAGGAGGGGCAATATCAGCAGCCCATCTACTACTCCAGCAAGACTATGCTCCCGGCCGAGACCAGATATCTGCTGCTAGAGAAGTTGGCACTTGCTCTCGTTACGGCAAAGCGCAAGCTTCTCCCCTACTTCCAGTGCCACACAATCATTGTTATCACCGAGTACCCTCTCAAAGCCGTGCTCCGGAAGGCAGACCTCTCGGATAGGATTTGTAAGTGGTCCATGGAATTGGCTAACTTTGATATCCGCTATGAGCCTCGAACTGCCATCAAGGGGCAGGCTCTGGCGGACTTCGTAGCCGAGCTCACCCCGAGGATGGAAGCCGAGGCTCAGGAGCGGGAACGGGCAGCAGGCGATCCCGCCCCCGAGTAGCCGGGAGTAGTCCTAAGGAGGTCCCCCCGAGGTCGGCGATGATTTACGCTGGTGAATCATGGCGCATGCACGTCGACAGTACCTCCTGTGAACACCCCGCGGAAAATGCCCACGAAATTGATTACGATTTGGATTTTGAAAATAGTTTTGATTGATGAAAACGGTTTGATTGATTGAATGGAGTCGCCACCCGGATTTGAGGATCATACCCGAGAAACCTTTGAAAAATGACTCTTTTTGCCCTTTGAATGGAAAATATTTTACTGATCTACTTTTATTGAGATTTCTCGGGTCCGGGAGCTAGGTTACGCGAGGGGAAGGAATTTAAAGCACCCCTCGCGCCCGGTATGATTACCGGTCTCTACTCAGTACTCAAAGGATTTTGAAAATGTTGTTTAAATGGACTTTATACACGAATTCTAGTGAAAGTACAATTAATGCATCAAATAAATTAATAGAATATGGGTGAATGCTTGTGCAAAATGTTGTGAATAAATGAAGCATGTACAAAAGACACTAAAATTTTACTAAATTACCCCTAAACTGCCTTAAGATATCTCAGAAAATGATCACACATGCCCAAATCATTACACTTGGATTACAATCTGGGCGCCTGGATCAAGCAAATCCAGGCGCCTGGATTGCCTTCCAGACAGAAAACTCAGAGCCTCATTTTTCACAGTAGAGATCAAATGCAATGCTTTTAACTAATTCATATACACTCTGAAGGATGTATAACAACACAACAGCAGTCATGAACCTTAATTGTAGCTTAAATGCATGATATAAACTTACAAAGGACTTGATTTTGGGTGATTTGATGGTAACATACTCCAAGTGATCATTATAATAAAGATTGAAACATGTGGCATGATTAATCTAAGACCAATGCAAGCAAATGATGTTCCATAAACTGAATGAAATGCAAAAGAGAGCAGAAATCATGATCATGAGGAGGGAATCCAGGCGCCTGCATGGAGGGGATCCAGGCGCCTGGACTCAATGCAGGCGCCTGGAAAGTGATGATCCAGGCGCCTGGATTGAGTCTTAATTCACAAAACTGACTTCTTTCTTGATGATTATTGTAACGCCCCGCATTTTTGGGATACGTTATGGATTATTATTACAATTTAAAGTCGGTCTTAAACGGTAATAATAATAACCAAAAATACATATAGATGATCTATCCTTCACAGATTACAAAAAGGTAGACCGGGTGGACTCTATGACTCCGCAAATCTCTCCGCCTGGTGGATCTCCATCTCGGCAGCTCCTCCGGCTCCGTGTTCTCCATAGAGGTCCACCTGTCCAACGTGATAATCTAGCATAATACGCAGAGTTGCGAAGCAACATCGTGGTATTATGCCAGGGCAAACCGTGAGCGAGGACGCTCAATAGATACCTTACCCCAACTTTAAACTAGCAATTCTAGAACAATATTGTAGGTGGCAAGTAAATAGTTGAAAATCATTTCTCAAAACAGTAGGTTCATGCGTGTCAATGCATCAATATCAAATCAGATCAAATCAGAGTGCAGCTTTAATAAAATCAGTATCTCGTTTCTTTTAAGAAAAATCAGAGTATAGTATCAGTATCTCGTTTCTTTTAATAAAAATCAGAGTACAGTATCAGTATCTCGTTTCTTTTAATAAAAATCAGAGTACAGTATCAGTATCTCGTTTCTTTAAACAAAATCAGAGTACAGTGTCAGTATCTCGTATCATTTTCTCATAACAGCATTCTTCTTCAAATTTCAACCATGTCAACATCTTACATCTCTCGAAAGTTATTGGCCCGTTCTACAACCCCTTTCTAACGGTCACCAACCTTTCCGTTCGAAGGGTCGGCCACCCATAAACTGACTCCTGCAGTATGAGGTCCGCTAACTCCGCGTCACACACGACATAGTCCCGGCTACCCATATCACTGAATCCCCACCAGTCTGTTTATGAGGTCCGCTTGCTATGTGTTGTACTGAGTAAGTTCTAACCGTCAAATTCACCCGCGGAATTTGAGGAGAAACTTCAAACAGCACTACCGTATAGTTCCATTGAGCTTTGACCACCAGTTCACCCCGGGGAACTGAGGCGGGACTCCAATGGCAGTATTGTTTATAGTATAGTTCCATTGAGCTTTGACCACCAGTTCACACCGGGGAACTGAGGCGGGACTCCAATGGCAGTATTGTTTATAGTATAGTTCCATTGAGCTTTGACCACCAGTTCACACCGGGGAACTGAGGCGGGACTCTAATGGCAGTATTGTTTATAGTATAGTTCCATTGAGCTTTGACCACCAGTTCACACCGGGGAACTGAGGCGGGACTCCAACAGCATCAACATCTCAACTTTCATCACATCAACATTTTCATTCTCATCTCTATTTCTTCCATTTAAAAACATTCGATCACTTTCTCGAAAAACGTGTCGTGTCGTATCGTCTCGAAAAACGTACACATGTCATATTACATAAAAATCTTTCGTTTAGAAATCGTTTCACGATAAACTTTTCGTTTAAAAATATTTCACGATAACCGTGTTACTTTAGGTATAAAATCTCGTTGGTGACTTTCCTTAGACAAATGAGATAACCAGGAGAGTCCCAGGCTGGATGGCCGCACGAATGCAGTTACTGGCACCATTCCTTTCTTAAACAGCGCTAGGCATATCTTTTTTGACAGACCCTCAAGGGTGTTAGCCTTGGGTTAATCTCAACAGTCCAAGTACAGTCAAAACACTTTGAAGTTGCTTTAAGAAAAATTTAGTCGGCTATTTTCCAAAAATCAATTGGGCAGCATAACGGCGTAAATTTGAAAAGTCGATTTTCATTCGGGCATTATAACTGGATATTTTAGGTTTCCAAAAGTCCATCGGGCATTATAACGGTGCATTTTGATAAGTCAATTTCAAATCGTGCATAGTAACGATTAGGTGTTTTTTTTTTTCAAAGTCCAATTGTTCATAAAATCACTAATCACCAACATAATCACGTTTAATCATAATTAGGCATGTTTAAGCAAAATAATAACCTCCTTAATATGAACTAGTAAATACTAATCTAAAGTTAAGATAAAGTATCTACCTTAATTCCGATGATTAGTCGGAAGCCGATTAGCTAGTTGAATTCCAGCGGCGTAACGACTAGTCGACCTTTGCTCGAACACTTTCTTGCTAACTTATTCTACCTTTCTAAGATCTAGGGGTGGTCGAGGGTGGTGGAGTGTGGTGGTTTAGGATGAGTTTCAAGAAGAACACTCAAGAACTCATTCAAGAACACTAGAAAGCACAAAGTGGAGAAGTTGGGAGATTTTGGTGTGAGGAAATGAAGTAAGGTGAGTGAGCTATTTATAGAAGATTGTAATTGGGTAAGTAGCCTACCTTGTTAAGTAGTCAAATTTTCTTTCTTCTCATTAATTCAAAAAAAATACAAATTAGGTTTAGTAAAGTCAAAATTGGTAGGAAGACAAAATTGAACACATGTCTAATTAGGGTTTTAAATAGGCTAAGACTAGTCAAAATAGGACAACATAGGAGTTGGAAAAATTAGTAGGCCTTCCGGATGCGATGTAGTGAAATACTCGGTGTGCACGCGTTGATTTTACGGCGCGGAAAAATAAATAAAAGAAAATAAACAAACTAGATCTAGTTTCATTCAAATTATTTAACTAACTAATAAAATATTTTATTTAGCGATATTAAAAATAACTAATCGAATTAATAAATCGAAATTTTTATCTACGAAATTTCGGGTTATTACAACCTATCCCCCTTAACAAATTTCGTCCTCGAAATTCGAATTACTCAACAGATGGGAACAATTGTGGATAGTTGGCTCTCATGGCTTCTTCCCGTTCCCAAGGTTTTTCCTCTATTTCTTGATCTTTCCATAATACTCGTACTAAATGAATGGTTCTGTTGCGGATACGCTTCTCCATGCTGTCCCGGATTTCAATTGGTTCTTCCTTAAAAGTTACGTCCTCATTTATGTCGAGATATTCCTAATTTAACACGTGTTTTGGCAGGGCGAGATACTTCCTTAACATGAAGTCGTGAAAAACGTTATGCACTCGGTATCTGTGGCGGGAGTGCTAATCGGTAGGCCACTTGTTCGATTTTCTCCAAAATCTCAAATGGGCCGATATATCGCGGAGAAAGCTTCCCTTTCTTCCCGAATCTAATTACTCCTCTTCGGGGCCGAAAATTTTTTTTTTTAGAAACACGTGGTCTCCCTCTTTGAACGACAAGGGTCATAACTCTTCTGGCGGCTCTGTGCAGTAAGCAGTCTCTGTTAGATAGGCTTAATCTTCTCGGTCGTGTCTCTAACCATTTCAGGTTCTAGTAATCCTATCTCTCTGGCGTCAATCCAACAACTTGTGATCGACAAGGGTGGCCGTAAGGTTCCTTCTTCCTTCTTCACGAACAGTGCAGGTGCTCCTCATGGTGAAGTACTCGGTTTGATGTATCATTTCTCTGACGACTTTTGTAGTTGGGTCTTCAATTCCTTCAGTTCTGTCGGCGCTATATGGTATGGGGTTATCGAAATTAGGTGGTTCCAGGTTGAAGCTTGATGGTAAAATTGATCTATCTTTGTGGCGGTTAATCCAGGTAGATTGTCATGAAACATGTCAGCATAGTCACAGACGATGTGTGGCAGTCCTAACTCTTCTCGGTCAGATTCTTCTAACTGGAGACTAGCTAGCCATCCGAACAGTTGGTTCTGCCATTACGAGCGTCGAGTCGCCGAATTCACAACCTGTCTATCCCCCTTAAAACGAAAGCATGTCCCATCAGGGTGAAAGCCGTTACTATCTTTTGATGGCAATCAACGACAGCTCGATGAGTTGACAGCCAATCAATCTCCATAATTAAGTCGAAGTCAACCATCTCGATCACGCGTAAGTCACAGGTTAGTCGGATATTACTTACTTCTAACTCGCAGCCTCTACAGATTAGATTAACTGGTAAACTAGTGCTTAAGGGTGATGCTATTGTCATCTGGTTCTCTAGGGGTTCAGTGTCTAATCCTAGCGTAGATACGCATGCAGCTGCTATAAACGAACACGATGCTCCAGTGTCAAATAAAGTTTGAACACAGGTACTAAACAGTAATAGGATAGAGTCTAGCGTATGGTCCTAGAGAAGGTACCGGTAGTGATGGCTGTGCGGCAGTCGAGGTGGTAGCGTGCCAGGACAGTGGAAAAGACGGCTCATCGGCATAGTCATAAGCTAAGAGAAAGCAAGTCTTTGTGTGAAATTGTGTTGTGGTGTTAAGTGAAAATGTGAGAATGGTGCTAAAGGAAGTACAACAAGGTTTACTAAATACTTGCTTTATTGCTACAACCGACAGACTTGTATGTTTGCTTACAACCGAGGTTTACTTATAATACAGCAAAAGGTTAACCTCTCATACTAGAAGTGAAAACAACATTTTATTTAAAAATCTAACTATGGCTAGGTTCTAATCTTCTCGGTCATCTGGTCAACTTCATTCGGAGCATTCAAGGGAAATACATTCTCGACATGCTTTCTTTTCTGGCCTAGAATTCTATTGTATAGGTTGCTTCCCAAAGCTCGGATTGGCAAAGTCAATCTGTTGATATTGCTGGGGCTGCTGATATCCATAATCTATGGGTCCTACTGTCCTAGGTCAATTACGGCTGATATGCCCAAAGGCTTGGCAGTTAAAGCATCGGATTGTTGGGTTGTCGTGTGCTGATCCCGACGGTCCTTGCCTTCGGTCACCCCTTTTCCAAGGCTAGGTGTTAATCTGAGCAGGGTTAACTTTGGCTGGGTAGGGCCTACCATCGTTGTTGTTCTGCACCGTCCTGATGGGTCCTCCCGAACTGCTTCCTTGACGTTTAGTCCGAAAGTCAACGTCCTCCATTTCCATCCTTAGGGCACATTTTACCGCTTCAGCATAGGAAGTATAGCCCATTCCCATCACAATCTTGCGAGTCGAGCCAAGTCCCCATTCAAACTTTCGGACCTTGTCCTCCTCAGTCGGGGCAATGGCACGGCCATAGCGGTACAGTTCCTCAAATTTAGCGACATACTGCGTCACTGACATCGAACCTTGCTGCAGGTCCTGGAACTCCTGAATCTTTGCCTGCTTAATAGGAGCAGGAAAGTACTTATCCAGAAATATGCTCTCAAACTCCTAAAAGGTCATGGTTTCGATGTTATAGGCGGCTTCAATGAGCTCCCACCAATATCGAGCCTCTCCTTGGAGTTGGTAAGCAGCGAGAGCTACACAGTGGTTGTCTTGGTTGACTCCTAAGGTGCTAAGGATTACCTTGATCTCTTTCAGCCAAGCTTCGGCTAAAGTAGGGTTAGGTTCGCCATGAAAGACGGGTGGTCGTCTTTTACAGAATTCGTTCATCGCTTGAGTACGGGTCATTGGTCCAGGTAGGTTGTTAGGTGGGGGTTGGTTCGCGTTGAGCGCAGCAATGAAGGCTTGCACGAGTTGTGTGAAGTCAGGGTTACCGTTGGTTCTGTTGGACGAGCCCTCACTATTGTTACGCATAATCGCCATTCTAGAGTTGGAAAATCGTAGGGAGATTCAGTCTAGAATACCCTTTTTGAAAATAATAGCACAACACTACGGCTAAAATCTAAATTCGGAAAGGATTTACTGCTGCTAAACGTTATCTTTGAGCACATATTTATACTGAAACTGACATGTGAGCAGAACACATGTCACAAACAGTCAAATCTTAAGTGTTCTCACGTTTCGCTTCCTTACGCTTGGTAATGGCTCATATATGCCTATAACTACACCGTTAGCAAATAGGCTATTTTTAGAGTAGCAAAAGTACAAAGTACGGACATTTATTCAGGTTACGCTCTCGGAAAGTGATCTACCCATTCTACCCAAAGCCGAGTGTTGGAACCTAGGGCTCTGATACCACTTGTAACGCCCCGCATTTTTGGGATACGTTATGGATTATTATTACAATTTAAAGTCGGTCTTAAACGGTAATAATAATAACCAAAAATACATATAGATGATCTATCCTTCACAGATTACAAAAAGGTAGACCGGGTGGACTCTATGACTCCGCAAATCTCTCCGCCTGGTGGATCTCCATCTCGGCAGCTCCTCCGGCTCCGTGTTCTCCGTAGAGGTCCTCCTGTTCATTATGATAATCTAGCATAATAGCCAGAGTTGCGAAGCAACATCGTGGTATTATGCCAGGGCGAACCGTGAGCGAGGACGCTCAATAGATACCCTACCTTAATCTTAAACTAGCAATTCTAGAACAATAAAGTTGGCAGGTAAATAGTTGAAAACCATTTATCAAAATAGTAAGTTCATGCGTGTCAATGCATCAGTATCACATCCAAATCAGAGTGCAGCTTTAGTAAAATCAGTATCCCATTTCTTTTCAAATCAGAGTGCAGCTTTAATAAAATCAATATCTCATATCATTTCAAAATCCAGAGTGCAGTGTCAGTATCTCGTATCATTTTCTCATAACAGCATTCTTCTTCAAATTTCAACCATGTCAACATCTCACATCTCTCGAAAGTTATTGGCCCGTTCTACAACCCCTTTCTAACGGTCACCAACCTTTCCGTTCGAAGGGTCGGCTACCCATAAACTGACTCCTGCAGTATGAGGTCCGCTAACTCCGCGTCACACACGACATAGTCCCGGTTTTCTTATATCACCGAACTTAACAGCCTGTTTATAAGATCCGTTTACTATGTGTTGTACTGAGTAAGTTCTGACCGTCAAATTCACCCGCGGAATTTGAGGAGAAACTTCAAACAGCACTACCGTATAGTTCCATTGAGCTTTGACCACCAGTTCACCCCGGGGAACTGAGGCGGGACTCCAATGGCAGTATTGTTTATAGTATAGTTCCATTGAGCTTTGACCACCAGTTCACACCGGGGAACTGAGGCGGGACTCTAATGGCAGTATTTTATTTACAACAGTATTTTCATTCTCATCTCTATTTCTTCTTGTAAAAACAATTGATCATTTTCTTGAAAAACGTGTCGTGTCGTATCGTCTCGGAAAACATGCACATGCCATATTAAAAAAAAATCTTTCGTTTAGAAATCGTTTCACGATAAACTTTTCGTTAAAAAAAATATTTCCCGATAACCGTGTTACTTTAGGTATAAAATCTCGTTGGTGACTTTCCTTAGACAAATGAGATAACCAGGAGAGTCCCAGGCTGGATGGCCGCACGAATGCAGTTACTGGCACCATTCCTTTCTTAGACAGCGCTAGGCATATCTTTTTTGACAGACCCTCAAGGGTGTAAGCCTTGGGTTAATCTCAACAGTCCAAGTACAGTCAAAACACTTTGAAGTCGCTTTAAGAAAAGTTTAGTCGGCTATTTTCCAAAAATCAATTGGGCAGCATAACGGCGTAAATTTGAAAAGTCGATTTTCATTCGGGCATTATAACTGGATATTTTAAGTTTTCAAAAGTCCATCGGGCATTATAACGGTGCATTTTGATAAGTCAATTTCAAATCGTGCATAGTATCGACTAAGTGTGTTTTTCAAAGTCTAATTGTTCATAAAATCACTAATCACCAACATAATCACGTTTAATCATAATTAGGCATGTTTAAGCAAAATAATAACCTCCTTAATATGAACTAGTAAATACTAATCTAAAGTTAAGATAAAGTATCTACCTTAATTCCGATGATTAGTCGGAAGCCGATTAGCTAGTTGAATTCCGGCGGCGTAACGACTAGTCGACCTTTGCTCGAACACTTTCTTGCTAACTTATTCAACCTTTCTAAGATCTAGGGGTGGTCGAGGGTGGTGGAGTGTGGTGGTTTAGGATGAGTTTCAAGAAGAACACTCAAGAACTCATTCAAGAACACTAGAAAGCACAAAGTGGAGAAGTTGGGAGGTTTTGGTGTGAGGAAATGAAGCAAGGTGAGTGAGCTATTTATAGAAGATTGTAATTGGGTAAGTAGCCTACCTTGTTAAGTAGTCAAATTTTCTTTCTTCTCATTAATTCAAAAAAATGCAAATTAGGTTTAGTAAAGTCAAAATTAGTAGGAAGACAAAATTGAGCACATGTCTAATTAGTTTTTTAAATAGGCTAAGGCTAGTCAAAATAGGACAACATAAGAGTTGGGAAAATTAGTAGGTCTTCCGGATGCGATGTAGTGAAATACTCGGTGTGCACGCGTTGATTTTACGGCGCGGAAAAATAAATAAAAGAAAATAAACAAACTAGATCTAGTTTCATTCAAATTATTTAAACTAAATAATAAATTATTTTTATTCAGCGATATTAAAAATAACTAATCGAATTAATAAATCGAAATTTTTATCTACGAAATTTCGGGTTATTACAACCTATCCCCCTTAACAAATTTCGTCCTCGAAATTCGAATTACTCAACGGATGGAATCAATTGTGGATAGTTGGCTCTCATGGCTTCTTCTCGTTCCCAAGGTTTTTTTTCCTCTATTTCTCGATCTTTCCATAATATTCGTACTAACTGAATGGTGCTGTTGCGGATACGCTTCTCCATGTTGTCTCGAATTTCAATTGGTTCTTCCTCAAAAGTTGCGTCTTCATCTATGTCGAGATATTCCTAATTTAACACGTGTTTTGGCAAGGCGAGATACTTCCTTAACATAAAGTTGTGAAAAAAAAAAACTTATGCACTCGGTATCTGTGGCGGGAGTGCTAATCGGTAGGCCACTCATTCGATTTTCTCCAAAATCTCAAATGGGCCGATATATCGCGGAGAAAGCTTCCCTTTCTTCCCGAATCTAATTACTCCTCTTCGGGGCCGAATTTTTTTTTTTATTTTTAGAAACACGTGGTCTCCTTCTTTGAACGACAAGGGTCTGTTTCTTCGATCCGCATAACTCTTCTGTCGGCTCTGCGCAGTAAGCAGTCTCTGTTGGATAGGCTTAATCTTCTCGTCGTGTCTCTAATCACTTCAGGTTCTAGTAATCCTATCTCTCCGGCGTCAGTCCAACAAACTTGTGATCGACAAGGGTGGCCGTAAGGTTCCTTCTTCCTTCTTCACAAACAGTGCAGGTGCTCCTCATGGTGAAGTACTCGGTTTGATGTATCATTTCTCTGACGACTCTTGTAGTTGGGTCTTCAATTCCTTCAGTTCTGTCGGCGCTATATGGTATGGGGCTATCGAAATTAGGGCGGTTCTAGGTTGAAGCTTGATGGTAAAATTGATCTATCTTTGTGGCGGTTAATCCAGGTAGATTGTCAGGAAACACGTCAGCATAGTCACAGACGATGTGTGGCAGTCCTAACTCTTCTCGGTCAGATTCTTCCAACTGGAGACTAGCTAGCCATCCGAACAGTTGGTTCTGCCATTACGAGCGTCGAGTCGCCGAATTCACAACCTGTCTATCCCCCTTAAAACGAAAGCATGTCCCATCAGGGTGAAAGCTGTTACTATCTTTTGATGGCAATCAACGACAGCTCGATGAGTTGACAGCCAATCCATCTCCAAAAATTAAGTCGAAGTCAACCATCTCGATCACGCGTAAATCACAGCTTAGTCGGATATTACTTACTTCTAACTTGCAGCCTCTACAGATTAGATTAACTCGTAAACTAGCACTTAAAGGTGATGCTATTGTCATCTGGTTCTCTAGGGGTTCAGTGTCTAATCCTAGTGCAGATACGCATGCAGCTGATATAAACGAACACGATGCTCCAGTGTCAAATAAAGTTTGAACACAGGTACTAAACAGGAGTAGGATAGAGTCTAGCGTATGGTCCTAGAGAAGGTACCGGTAGTGATGGTTGTGCGGCAGTCGAGGTGGTAGCGTGCCAGGACGGTGGAAAAGACGGCTCATCGGCATAGTCATAAGCTAAGAGAAAGCAAGTCCTTGTGTGAAATTGTGTTGTGGTGTTAAGTGAAAATGTGAGAATGGTGCTAAAGAAAGTACAACAAGGTTTACTAAATACTCGCTTTATTGCTACAACCGACAGACTTGTAGGTTTGCTTACAACCGAGGTTTACTTATAATACTGCAAAAGGTTAACCTCTCATACTAGAAGTGAAATCAACATTTTATTTAAAAATCTAACTATGGCTAGGTTCTAATCTTCTCGGTCATCTGGTCAACTTCATTCGGAGCATTCAAGGGAAATACATTCTCGACATGCTTTCTTTTCTGGCCTAGTATTCTATTGTATAGGTTGCTTCCCAAAGCTCGGATTGGCAAAGTCAATCTGTTGATATTGCTGGGGCTGCTGATATCCAAAATCTATGGGTCCTACTGTCCTAGGTCAATTACGGCTGATATGCCCAAAGGCTTGACAGTTAAAACATCGGATTGTTGGGTTATTGTGTGTTGATCCCGATGGTCCTTGCCTTCGGTCACCCCTTTTCCAAGGCTGGGTGTTAATCTGAGCAGGGTTAAGTTTGGCTGGGTAGGGCCCACGATCGTTGTTGTTCTGCACCGTCCTGATGGGTCCTCCCGAACTACTTCCTTGACGTTTAGCCCGAAAGTCAACGTCCTCCATTTCCATCCTTAGGGCACATTTTACCGCTTCAGCATAGGAAGTATAGCCCATTCCCATCACAATCTTGCGAGTCGAGCCAAGTCCCCATTCAAACTTTCGGACCTTGTCCTCCTCAGTCGGGGCAATGGCACGGCCATAGCGGTACAGTTCCTCAAATTTAGCGACATACTGCGTCACTGACATCGAACCTTGCTGCAGGTCCTGGAACTCCTGAATCTTTGCCTGCTTAATAGGAGCAGGAAAGTACTTATCCAGAAATATGCTCTCAAACTCCTAAAAGGTCATGGTTTCGATGTTATAGGCGGCTTCAATGAGCTCCCACCAATATCGAGCCTCTCCTTGGAGTTGGTAAGCAGCGAGAGCTACACAGTGGTTGTCTTGGTTGACTCCTAAGGTGCTAAGGATTACCTTGATCTCTTTCAGCCAAGCTTCGGCTAAAGTAGGGTTAGGTTCGCCATGAAAGACGGGTGGTCGTCTTTTACAGAATTCGTTCATCGCTTGAGTACGGGTCATTGGTCCAGGTAGGTTGTTAGGTGGGGGTTGGTTCGCGTTGAGCGCAGCAATGAAGGCTTGCACGAGTTGTGTGAAGTCAGGGTTACCGTTGGTTCTGTTGGACGAGCCCTCACTATTGTTACGCATAATCGCCATTCTAGAGTTGGAAAATCGTAGGGAGATTCAGTCTAGAATACCCTTTTTGAAAATAATAGCACAACACTACGGCTAAAATCTAAATTCGGAAAGGATTTACTGCTGCTAAACGTTATCTTTGAGCACATATTTATACTGAAACTGACATGTGAGCAGAACACATGTCACAAACAGTCAAATCTTAAGTGTTCTCACGTTTCGCTTCCTTACGCTTGGTAATGGCTCATATATGCCTATAACTACACCGTTAGCAAATAGGCTATTTTTAGAGTAGCAAAAGTACAAAGTACGGACATTTATTCAGGTTACGCTCTCGGAAAGTGATCTACCCATTCTACCCAAAGCCGAGTGTTGGAACCTAGGGCTCTGATACCACTTGTAACGCCCCGCATTTTTGGGATACGTTATGGATTATTATTACAATTTAAAGTCGGTCTTAAACGGTAATAATAATAACCAAAAATACATATAGATGATCTATCCTTCACAGATTACAAAAAGGTAGACCGGGTGGACTCTATGACTCCGCAAATCTCTCCGCCTGGTGGATCTCCATCTCGGCAGCTCCTCCGGCTCCGTGTTCTCCGTAGAGGTCCTCCTGTTCATTATGATAATCTAGCATAATAGCCAGAGTTGCGAAGCAACATCGTGGTATTATGCCAGGGCGAACCGTGAGCGAGGACGCTCAATAGATACCCTACCTTAATCTTAAACTAGCAATTCTAGAACAATAAAGTTGGCAGGTAAATAGTTGAAAACCATTTATCAAAATAGTAAGTTCATGCGTGTCAATGCATCAGTATCACATCCAAATCAGAGTGCAGCTTTAGTAAAATCAGTATCCCATTTCTTTTCAAATCAGAGTGCAGCTTTAATAAAATCAATATCTCATATCATTTCAAAATCCAGAGTGCAGTGTCAGTATCTCGTATCATTTTCTCATAACAGCATTCTTCTTCAAATTTCAACCATGTCAACATCTCACATCTCTCGAAAGTTATTGGCCCGTTCTACAACCCCTTTCTAACGGTCACCAACCTTTCCGTTCGAAGGGTCGGCTACCCATAAACTGACTCCTGCAGTATGAGGTCCGCTAACTCCGCGTCACACACGACATAGTCCCGGTTTTCTTATATCACCGAACTTAACAGCCTGTTTATAAGATCCGTTTACTATGTGTTGTACTGAGTAAGTTCTGACCGTCAAATTCACCCGCGGAATTTGAGGAGAAACTTCAAACAGCACTACCGTATAGTTCCATTGAGCTTTGACCACCAGTTCACCCCGGGGAACTGAGGCGGGACTCCAATGGCAGTATTGTTTATAGTATAGTTCCATTGAGCTTTGACCACCAGTTCACACCGGGGAACTGAGGCGGGACTCTAATGGCAGTATTTTATTTACAACAGTATTTTCATTCTCATCTCTATTTCTTCTTGTAAAAACAATTGATCATTTTCTTGAAAAACGTGTCGTGTCGTATCGTCTCGGAAAACATGCACATGCCATATTAAAAAAAAATCTTTCGTTTAGAAATCGTTTCACGATAAACTTTTCGTTAAAAAAAATATTTCCCGATAACCGTGTTACTTTAGATATAAAATCTCGTTGGTGACTTTCCTTAGACAAATGAGATAACCAGGAGAGTCCCAGGCTGGATGGCCGCACGAATGCAGTTACTGGCACCATTCCTTTCTTAGACAGCGCTAGGCATATCTTTTTTGACAGA
The DNA here is from genome assembly GCA_020921065.1 of Vaccinium darrowii. Classification (NCBI taxonomy): domain Eukaryota; kingdom Viridiplantae; phylum Streptophyta; class Magnoliopsida; order Ericales; family Ericaceae; genus Vaccinium; species Vaccinium darrowii. Next base: position 401,173 of record CM037156.1, read on the forward strand.
CCCTCAAGGGTGTAAGCCTTGGGTTAATCTCAACAGTCCAAGTACAGTCAAAACACTTTGAAGTCGCTTTAAGAAAAGTTTAGTCGGCTATTTTCCAAAAATCAATTGGGCAGCATAACGGCGTAAATTTGAAAAGTCGATTTTCATTCGGGCATTATAACTGGATATTTTAAGTTTTCAAAAGTCCATCGGGCATTATAACGGTGCATTTTGATAAGTCAATTTCAAATCGTGCATAGTATCGACTAAGTGTGTTTTTCAAAGTCTAATTGTTCATAAAATCACTAATCACCAACATAATCACGTTTAATCATAATTAGGCATGTTTAAGCAAAATAATAACCTCCTTAATATGAACTAGTAAATACTAATCTAAAGTTAAGATAAAGTATCTACCTTAATTCCGATGATTAGTCGGAAGCCGATTAGCTAGTTGAATTCCGGCGGCGTAACGACTAGTCGACCTTTGCTCGAACACTTTCTTGCTAACTTATTCAACCTTTCTAAGATCTAGGGGTGGTCGAGGGTGGTGGAGTGTGGTGGTTTAGGATGAGTTTCAAGAAGAACACTCAAGAACTCATTCAAGAACACTAGAAAGCACAAAGTGGAGAAGTTGGGAGATTTTGGTGTGAGGAAATGAAGCAAGGTGAGTGAGCTATTTATAGAAGATTGTAATTGGGTAAGTAGCCTACCTTGTTAAGTAGTCAAATTTTCTTTCTTCTCATTAATTCAAAAAAATGCAAATTAGGTTTAGTAAAGTCAAAATTAGTAGGAAGACAAAATTGAGCACATGTCTAATTAGTTTTTTAAATAGGCTAAGGCTAGTCAAAATAGGACAACATAAGAGTTGGGAAAATTAGTAGGTCTTCCGGATGCGATGTAGTGAAATACTCGGTGTGCACGCGTTGATTTTACGGCGCGGAAAAATAAATAAAAGAAAATAAACAAACTAGATCTAGTTTCATTCAAATTATTTAAACTAAATAATAAATTATTTTTATTCAGCGATATTAAAAATAACTAATCAAATTAATAAATCGAAATTTTTATCTACGAAATTTCGGGTTATTACAAGTTTTGTCCATGGTTGAACATGTTGTATTCCAACTATTTGTTAGGAACCTTCAGTTTGATTTAGCGACATTTACTAGGATTGAGGCAGATTGTATTGAGATTTATCAGAAGGAGAAGCAAAAGGTCTATGAGGTGCTCGATAAGTTATTTGGTAAAATTAGCCTTAGCGCTGATATGTTATCTGCCTACAAATTACACAAGTCTTAATCATTTTTATCAATTGTCACATAAGAGTTCTGCAAGTCAATACGCTTTTTTTTAAGATTTCTAATAAAACATCCCTGAGCTAACATAGTCAACAGAATAAAACATATTTAGGCGACATTTTCGGAACGATTACAAATATTAGAGAATAATATTTTAGGGTATCTTTAGAGAATCGGAGATCTAGAGAATAATCATAAAAATTTGGGAAGGCAGCTGAATGTTATTATTTATTATAGTGTTATTTGGGGAATTGGCTTGGATTAATATAGTAATCCATAAAAATATTAATTTCGATTAATATTGATCGGATAATTTTAAACTAAGTTTATTTTTTAATGAATAAAGTATCACGATTTGTTCAAACTCTAAACAATCTATCAAATATTCTTCATCGATAGGGTGACTCAATATATTAATTTTGAAATAATTTTTCTAACTTTAATATCTTTTAAGGAACGAAATCATATAAACATTTTAATATTTATCCATTTAATTTATGGGTTCATATAAAAATATTATGAGTGCTCATGAATAATTTCAAATAATTATTCAAATTTATACTATCAGATAAGCCCTGGTTAAAAATATTTTCCCAATACACGTACTAAAATATCTAATCCCAATTTTAAGAGTTCATAAGCTCCAAGATCTGCATCACACAAACACCAATAACTTCAGATATCATTGCCAAATTGTGGCAGTACTGTTTTTGACGCTGGCTCACTTTTTTTATACACAAACTACCTTTTTAACTTCCTCACAATTGCCCCCTTGGTACATGTGTTCTCCCTAAGATGGACTTAATTTTACTCTCCTCGTTATTTCCAGGAAAACTTAAAATATGCATTGTAAGGGTGATTCAACAGATTAATGTGTCAGTGGTCAAGATTAGACTAAGTGAGTTATTTTGTATACTCCACTAAATGTTATTGCACATTTTAATTTTATTAGTTAGAATATTATTCAGAAAAAAGAATATTGATAATAAAATAGTGAAAAATGTTCTCTTAAAATTATCCCTTTCGTAAGTGTTAATCCTGACCTTTGTCACCAATAGATGTGGTTGGTGGTCAACATGCAACGTAGGCTACTAAATGCGGAAGGGGTTTAGCATTCGGAATTATTATGATTTCTTGATGAGGATATGCCTAAATCTGAAATTTAGTCTCAACTTTATGGCTTTTTAAAACACAAACTGTAAGGACCCGTGTTTTATATCTTTTTCGGAAATAATGTTGGGGTAATGTGAGGAAATGTGATATATGCATAAGTGATGAGGTGAAGTGTAATATAAGTTGAATGAGGTTAAATTGGTTTACACAAGCCACTTTTGGGCTTGGGGTGTAATTATCCCTATGTATTTATGTGTGTGTGTATAGAGAGGGATATATCATCTCCTTCTTCTCCCAAAAAAATCAGCCCCTCCTCCTCCTCTCCTCCATTTTTGCTCCTTTGAGCTCAAATTACTCCCTCATCATCAAACTTCTTCACAAAGTGACCAAAGATTCATCATCTAAGCGTGTTTGGGAGCTCGGAGTACCATCTTTTCGCACCGGCAGGGCCAAAAACGGGATTGCTCAAATTGGGGATCTAGAAATTCATTTTTGGGTTGATCTAGAGCAAGTCTTCACTTGAGGTAGGGAAATATCCAACTATTTTAAGTGCAAATGTTGTGTGTGTGTGTGTGTGTATAGACCCTTGATTGATCCAAGAACTTGTGTCTTGTGTATTTCATGGAGAAATTCTTGTTTCTTTCCCAAATTGAGCTATTATGTGCTATCCCTTGGTTCATACATGATTCTTTACTCAATTTGATTGTTATTTGGTCCTAATCTTGCACCAATTCCATCTATTGGCTTGAAAATTGAAGGAACCCACTTGGAACCCCATTTTTCATCAAAGTCTGAGTAAATGCTTGATTTTTTGTTGATTGATGTTTCCTTGATCAAATTGAGTGTTAAATTGTCATTCTCCATCCAATTCCATTGATTTTTGGCTTTGGAATCATCCAATTTGGAGTTGTGTAGCAAAATCCCCAAAAATCTCATTTTTTGCACTTTTTCGGCATGCTCTCTGGAAAACCCGCCCGGGCGGGATTTTTGGCCGCCTGGGCGGTTTTGACAGCTTCATGGGCAGTTTTGTTTATGTTGTTTTGGCCCACCCCTATGCACTTGTTTGGTCCTTAAACATGTTTTTCACTTATATTTGGACATTTTCTACCTTAGCAACACTTTGGTACCCATTGATATTGAGGGTGAATGATGACACTTGTTTTGCAATTAAAGAAGAGTTTTGTGAGGACACGGTTCACACATTGGTGTTTTGAGCGCACTAGAGACGAGTGGAGAGTCCGGGACACTTTGGAAAGGATTGAGGGACATGTGAGTCATATGGGATATCAAGTTGGGATTATGCATTGATGAGTGATAATGTGAACGTGAACTGATTGGCACGGGGCCCGAAAAGGGTATGCCCGGAATGGCACGAGGCCCGAAAAGGGTATGCCCGAAATGGCACGGGGCCCAAAAAGGGTATGCCCGGAATGGCACAGGGCCTATATGGCATGCCCGGAAATTTATGAAATGATTAAGAGGAATGTAATACATTTGGTAAACGTGTAGGACACTTGTGGTGTGTCGGGTACGAGTCGGACATGAGTTAAGCACGAGAGACGATAGTAGATGGAGTCCAATAGCCTATGTGTTGTTCTCTAGTCCTTAACCTTAACACACTCTCTCTCTCTCTCTCTTTCTCTCAACTTTTGTTTCATGGTTTATGTTTTTCCATGTCTATTACTCATGTACACTTCATTTCACTTAAAATCTTTAGATATTTCTTTACTGGGCTAGTGTAGCTCAACCTATAAATTTTTCAGGTACCCATCAAGGAGCATGATCATGGAGTGCGTGGAGTACTTGCATGCATTATTTTTGAAAGGCTCATGAAAGAGTTATATCATCATCTTAGAAGTAGTGTTTTTTTGCCAAGATGATTTTGTAACTTATTTACGTTTTCTCTTTTGACGATGGGTTGTAAACTCACTTAAAACTTATGTATGTGTATATTTGGGGCTCGGGTGCCCATAGACTTTAATGTATTATGTTGTTGACTTGAATTTTCTATTTGGACTTCAACGTGGCCGTGGACGTGTTGACCGTCCACGTGAATTTTATTAATGGATATTCTTTTATAATTTGGAGGGCGTGACAACTTGGTATCAGAGCATTAGGTTCGAAAACCTAGGAACCGTGGGGAGACTTTAAGTCTCGGGATTTAAAGCCATTGCATAAAAGTTTTGCTAAATCATGTTTTCTCATACATTGTGTGTGCTTGTGTGACATTCATGAGTATAGAGCATCATGTAGCATCATGATAGTGCAAAATTTGCATCTTGTGGAGTTGTATACCCGTGTGGGAAAGCGTTAGAGGGTTGGACCTCATATGATATTGTGTCGGGCTTAATGATAAATCTTTCTTTCTTATATTCTTATTAGAGAAATGACACCAAAGAGAGGAGCTTCATGTGCTAGGGTCCAACCGGGGGATGAACCACTAGGCGTGGTAGGGGCGGTAGGGTGTAAGATGAGGCTAGTGTACATGACGAAAGGGCGGGAAATGAGGTGAGCCAACCGGGGGAAACCGACAACTGGGATGAGCGACAAACAAAGGCTAGACACGATAGGCGTGAGCAAGAAGTTAATCAAACCGGCCAATTAGCGGCCGAGATCGTGGCGGCCCTTGCGGCCCAAAACCTATTGAAAACACCATCTACAGGTTCGGACGCTAGGGAATGCATGAAGGATTTTTGTCAAATGGATGCACCGACGTTTGATGGGGATATTAGTGACCCACTTAGGCCGAACCATAGGCTTACCGATATCCGTAAACTTTTTACCGCACTCGGAATCAACGATGACACAACTTGGGTAAATCTTGTGGCTTATCAATTGACTAAGGCCGCGAATGAGTGGTGGGATTCGGTTTTGGCGCTTAGGAAGGATACACGGAGATTGGATAGGTTGGCTCGGGGTGTAGAGGAACCGGATGTTGAGAATATGACGTGGGCCGAATTCGAGGCAATCTTCGAGGCGCAATATTTTTCGGAGTCGCTTAAAGACCAATTTAGGGACCAATTTGAGAACTTGAAGAAAGGAGACACGCCTATTTCGGAGTACTCCATGAGATTTCAACAACTATCTCGTTTTGCGCCGGAATTGGTTAACACCGAGAAAGGGAAGTGTAAGAGGTTCTTGAAAGAGTTGGAGGATCCACTTAGGAGCCTCGTGATTGCGTCACGTTGCAAGACCTTTCCGGAGATGGTAGAAACGGCTAGGACGCTTGAGGTTTCGAGCGGGATGTCGAGTGGGACAAAGAAAGAAGTGACTAGACCTACACCAACTACCACTAGTGCACTGTAGACACCCCGATTTTGAACCCGGGATACGCTCGATCATTCCCGATGATGAAACGGACCAATCATGACTACCCGAAACTTGTGAGAATGGCTTGAACTTGATCAAAATCAACCAAACACCACCCAAGCAACCAAAACATCCCAAACCAACCCAAACATTGTTGAACCAAGCCAAACCAATCGGCCACCAAGAGCCTTGAGCGCTCAAGCTTGAGGCTTTGAGCACTCAAACCCCTGAGAAACACCTTGAGCGCTCAAGCCTACGGCTTTGAGCGCTCAACTCTGATCCCAGTCAGGAATCTGCAAAGTATCTCATCATGAGATTTTCTGCATGGGAGCGTCTGGGGTGATCTTCTACGATCCTAATACGTATAATACACTCTAACACAACCCTAAAACTACACCTAAAATACCCCTAACTCACTTTCAAATCAAAACCCACTCTCTCTCTCTCTACATTTCCCTCCCACTCATCCTTCTATAAAAATCAACCTCTACCCCTGGTTTTGGGGTTGCTGACTGAAATACACCAACTCATATACTCCAGCTCTCTCAAACATCCTTTCTCTCTCTCTCTACAAAACTACCCACCCACCATCCAAACCACTCACAAAAACCACTCTTCAAATTCTAAATTCGTTCTTTGATCATCAATCAATCACATACATTGTCTCACACATCTATAATACCAACCAAAAACATCCAGAATCAACCACTGCTAAGTCAAGAATCAAGCTCGAGCCTTGATCATTTCCAAAAAGGTAGTCAATATGTGAACTATCACATTCTGGTTCTTCTGAGGGAGACCAGTAGGTCCAAGCAAGTTCTTTGTACTTGCCTTGGGCTTTGTTTGGTTCTTTTACTTCTTTGCAATGGAAAATGATTATGTGCGAGCGTGCCAGAGAGAGTTTCAATCTTCTCCCTCAGATTAACTTTGGAAAAATCAAATCTAATCAGGCGATTGTGTTTTATTGGTTCAATTACCTCAATTAAGAGGATTTTTTCAACAAGTGAAGAAATGAAACCAACAAACTTAGGAAATCGAAGAACAAAAAGAAACAAGATACTTCGATCAATGAATCAAAGATAAACTTACTTCGAAATTGTCTCCAACTTCAGATACAAGAACTTCAAATTGGTGATTGTTACAGGAACAATCGAGATTAATTCTAAACTACTTCCTAATCTACTTCCTAAACTACTTCGAACTGAGTTCGAGATCCTAAAACTACTTCGCACTGGGTTCGAATTCCTAAACTACTTTGCCAATGAACAAACCAAGCATCAGTTTTTTGATAGCTGTTTGTTGAAGATTTGTCCGGGGGTTTTCACTCTTCAATTTCTTCTATTTATAGATGCTGCTTGCAATTTGAACTTCCCGCTCAATGAATTTGAACATTGGCTTGCTTCGAATTCTGACTTCCACTCTTCATGTTGGCAGTTGTTTCCTTCTCCACGTTTGAATTTGAATCCTTCTAATTCTTCCTCCAGAAGCTTCGATTTTGAATCTGTGCAGTTGTTTGAGCAAACTCAAATGATTAAACAATAAGGTGAATAACTACCTTTCGATGAGTATTCCATGTGTTATAACTGCCAATTTGCCTTGTTTCCCAAGTTCACATGTGGAGTTTACACGTTTAGCAGTTAATATCATGGCTTCGACACCACCCTTTACGTTAGTAATGGCTTGTAACTGCCAATAACCGCTTTTCATTTTTGACGACGATACGACATCGTATTTAATCATTTGTATTCCTTTAATCTAGTGTGTCTTTATCAACAGGTAATTGCCAACGTTTGGCATTTTCAATTACGTGTCAATTAATTATTGAATTTGTTAATTTTATATGTAAACATACCCCCCACATTAACATCTTTGTTCAAGGAATTTGAATAAGTGTTAATGTGCCTTTTGCCGCTTTGAATTCTTGTAAACTTCCAAAGCAGAAGTTATTGGCAGTTCTCACCACTTCCAATGATGCAGTTGGAATTGATTCCTACGGCCCCTGTGAGAGGTTCATGTAAAATGGGCAGTTAACACCCACATTCCTTGCTTACAAAATTTGAATCGTTTCAAATTCAGATTTTAAGTTTATAAAAGCACTCGACCACTGGTAAAATGGATCACCAATTTTTTACTCTAATCTTGCTCTTATCTCCTTAAGCTAAACTTAACCATGGCCAACGTTTCTGACACCCAAAATGCCTTCGAACGCTTGGTTATTCAAGACCCAATCCCTCCCACTACTAGAAATGCTATTACACCAATTATTGGTGAAATTCGAAGGGATCGTTCTTTTGTTTTGGTTCAAGTAGAGGATTCTGAATCTACTGATCCATGGAACCCTCCCACTTCTCCTTCTTTCAAACCCTTTCTGTGGGGTTTACCATCTGAGATAGTGGTGGTAAATATGGATGACCCTGCTGGTTACAAGGGTTGGAGTAAATACCGCTCATTGGCTATGAGCAGGTACTTATCTCCTCTTATTAGGCGTGACCCTAATATAATGGTACTCGACAGTCTCATTGCCACCTGTCTTACTCCTACATTCTTCAAAGTATGTGAAGATGAACAATTTGGCTTCGCTGGCTATGGTGAACTCAAACAGAAAGCCAAAAGCCAATAGATTTATTGGTTAAATGAGGTTCGAAGGCCTCATTTTGAGGGAAAATTTGTTGATACTTCCAACCTTTCCCTTCGAACCCTTCCTGAAAATCCAGATTGGTTTCAGGAATTAAAGAGTATCAACTTCGATCCAACCATCTTTCATGCTGATTACTCTTATTCACTTTGCCCACAATCTGATTCTGTTAGGGCCAAAGAGTTACTGGCTGCTTTTGCATTTTTGGATATAGGGGTTCTTGAAGAAGACATCCCTTGCAAAAATTTCTTATAGGCTTGTGAAACCATTCAATGTTCCGTTTCTACATTAACTGGCTACTTTCTTCATTCTTTTCTAAGCCAGTTTCCCCTCCTTCGAATGTGGATGAAAAACAACAGTGCTGCTCATGTCTTCAACCAAGACCTCCATGACTATGAGATAGCACATGATCAGGTTGTCAAGCTTCATAATAAGATAGAAAATCTGAAAGGAAAGCCTTTCGAAATTCCATATGGGATCTCCAAAAGACTTCGAAGGAGGTTCAAAAGCTGTGCAAAGAGAAATGCTCTAAAGTTGACCAGGCTCGAAATCAAGGCCAAAGCTCTGGTTCTGAAGATTAGGCCTCTGATTGAGAAGAAACTCAAGCTAGATGGAGAAGCTGAAGTAAGGATAAAGGAAAAAGAATTTTTTGATTTCAGTTGGGCAAAATTTCATGCCTTAGTGACTTGGAGCTTTCCTCATTACCTCCAAGTTATCCCTACTCCAACCGTTGCTCCATCAAAGTAGATATTTAATTCTCTTCGATGTAATAGGATTTCCCTTTGTAGTATGTAAATTCTTCTATGTTAATGCAATTTCAGTTCTTTTATGGTTTATTTTGCACTTTTCAATGCCTTTCAAAGCATTTGTAGGTACTTTAAACCAGTTCGAACTATTGAAAAAAAATCACACATGAAGATATTAAACCAATAAGAAATGGTTTAGAAAACTCTAATGATTTTTAAAAAAAAAATCAAAAAGGGATATCTTTTACGGGTTAAAATTTAAACTTGGGCCTAAAATAATATAAGCCCAATTGCCTTAAATAGAATACCTGACCCGAACCGATACAACGCTTCATCACAAAATATAAATCTAGGGCTTGAACCGCTTTCATCACACGTTCAAACCTTCAAACACTTTGCTTTCCCTCCTAGGTTTCCAGTCTTCCTACAGACATGGCTTCTGGAAGCGATACAACAACAGGCACCTCTTCTCTCATTCTCAGAAGATACGTTAAAGAAGAAACGTCAAACCCAAAGGGTGATTTGCATAAACAAATCTTTATTACGAATCCCGACAGAATTGATACCCACATTCTTGGACCTGCGTTCTTCGATCTTCCCCTCAAATTTACCTCATGCTATCCCATCTTAGGAGAAGGTAAACTTATAAAAGATCAAGAACTGAATTTTGTAGAATGGCCCACCAAGAATTTTGCGTGCTGGCCAGTTCAAGACAAGGATTGGGGTGAATGGACTGAGCACATGATGAAGCATAAGAAAATGGAGTTAGAGCAAACTGGGCTTTGGCACATCATTTCACTGCTTCGATATGGTATCCAACAGAACCCTACTCTCATTCATGCTGCCCTATCTTTTTGGGATGCATCATTCAATTATTTCCCTTTCAACTGTGGAATGATGGGTCCCACAGTTTTAGATGTGTCATTTCTTACTGGACTTCCTCCGTTTGGTCCAATGTTTGACATTTCTAACTCCGTTAATATCCCATTATTGAAGATCATGAAAACTTCTGGCTCATATGCATCATATGGGAATTTTCTCCATTACGAAGCCAAGTTTGACGAACCAGTGTCTGACAGAGAATTTTTTGCATATCTGCTATATACCTTGTGCAAAATGATATTCTGCCATGGTGGTAAGAAGATTATCCATGAATTTGCTCCTTTGGCGTATCGCCTTTCTAAGGGTGAGAGATTCGATCTGGCGTCATACTTCTTGGGCTATGTCTACAAGATAGGATCCGATAGCCAATTAAAACCACTCAATTTCAATATAGGAGGCCCTCTTTGGTTCTTGCAACTATGGCTTTTGGCATATTTCCCTGTCTTCACAGTTGCCATTTCAGAACCTGTTAATGTTTATGGAGACAGGTTCAGAGTTTTAGCTTCTAAGCCCCTCACACTGGTTGGATACCTGCAGTATTTTCTCAACATGAGGGAAGATAAGGAAGAAACAGAATTTCGACCTTTCACTGATTGGACTATTGGACCCTCTTGGATAAAAGATATGATGGAAAATAGGGGTGCCAATACTTTTGCTGCTGCTTGGGGAAGTATTCTACTTCCCAGAGAGCTTTTCATAGGTGGGATTGTTGGTAGCTGCAAACAGACTCACTGCGAGACTTATTGTCCTGCCCAGTTTGCCAGACAATTTGGTATGGTACAAGCCATTCCATGTCCTTATCCCGGAGAAGTTAATGTTCCCCTCTATGTCAGAAAGAAAGTTGATAAGAATGTACTTTCACGTCTAAACGTGGAGTACAGAAAATCTAGAGCTGCCTTCAAGCCCTATCACTTTTCAATGGACAGTCCAATTTTCACTAACTTTTCCCGTTGGTGGCATAACCTTATTGATTTATATAATCAAACCCCTTCAGCACAAAGTTTTGCAAACCATATTGGATGTCCTGTTATACATGAAGGTGAAGCACTCTCTAGTTCACTTTCTATATCAGACGATGGGTTTGGTGTTGAAAGAAGAAGCAAATCCCAACAAGACCAAAGAGAAACAACACCAGACATACAATCTTCTGCTTTGGTACCCGTTGCTTTAAATGTCCAACCACTTCGATCAATACCACAGATTGTGACTAGATCTCAACAACAAAGAACCCCTCCTCTTTCTCCATCAGGTGAGCTTCTTATTGTTTGTGCCACTTCAATTCTCTTCTATTCCTTACTTATGACTCATTTTTCAGAATCAACTCCCAAGAAAAGGGTAAGAAAAGAGAGAGAACCCGCTCAAACTTCTGCTTCTCCAGGTTCGAAGTCAAATATCTTTTCTCTCTCCTCTAATTCTATTTACCTTTGGCTCTTACTGATAATTATTTTCCTTGTCCTCTTAGAAGCCAAGAGGAAAAAGGAAACTTTAGCACCAGAGAAGAAACTTAGCCAAGCAGAGACCAAATTTGCTAAAGTTTATAAGGCTTCGAAGCAAAGAAGGAAAATATTAATTGAAGATCCAGAAGAAGAAGAAGAAACAGAAGATATTACTATAGGCCAATTTGTGAAGGGTAAGTTGTTATGACTTTAACTTCGTCAGGCCTTTTGAACTTACTTTCATATTTCTTAATTCTATGCACTAATCTCTTTTCAGAAAGGAGAACAAAGTCCAGGCATGCTGAAGCTTTTAAAACACCTACATCAACCTCTGATCCTCAAGCTGCAGAGCCTCAATCAAAGTTCAATTCTTCCACTAAGACAACTGAAGTTAGCACTCCTGTCATCCCCTTAGGAGGTATATTACAAGACTTAAGTGCTCCCATAAGACATGTCATTGCACAAGCCTTGGTTTCAGAGAGTATTAAAGCATCAATACCAACTCATATAGGCTTTGCTGCAGAATTTCCTACTTCGACAACCAAGGACTCCTTGCAAGAGCCAACTTCTGAATCTGAAGCTGTATTTGAACAACATATTTCTGATTCACCTGTAGCTATGGCTAAACAGGCCATTTTTGAAGAGCCTCTGAACATTGGCATTGACAAATCCTCTGAGGCTGATATACCTGTTCAATTTGAAGCTGATATCTCAATTCCAAAAGACGACAGGAGCTTATTTCCTGAGATTACACCAAGCATCTCAACTGTCAAAACCATTGATCATCTTGAAATGGTGGTTGAGGGAACAGGTCCTGATTCAGTCCCAAGCATTATTACTCCAAGAATTGAGGTACTGGATATTATTGCTAATAAAACTTATGGTCATCATACTTTTCTCAAAGGATTAAGCCTAAGTATATTTATACATTTTCCTTAGCAGGAAATGAGCGCTTCTACTAGCATCCCAGTTGGTGACCTTTCTTCGTTGGAGCAGTTCAAACTAAGAGTGAGTGATTTCTGTCAGAGAATCACCAATCCCAGGGCTCCAATTCCTTCTTCTGAATCTCCTATCAACCAACTCAAGGTTCAATACAGCTCAACTTTTCCTAAGTTGGTCAAGCCTACTTTTACTCCATAAGAGATTCAAGAACTGAAGAAGATCCTTCAACAACTCTCAGAGCTAAATTTTGAAAACCTGGCTGAGGGAGACTTAAAGGTGCATTTGGATATATGCTGTCAAGCTGCCTGGGCACTGAAGCCTGCTTCTCAGGAGCTGCATAAACAACTCCTGAATAGAGCTTCTGAATTTCAAATGAAAGCTCACCAACTTTGTGAAGTTCAAGAGAAGCATTTACTAAGAGAGAGCTTGAAGGCAGCATTATCTAGTGCAGATGATGAAGCTCGAAGTGTAATTTCCTCTTATGATCAAGATGCTATCGAGCTTCGTCATTTGAAAGAAGAAGAAACTCGACTGGAAGAAGCCTTGCTTCAAGTTAGAGGAAAAATTGATCAGACTACCTCCAACATGCAAACCTCTATGAACAAAGCTTCTCAATCAATTGTAATTTTTAAAGATCTTAAGAGTCAACTGCAACAAACCTCTGATCAAAAGGAAATTTACGACTTTGTTTGCACCAGAGGTGCTCATGTATGGAGTGACTTAAGAGATACCATTGTACAGTTTTTAAGTAATGAATGAAATACTTGTTTTCTCTCAATTGCATTACTTTATGACTGCTTGGAATGTTGATCTCATTGATTTGAATTTGAGCTCGAACTATAATCTTTGCTTGTTCCTTATGATTTATCCTGAACAGCACAAGCAAAACAGAAGACAAATCACACTTAGTTTTATCTTCTACTAAAGGACTCCCAAATAGTTGGGAAATAAACCTTTAGATACCTTCCATTAATCTTTCTTCTATGAACATAACCATTTAAGTCTTTCAAATGATATGCCCCTCTTTTAAGAACTCTATGAATTTGGAAAGGCCCTTCCCAATTTGGGGCCCATTTTCCGAGTCCTTGTTTTCTTTCTTTGATAGGCAATACCACTTTCCATACTAAATCACCTATATCAAAGCTTCGAACAGCCACTTTTTTGTTGTAACTTCTAGCCACTCTTGACTTTTGCAACAGAATTTGATTCAGAGCTTTAATCCTTTCTTCATCTATCTCTTCGAGCTCCATATACATTGCTTGATGGTATGCTCCAATATTTAAGTCATTTTGAGAAGCAACTCTTTGTGATCTCACCACAATTTCCATTGGTAAAACAGCATCATGCCCGTAAGTTAAGGCAAAAGGAGTAGTACCTGTACTGGTTCTTTTAGTGGTTCGATATGCCCATAATACATTTAAGAGTAAGCTTGGCCATTCTTCTGGATTTCTATCAACCATTCTTTGAATACCTCTTTTGATAATCTTATTGGTTGATTCTGCTTGGCCATTTGACTGAGCATAATAAGGAGTAGAGTTAATCAAAGAAACTCCATGAGAAGCTGCAAAAGCTTTCACTGCTCTACCTTCGAAAATGGATCCATTGTCCACTGTTATAGTTTCTGGAGATCCAAATCTGTAAATAATATTCTTAATGAATTCAATTACCTGTTCTTGAGATACACTCTCAAAAGCTTGAGCCTCCACCCATTTAGTAAAGTAATCAGTAGCAACTAGAATGAATTTATCACCACTTCTAGAGGCAGGGTAGATCATGCCAATCATATCCATTGCCCATCCTCTAAATGGCCAAGGTTTAACTACATATTGTAATTCAGTAACAGGTAAACGTTTGAGAGGCCCTGTCTTTTGACAAGCTTGGCATCCTTTTGCATAATCAATACAATCCTTAAGGATAGTAGGCCAATAATATTCATACCTTCGAATTAACCATCTCATCTTGATTCCTGCTTGATGAGCCCCACAAATACCTTCATGGACTTCTGCCATAATTCTAAAAGTATCCACCTTGCCTAAACATTTAAGCAATAAACCATCTGCTCCTCTTTTGAACAACTCTCCATTGTACATAATGTAATTAACAGATCTCAACCTTGTTGCCCTGTCTGTTTTAGCATCAGGTTTTGTTAGATAATCAATCAATGGTTGTCTCCAATCGTTCGAACTAGGAGAAGTAGTGATTTCACATACTTCGAGGTCAGTATATCTATGTTTAAGCATTGGTAAGGATTTCCTCAGAGTCAACTGACAAAACTCTCTATTTTCATCAGTAATAAACTTAAATCCTGATGCTCTTTGTGCTACTACATCTGCCTCTCCATTAAAGAATCTTGGCACATAAGTGAAAGTAATCATATGAAATTGTTTAATTAACAATTTCACATATTGATGATAAGGTTTTAAGCCAACACTATGGCAGCCAAAATCTCCCTTCACCTGGTTTATCACCAACTGAGAGTCTCCAAACACCTCAACTATATCAACCTTCAAAGCAAGCATTAATTCTAGCCCCATGATTAAGGCTTCATATTCTACTTGATTATTGGTACATTCTCCTTCATTTATCTGAAATCCAAACTTGGTTTTCAAACCTTGAGGAGACTCCAAAACAACTCCAATTCCAGCCATTTGGGATGTTTTCGAACCATCGAACCACATTTTCCATGGCTTAATTGTTACAGTATCAACATCTGCTATTTCAGGAGTCTCAATTCCGTTTGGATGATCAGCCAAAAAATTAGCCAAAGCTTGTCCTTTAACTGATTTTTGAGGAACATACTCTAGATTGAATTCAATTAAAGATACAATCCATTTCCCAATTCTGCCACTAAGTACAGGTTGAGACAACATATACTTCATAACATCAGTCTGGGAAATTACATAAGTTACTCTAGGCATCATGTAGTACCTGAGTTTCTTCGAAGCAAAAAACAAAGTTAAACATAACTTTTCTACTGCAGAATACCTACTTTCACAATCATTAAGAAACCTACTTAGATAATAGATAGCTTGCTCCTTCCCTTCTTCATTATCTTGAGCCAATAAAACTCCAATTGAGTCATGGTTTGCTGCCAAATATAATTTAACAGGCTCTCCCTTTTTAGGTGGAACAAGAACTGGTGGATTGATCAAGTACTCCTTGATGGCCTTGAAAGCATCATCATGCTCTTTTGTCCATTCGAAGTCCTCTCCATCCTTCAATTTCAACAAAGAAGAAAATACTTTAGTTTTCCCTGCAGTGTTAGATATAAACCTTCGAATAAAATTCAATTGACCAAGAAATTTTTGAAGCTCTTTCTTGTTTGAAGGAGGTTTAGCTTCTATAATAGCTTTACCTTTGTTTTTATCAACTTGAATACCTTTGCTATGGACTAAATACCCTAGAAAGTTTCCTGCCATTACTCCAAAAGCACATTTAGCAGGATTCAACTTCAGTTGATAATGCTTCATCTTTGAAAAGGCTATCTTCAAATGCTCTACATGATCATCAATAGATTCTGATTTGACAATAATGTCATCTATGTAGCATTCTAAAAAAACCCCCAACTATTTCATGGAAGATAGTATTCACAGCCCTTTGATAAGTTGCACCAGCATTTTTTAGCCCAAAAGGCATTTTGACCCACTCAAAGGTCCCAAGATTACCAGGGGCTCTAAATGCAGTTTTATGAATATCTTCTTTGGCTATACAAATTTGATTATACCCTGAATGACCATCCATAATAGACATAATTTTGTGGCCTGCAGAACTGTCCACCAACATGTCTACTACAGGCATTGGGTATTCATCTTTAGGGGTTGCCATATTCAAATTTCTAAAGTCAATGCACACCCTAATTTTCTCATTTTTCTTGATAATAGGAACAATGTTTGATAACCATTCTACGTATCTTGCTGTTCTGATAAAACCTGCATTTAAAAGGTTTTGAATCTCCTTTTTTACCAATAAAATGGTTTCAGGAGACATTTTTCTTGGAAGTTGTTTGAAAGGTTTGCAATTAGATTTAATAGGCAACTTATGTTCAACCAAATCTCTACTCAAACCTGTTAATTCTTTATAACTCCAAGCAAAGCATTCCTTGTTCTCTTTGAGCACTGTGATCAATTTGGCCTTTGAAGCAGCATCAAGCTCTCTGTTGATCTGTACAGTGTTCGGAACAATTCCATCTCCCAATTCCACTTCTTCTAAAGGATCTTGGGAATCGATATAGCTTAAAAAAGCTTCTTCGAATCCGGTTGGCTTCAACCCCCAGTCAGATTTTTCAGCCAATAATTCCTCCCAATCATTTGTTTCTTGTAACTTTTGCTCTACTTCTAGAGCCATGAATTTGACTAAGGCCAAGGAGTTGGCCTCTTCGAACTCTGTCTTGGACTCATATCCAAGCAGCCTCATCTGGTGGGTTGTCTGATTCATAATCAACTGCTTGTTTAAGCTTAGACTTTAACTCTGCCAATTCTCTAATTTCCAACACACTGGATGGAGGGGTGGCAGGTTGTGCAATTTCACTTAGAGGAATGATCTCAGGCTTATACATTTCAGCCTCTGCACAATTTACTGAAGTGCTGAAGGGATGTGGATCTGCCTTCACCTCTTCGACCCCCACTTCTTTCCCATTTTCATACTTCACAATCATCAGGGCTTGATGCATCGAAGATGGAATACAGCCATTGACGTGAATCCAATCCCTACCAAGTAGAGCATTATACTTACTTGTAAAAGTATCCACCACAAAAAATGCTTTATCAGTTTCCACTTGGCCAACTTTCAGGCGTATAGAAACAATTCCTTTGGGGCTTTTACTTTCACCAGTAAACCCAGCAATGGATGTGCTTGTTGGGATCAATCGAACCTTTTCTTTTCCCAACTTCTTCAAAGTCCTGGAAGGTAAAATGTTCACTGCTGCATCATTATCAACCAAAACTCTGTTTAGCAAAATCCCATCAAACAATGCAGATATGTATAATGGCTTCAAATGGTGCCTCATATCATTCGAAGGCGATTTGAAAGGATAAGAAAGATCAGCACAATTCAAATCCACGATCAAAGGATACTCAGAATTTGTTTCTGTATCTGGGACAAAAACTGCCCTTTCTTTAGAGGTCACTTCTGGCTCCTCCATAGCATTAGCCATAATCATAAGCTCTTCTTCTTCTTCTTCCTTTTGAATCTTAGAAACCAGGGCTCCCCAACCTTCATTCCAACCATTATCATAGGTAAGGTTATACTCTTCATCACTTGATACATCAATGATCTCCATAGGAGCAACTGTTGGTTGCAGTGCCCTTTGAACTGGTGAGCAATCTGGTCCAAAAGGTCCAAAATCAAATGAAGGAGAAACCATGTTAATTTGAACTTCAGGCAAAGTCCCAAACTGAATGGTCCTTTTTTCCTGTACTGGTAATTCTGGTCCATCCTCTATTGTATCCATCCTCTCAGGAAATTCCACTGCAGAAGTTTCCATAGGGGACACTGTTTCAACAGGAGATGAATGCATTCCTCCACCTTCTTCCTGTTCCACTATCATGGCCTCTAATAAGCCAGACTGATAGCTTGCCAAGGAATTCGGTGAAGCTGGACTATTTCTAGGTACCTCACTGTCCATTCTTGTGGCCAGACTTTCCAGTGTTTCCCTTTCTGATCGAGTAAACCCTCTTTGAAGAGATTCTTCAGAATCCTCTCTTCGAAGTCTGTTAAACCTTGGGTTAAACTTATCACCCCCATTATGATTATCCTTGGTGGCATATTCTTCCATTTGGAAACTAGTATACCTCCTTTGCAATTTCCTCTTCTGAGTTCTTGTCAACATAGGAATCATTTGAGGTGTTTTAGTCTTCGGATCTCTAACCACCACCCATTGGCCAGCAGGAGTATTTGGAGGTTTAACCATCTTGTTTCCAACTTTAGAAGGGGTTTTATACCCCTGGAAGAGTTCTGGCTTAACCTTCTTTAAAAACCAATCAGGAACTCCTTTTACCAAGGTGAATTGTTCCCCTTCTCCTTCAGTTTCCTGGTCCATTAAGGCCTTTCCAGTGTTAACCTTCTTCAAAGGAGGATAATCCCTCTTCGAAGCTGGTGGAACTGGACTCGAAGGTACATTTCTCTTTGATACTGGCCAAGGCTTCTCATTTCTTCCATGACTTGGGCTTATCCAAGGCTTTCTTTCATTATTCTGATCCAGAGCCTTCCTTTCCATCCTTTTTGGAAAGAAATCAACCCCCTGTCGATCCAAATCTTTGAAAATCAGATAATTAGCCCTGCATTCCATACATAAGCATTCTAGAAAGGATGCTTCAAGCATGGGAAGATGAGATTGCTTAAAACCCTTTTTAGAGGAACTTCCCTTTGCATAATCTTGCCGGTGAGTCTTTCCATCATTACCTCGAAGTTGGCCAACTTTTGGCTTTCCTCTTCCAAACTGAATAGAATTCATCCCAACATGGACTCGTCTGTTTTGCCATACCTCTTGAACTGTTTTAGCCAAAGAAGTTGGCACATTGGTATTAGCAGTTACTTCTTCAATTTTTGGAAATGGATCTGTGTCTATTCCCATGGTCTTTTCTGGAAACATAATCCTTCCTTTCTTAATTTGCTCCTGAACCCTGTCACGAAAAACATTACAATTTTTAGTTGAATGAGTCCAAGAAGCATGCCATTTGCAATAGTTCTTCCCTTTTGTTTCTTCCAAAGTTGGAAGTTTAATATTTTCAGGAAGTTTGATAAACTTTTTCTTCAAAAGATAATCAAAAATTTCATCTGCTTTAGAAACATCAAATGAATATACTTTGCTAACTGCTTTCTTATTAGTCCTTGGTGCTATAGAAGAATCCTTTCGAACTAAACATTCACACACACAAGGATCATGCTCAACAATTTCAGCAGCATCAATTTCATAAGTAGAGTCTTTATAATAGGTTGAATAAGAAGAGTTGTTCCTGTCGACATCTTCTTCTAACAAAGATTCATATCTAGAAGCTTTGTAAGTTAAGTCAACCAAATCTCTAAACTCTGTAGAATCGAACTTCTTCCTAAGTTCTCTACTCAAACCATCTTGTGCTATTCTCACAAATTCAACTTCTGGTAGTTGAAGTTTACACTTGTTCCTAGCCTTTTTAAACCTAGCAATAAAGTGAACAGCCTTTTCATCAGGCTTATGCTTTAACCTTGCTAAATCAGCCATAGTGACTTCAGGTTCAGTTTGATAAAACTGTGCATGGAATAATTCTTCCATCCTTTGCCAATTTGGAACTGACTCTGGTGTTAAATTAGAGTACCATTCGAAGGCTGTTCATGTCAAAGAATTAGAAAACAATTTTAACTTAACAAACCCATTATTGCCTAATTCTTTACATTGAGCCGTAAATCTGGCAATGTGCTCAGTTGTTGATTGTTTTCCATCCCCATGGAATAAAGTAAAATCTGGGATTTTGAACCCCCTAGGGACTTCGAACTGCCTATCTATCCATTCTGGATATGGCTTTCTATAAATTTGGGTTTGTACTCCTCGGTTTAGAGGTCCATATACCTCTTGCATGAGACCTAATATTTCATCTCGAAGGGCTGGACGTTCTCCTAGAGGCACTCTTGAATTAACAGGTGGTTCCCAAGTGGTATTTCTAGGCATGTGATCCTCTGGAAACCTCTGAAAAGGATCATCGAAAGGCCTATGTTGCTTAAAACATCCTTCTTGCTTTGTGAGAGGTTCATACAAGTAGTTTGAATGCACTCTACCCATCTCTGGTATCCCTGCATACTTAGGAATTCCAATCTCTGGATTAAACCTTTTTGTACTGGTCCTATCTTTCTCATTAAAATGACTTCCAGGAGTGAATACATACTCATCAAACCCGTAATCATTGTTTCTAAAACCTTTATCCTCATTTAAACAATCAAAGTTTGGTTCGAATGGGACATTAGTGTTCTGTTTGAACACTTTCTTAGGTTTAGGAGCTTGATAATTATGAGTTTTTGCAGGTTTATACCAAGATTCTGGTATATCATCTACATTTATAGGCTCTTTTCCAGGCCTTGACTTAAATTTGCTTGTACTAGCTTCTCCTTTATCCTTCTCAAATGAAGGCAAAGGATCATGCTTAAGCCCTGATTGCTCTTCTAACTTTTGTAACATAAGCTTCTGGGTTTGAGCCAGTTCTTTAAATGTGGCAATCATTTCAGCAAACTGACTAGATGACGCACTTCCTCCAACTTCTGGATTCTTTGGGTCATCCACATGTACAGTTCTGTTACTCCTAGTATTCATTCGAGAACTCTGGCCAATCCCTGTATTTAAGTCTTGACCAGTACGAGTCTCTGGTCCTATTTGTAGGCCTTTGACTTGTTCATTCTCTTTAGAATTAACATTGTTCTCATCTTCTGGCGTTTGGCCAACCTGAGAATCATCCGCTTGCTTTCTAAGTTTTGGAGCCATTCAACACTTTCGGGTCCCACCGGGCGTGCCAAAAAATGTGTTTGGTTCTTTTACTTCTTTGCAATGGAAAATGATTATGTGCGAGCGTGCCAGAGAGAGTTTCAATCTTCTCCCTCAGATTAACTTTGGAAAAACCAAATCTAATCAGGCGATTGTGTTTTATTGGTTCAATTACCTCAATTAAGAGGATTTTTTCAACAAGTGAAGAAATGAAACCAACAAACTTAGGAAATCGAAGAACAAAAAGAAACAAGATACTTCGATCAATGAATCAAAGATAAACTTACTTCGAAATTGTCTCCAACTTCAGATACAAGAACTTCAAACTGGTGATTGTTACAGGAACAATCGAGATTAATTCTAAACTACTTCCTAATCTACTTCCTAAACTACTTCGAACTGAGTTCGAGATCCTAAAACTACTTCGAACTGGGTTCGAATTCCTAAACTACTTTGCCAATGAACAAACCAAGCATCAGTTTTTTGATAGCTGTTTGTTGAAGATTTGTCCGGGGGTTTTCACTTTTCAATTTCTTCTATTTATAGATGCTGCTTGCAATTTGAACTTCCCGCTCAATGAATTTGAACATTGGCTTGCTTCGAATTCTGACTTCCACTCTTCATGTTGGCAGTTGTTTCCTTCTCCACGTTTGAATTTGAATCCTTCTAATTCTTCCTCCAGAAGCTTCGATTTTGAATCTGTGCAGTTGTTTGAGCAAACTCAAATGATTAAACAATAAGGTGAATAACTACCTTTCGATGAGTATTCCACGTGTTATAACTGCCAATTTGCCTTGTTTCCCAAGTTCACATGTGGAGTTTACACGTTTAGCAGTTAATATCATGGCTTCGACACCACCCTTTACGTTAGTAATGGCTTGTAACTGCCAATAACCGCTTTTCATTTTTGACCACGATACGACATCGTATTTAATCATTTGTATTCCTTTAATCCAGTGTGTCTTTATCAATAGGTAATTGCCAACGTTTGGCATTTTCAATTACGTGTCAATTAATTATTGGATTTGTTAATTTTATATGTAAACAGGCTTACAAGGTCCAAAATAAATGATCAAAACGTTTTCAAAATTTACAGTTGCAGCAAGGCTTGAGCGCTCAAGCCTAATCCTTGAGCGCTCAAACCCCTTTCTGAGTCAGTCACTATTTTATGTTTTTGGGCTTTACACAGACCTTTGATCAACATAAAAAGGCCATTGAGGTGTTTATTTCATTTTTCAAATAACCTTTTACATCTTAAATGTTCATGCATGTACACCTTTTTAGCCTTTTTATGGTTTTAATGTGTATAAACCTTGTTTCAAAAGGGTAAGCAGTGACTGAATCACCTTTAATCACTCTTATTTAATACACTGGAGGTCCTGAGAATCATCAAAAATCTATTTGAAGCTCAAAAATCAGAAAGCCATATGATGGCTTGAGCGCTCAAGGCCATGCCTTTGAGCGCTCAATCTGTTCTTGGTTCATTTGTATGTTGATAGTTGTTTCGATGATGGATCATGGTTTATTTTATTTCTGGCGTGTGTGAGTTGTTATTCCTGTGCTTATGATCTGAATCCCTTTCTCTCTTCGATTTTCAAGTGTTTCCTTTGCTAATTTTGTGATGATCCTTTTTGTTTCATCATTCTTTGAGAAATCAAACCCTTTTGTTTTAATCTGTTTATCTGTGAAAAGTGTTTACAAATGTTTGATCTTGCAAAGAATGAGAAGAGAAGTTGTAAAAAAGGTCAAAATCACATAAACCAGAAGCTGGTTTGAGCGCTCAATCCATGAGCCTTAAGCGCTCAAACTGGTTTGGAAGGTTGAGCGCTTAAGCTATCACCTTTGAGCACTCAACCCTCATTCTGGGATCCAGATTGCAAGTCAGTTTATTAAGTCTCATGTTCATAATTTCCTGATGTTGTTGTACAGTTTCTGTTGTTATTTACTTCTGTGAATATTCGTAGTAGTTTCCTTTATTGTTATCATCATCACCCATGTAAATCACGTGCACGAGCATCCACCGTAGATTCATATCCTTTGTGTATATGTTTTTGTTATGTGATTCCCATCCCTGGTTCCCCATTTACGTGAATAGAGTTAAATTTCAAACATTTTCAAAATCCCACAAAATGTTGAGTAGAGACCGGTTCACGGACCGGGCGAGAGGGGTGCCGTAAAACCCTTCCCCTCTCGTAACCAAACCCCCGAATCCGAGAAATCTTTGGTTCCGCCATGACCAGTAAAATCTTTTTTCCAATGGGCAAACGAGTCATTTTTAATCGGTTTCTCGGATTCGGACCTCAAATCCGGGTGGCGACTCTAACAATCACAATCTTTTAAAATACAAAACCGAATCATTTCCGTGGGCCGTCCACATGCACCATCCGGCTTTTATGGAGGGCAAGGGCATAAGAGGTCTCGAGATCAATATCAAGCTTCGCATAGCCAATCGGGTTTTTCGGGTGCCTTCATCTTCGGGTTCTCGGGGTGGTTCGGCTCGACCACCGTTGGTGTGCCACGAATGTAAACGCACCGGTCATGTACGCACTTCTTGTCCTTTCTTACCAGGTCCTCGTTCTCAGGGCGCTCAATTTTCGGGCACTTGCTTTTCTTGTGGGAAGGCGGGTCATATAGCGAGAAATTGCACACGGGGAGGTGGAGCACATAGTGGGTCTAGGTCTGTTCAGTAGTTGAGGGGTGGTCACAGTTTCAGTCGAGGTTCACACAGTTAGTCTCAGTTCAGGCAGGGTTCTACCGGGTAGGGTCAACGGTTTATTGATCGGGGTGCGAGTTCTTCGACACCGAGTCAGGGTTCTGTCCAGAGAGGTGGGCACACGCAGAGTCAGACAGTTCCGGGGAGAGCCTATCATATCACCTCTTCCACACCACCGCCACCACCTACCACTTCTCAGGTTCCGGAGATTTCGGTTGTGAGGGGTACGTTTCTCCTCTTCAACTCCTTTGCTAAGGTTTTATTTGATTCGGGCGCATCACATTCGTTCATTGCTTCTTCCTTTGTATGTGCCTTGGAGTTAGAAACCGATAGCTTGTATCCTCCGTTGTTTGTTGACACACCATTGGGCGGTAGAGCACCTCTTGATCGCGTTTGTCGGGGTTGTAAGTTAGTCATTCTTGATCGCTGGTTTGTGTTTGATTTTATCGTGCTAGACATGTCCGGGTTTGACATCATTTTGGGTATGGATTGGTTATCCACGTATCATGCTACCATCGATTGTTATAAGCGTCAGGTCCGCATTTGTATACTGGAAGGGGGTTGTTTTGAATTCTTTGGGGAATGTCGGGAACCGATTGAGCCGTATTTGTGTGGTCCGCGGGAAAAGGGATCCATTTCATGTTTATTGGCTAGTTTGACACTAGATGAGGACTTATCTATGCGCGGGGAATTGCCAAGGGTAGTTTGTGATTTCCCGGATATATTTCCGGAGGAGTTACCGGGCTTGCCACCCGATAGGGAAATCGAGTTCGCGATAGACTTATTACCGGGCACCGCACCAATTTCTATGCCTCCATATCGCTTTGCACCGGCCAAGTTGAACGTGAAATGATTGACACAGGGCCCGAAAAGGGTATGCCCGGAATGGCACGGGGCCCAAAAAGGGTATGCCCGGAATGGCACGGGGCCTGTATGGCATGCCCAGAAATTTATGAAATGATTAAGACGAATGTAATACATTTGGTAAACGTGTAGGACACTTGTGGTGTGTCGGGTACGAGTCGGGCATGAGTTAAGCACGAGAGACGATAGTAGATGGAATCCAAAAGCCTATGTGTTGTTCTCTAGTCCTTAACCTTAACACACTCTCTCTCTTTCTCAACTTTTGTTTCATGGTTTATGTTTTTCCTTGTCTATTACTCATGTACACTTCATTTCACTTAAAATCTTTAGATATTTCTCTACTGGTCAGTGTAGCTCAACCTATAAATTTTTCAGGTACCCATCAAGGAGCATGATCATGGAGTGCGTGGAGTACTTGCATGCATTATTTTTGAAAGGCTCATGAAAGAGTTATATCATCATCTTAGAAGTAGTGTTTTTTTGCCAAGATGATTTTGTAACTTATTTACGTTTTCTCTTTTGACGATGGGTTGTAAACTCACTTAAAACTTATGTATGTGTATATTTGGGGCTCGGGTGCCCGTAGACTTTAATGTATTATGTTGTTGACTTGACTTTTCTATTTGGACTTCAACATGGCCGTGGACGTGTTGACCGTCCATGTGGATTTTATTAATGGATATTCTTTTATAATTTGGAGGGCGTGACACAGACAGAGTGCTATGAAGTGTTTGGAGCTTATATACTAGAGTTATAAACACCCCAATTTTAACATAATAAAATTAACCATACATAAATACGGCCGTTCAAAGTAATATTATAGCTCCAAAGAACCACGTGAAGACTAAACACTAATAATTAATTTACTGTTTATTATAAAAATATATAATTGATTGAAAGTTGAGACTAAATTACTATTGTGATATGGTAAAATAATTACTTATTATTATGAGAAATATTCCATAAGTAACTTATGCATAAATAAGCTTAACTCTAGTATATAATCAAATTCTCATGTGTGTTTTAAGTTGTATTGTTTTTGAGTTCTTTGAAATCTCTTTTCAGGTGACTAATATTAATGCAGAGCACAGATAAGTCAGTGCATTTTTTATTCTTCTATGATTGAACATTTCGTCGAAATGAATCCCAGAATATGGTGTCAATTTTATTCTTCTTGCCCAATATATAAATATCTTGAAAATAGAAAAAATGATTTTCACATCCTACTATTATTCTACACAAAGGTGTTTGGGTTTGGGAATAATCGCAAATATTTTGAATATTTTAGCTCAATCATATGAGTTTACCATATAATCTTGATTAGAAGGACACGATAATTCATGTAGTGGGTATTTTTGGCAAATGTACTTTAGCCTTTTAGAAAATTGCATGGAAAGTCTTATATAATTTCAGTTAAAAGTCACCGTCCTCACCAAAAAAAAATCCTTATGTATCTTTCGATAATAAAGTGTAAGAAGAAGAATGAAATTAACAAAATTAATTTTATACACGAATACTGGATTTCAGGTACTAGAAATATTGTATCAACTGCACTATCCATAGACTCCACTCCCCAGTACTGCCCCATCATATTTGTTAATATTTGTTAAAGTTAACAAATATTATTGCATACAATTTCATTAAAAAATATTCTGCAAAATATTATTATTCTTTGCAATTCAAAATTAATTTTGTTAATTTCTATTTAAAATTATTTTGTCGCATTTTTATTGTTTATTATGAACACATCAAGTTGATGTTAAATTCAAATACCTTGCAAAATCACATTAAAAAAGCACAACATAAAACAATATTAAAGTAGTCAGAACTGATGATTTTATTTCTAATAAATGTAATATAATATTATAGAATAAAAGTTATTTTCTCTTATAGACCATAAATTTCAGTTTTTTTTTTTTTTTTCCTTTTAATGTGTTACATTTTTGCAAGAATTGGAAAGAAGAAGAATATGATTTATGTTGGGTCCTAATTTGAATGAAACCTTGAACGATTGAAATAATATAAAAATCTTCAATTAAGGTTGACAGTAAAAATGCAACAAAATTTAGTAACATTTTGTATTAGACAGTGAAAACGTGATAAAATATATAGAATGCTCTATGGCACATTGTTCAGTGATTTGTCTTCTTGTAAAATTTAATTAAAAATTTTTAATTTTTAGTTAATTTGGTGTTAATTACTCTCCAATTTAAAGATATCACTAAATTTTTATCCGGTTGTAATAGAATGTGAGTACTTTTTTATACACTTTTTACATATTTTAATACTATTTTTTAAACCTTAGTGTCAGCTCAATGAGCTGACTTTGGTTCAAAAAATTTAGCAAGGAGTGATGAAATTGCAGAGAAGACAGGCGCTTTCATGTTGTTTTAGTGTTTATGGGTTCACCTAATAAAGAACAGAAATGGGCGATTTCCAGATTGAAGATTAATTGTGTGCGTGTGTATTTTTGATTTACTTTTCCATATACTTTTCTACTTTTTTTTTTTGATCGGCAAAGAAAATTTTATCTCCATAAAAGGGCAACTGAAATTAGTACAACAGAAGAGGCCCTACATTGAGGTAGTCTCAAAAGGAACAGAACCCTCCTACTTCTAGAGCTCGCAGAAACCTAATCTACCCCTGTGACCTCCCATTTTATAAAAGAAAAGTACAAAAAACTACTGTTAGCAAGAGACCAACAAGACTCCCCATTGGGTCGAAGCCCAAAGAAAACCAAAGCAGAGACAGCTGGCCGAAAAAAAACCATGCCTTCCAATGCCAATAATGCGGTGCACTGCCCCAGAACAATCAAAACCCCTAATCAAGATACTTTTCAAGCGAATATCACATTCCTGCCACTGGTACCCATGCAATTGAAAATATCACAGCCCGAAAACCCAAAACAGCCCTACTTCCCGAAAATGCCCCTATTAAGATTACACACTGCCCAAGAGCTAAACCTTTGCACCAAACAACTTGCCAGAAGAAACCACCGGACAACCACCTGCCACCACCACAACACCCCTAAAAAGCCACAACCGCCTACAAACTCCACTAAAAAAAAACCCCCAAATCACTCCCTCCCACCAGCCATCACTTCGCACCACGCCGCTGCTGCCTATGGCATACCCAATATACACAAAAGACAAAAAACACAGCCCTACCAGCCATCACCCAAATCAAGCCCAAACAGCCGCCCCTCATCACCTCAGAAAAATGGCCCATCGACAACCACCACCGCCACCACCAAGACCCTCCACCGTCGCACCACCGAGGAGAAGCCGTCACCTCCAGAGCTACCAACATCTCTGATCGAAAACCAACAAGGCTTCCAACATTCATCGGCAGCAGCACGTCTCGATAGAGAAGATGAAAGAACCATAGCAAACGAGAGCAGCCATCAAAACTTCCAACCGTCAGCCACTAAGCCACCCTATGCCGTTAAGCCCAAAAACCGGTTATACCCAACAATTTAACCGGAGGGTGAAACCAAGGCGCCAACGGGGAAGCAACCAAACGAGGAGAGGAAGGACCGCAGGATGAGCCACCACGACAGCAACACCACACCTGAAACGGAAAAAAAAGAAAAGAAAAGAGAAGAGAGAAGAGAGAAGAGAAGGAGAAAGGAAAAAGAGAGAGAAAGGAAGGGAGGGAGAGAGAAAGAGAAGGAGGATCGGGGGGAGGCAGGCTGCGGCGGCGCCCCCGCCCCCCAGACGGGAGCCCTAAGTGATGAGAAGTTTTTAGAGAGAAGGAAGAGAGAATTTTAGGAGAGTGAGAGAATTTTTTTTTCCTTAATACTTTTCTACTTGCCGAATCATTTCCCAGTAATTTGGTTTGGTGATTACACGTTTTTGAAAAAGACAAAATCAAATAAATTGGAGTGCATCTACTTGGGGTTGGTAAGCCACTCATGCTTGATTATCAAACATACATCTACTTGCCCCTTAAACTCATTGTGAAATAACCTATGTTATATGAGTTACTTATGGTTATATGGTTGTGATGACAATTTAATTTAGATCCATGGCTTTTATTAATAAAATAAAAGGGATGATTGTTTTCAGTATTTGCATTTTTACACAAGATAATCAATTTAGACAAGATTCGAAGCACTGTTATGAGTTTAATATTAAGTATCTTCAAACCTTTGCCTGTTTGTAAGAATATATGGTTTTCTGGAAATATATTGATACGTGTCCTAAACGAAACGTGAGCGATCTAAAGTTTGGCTTTGATTTAGAATTGCTAGGGACAAGAGCTTGTCACCTCGTTGTGCCAAGCTTGCTGCCTTGATGACGCATTGGTGTTCCCTCAGGATGCCTCCTTGCCGAGAGGAAGCATGTTGCTCAAGATTTTGTGTCGCGTGTTTCAAGTGCAATGCCGAAGGCTAGCATGTATGTCGTCTTTCCTGTCCCGCGATTTTGGGATGCCTGCCTGTTGCCGGTGGTATCACCATGTCACGAAATCTAATTGAGAGGTGTTAGAGTTAACTCCTACTGCTAGTGGTGCATCTGCAAATTGAGTAACCAATTCTTATCCATGAAATCAAAGCACTTACGTATAATCGGTGAGTTTAGTATAATCAACTGGGTCGTAAGTGACTCAGTTGACTCGTCAACTTCGGAGCGTGTTAAACATGCACCCCATGCTTCTGTGAGCAGCCCTCTCCTTCCACGCCTCCTTTCTTTCCGGGAACCTGCACGTGTACTGGGCCTCTATTCCACGTGGCAAATTCCCACCGGTTGAAACCTGCTACCTAAACTTTAGATCGCAGCCGTCCATCGCATCTCCAACCCAGGTCAAAGTTACACACAACACAACATATAATTGCTTCCTGACCATTCCCTCGCACGAGTTAAAAAGCCTCTCAAAAAAGGTCCCTAGAGAGAGAGAGAGAAAAAGGAAACTATTATATATATGGCTCTTGGTGCTTGTGAAGCTGGCTACATCCCTTTGGAAAACAACTAGAAGTTTCCTTCTGTTCTGCATTTAGATTATGTCTCTAGTGCATTAGTAGTCACGTTTCATGTATTTCGTTTCATGATGCAACTACATTGCATTTTGAACATAATCTAAATGCAGAACAGAAGGAAACTTCTAGTTGTTTTCCAAAGGGATTGGTAATGCTAAACTAGATTCAAAGCATATGAGAGGTTCTTTCCTTCCCGTCTAAGATTAGTGTAATAATGATTTATCTGTAACATATAGCATCGTATAGTGTGTGTGTCCGTGCATGTGCGCATAAATGACTACTAATGTTTTTTTTAATAGTGTTATTTAATTACACTATTTACCTAGTCCCTTTTTCTATTTTAAGGGTTTCGGTGCAGAAGTATCCTTGTGCTTGTCCAACGAAGAGATAGCAATTTTAGTTAATACTCGTTAAAAGCTTCACTTGGCGGAATTATGTTACAAGTAGCGTCTCTGATTCTTTCGAAATACCAATTGATCTCTCATTCCACAAAAATAAGTACAAAAACAACTTTTTTGCTTATCCCATACAGAGTGTCATAGGACATTAGAAAAGCTGAAATTGCTAAACAATTTCATTGTACCTCAAATTTAGTGGAATTTAGTGTCCGATTCCACTAAATTTGAGGTACAATAATGAACTTCTTCTTTATATTTAAGCATTGTTTCTTCACCAAGCAAACCCGTAGCAAATATGAAAGAGGAAAGAAGCTGTGGTCAACAAAAATTAAGTTTCTAGATGAAACTTAATTGAATGTTCATAACTCTAATACAGCTCTTGACACTAATCAAACTAAATCAGTATTTTGAATGACTAAATAGTGAATTTGGAGTCTGAAACATCGTACATGAACCTATGAACATTCAATTAAGTTTCTGCATTTAAAGTATCAACATTCAGTTTGCCACGTATCGTGTTGTAATGGCTTTGCTTGGTGTGTTCAGCAAGATTTGGATAGGGTTTATTGGACTTATAGTTATTGTTTTAAGGCCAATTGGATAATCGAAAGCTTGTTGATGTAAGATTCAAAAGACTGTACGTGACTGAGGTTGGTCAATTAATTTCTTAAAATTATCTTTACTAGATTGGACATAATCTCCGCGTCGTTCTCGAAATAAGAATAAGTATTTCATTAAAATATTATATATTAAATAGTCAAGCTAATGTCGGAAAGCATGTTTATTTTTGTTGGCTTCCATTCAAAGTATTTTTTTTATTCTTGAACAATGTCTAATTTGGGAGTTATTGCTTTGTGCACCTTATAATATACTTTTAGATTATTGTTTTATGATAGAAAGTAATTCATCTTAAATTAAAGGGGTTCACCTTTAATATTACAATAACAAGTAAAAGAAAAATATACTGTGCCCTATATATCCAGAAAAAAATAGAATTCTGTTTTTTTCAAAAATGGTATTGTGAACTACAATTATGGGTATAAGATGTTCGAGTTTGCAATTCTTCGTTTGACCACCTCCTTAAGTAACCCTCTTGTCCACTCCCATTTCACCTCCGGTTATCCATGCCTCCACCACGACTTCCAGCCACTCCCCCTCATTTTTGGCAATCACCCCCTCTGGATATAAATTTGCACCCGCTGCCGCTTGCTCCTCTAGTAACCTCTTCCGCCTTCTCAAGCAACCCTTCCGATCACAAGGTGCACAAAGCAATAACTCCCAAATTAGACATTGTTCATCAAATTGTATGTTATTTTAAAAGGTGAATAGAGTGTCTACATACCCATAATTTTTTGACCAAACAAATGAAATTTATGAAAAGGATACAAGGAGGTAATTCACAAAGTATACTTCATAATAATCAACCATGATTTTGTGTATAATATAGAAATATATGATTGGGCATAATTCCTATAAAGATGATATAACCCTTTATAGGTTATATGAGTTACTTATGGACATATGACAAAAATTAATTCTTTAAGGCCATGAGGATAAATCACCTTCAAATTCCAAAAATGTCCATGAAAGTGTCTAAACCCCCAAACGAAGACACTCCGAAGTAACTCATTTTGAATAATTTTTGTCTTTGTCCTTTTTCTTCTAGAATCCTATCTTGGAATAACGACAAACGGGGAACAAATGCGAACAAAAAGACTTGAACCCAAAACCTCTCACAACCAGAGCTTTGTTAAGTTACCAATTTTACGGCAGTCTCACACTTTTTTGAAAACGGTACTATAATTTAAGAGCATATCTAAGGCCTTGTTTGATAACACAGATTCAGCACTTAAAACTGAATCAATTAAGTAATAAGTCATTAAGTAGGTTTGATAACCACATATTTTATGTTACTTAATAGATTAAGTGCCACTTAAAATGTAGGCTAAAAATTTGGTAAAAATTAAGTAGCTTTGAGCTACTTAATTATGACTGAATTCTTATGTGCTTACAATCAACCATCACACCGCCACCGCCGCTGTCACCACCACCACCATTCCACCACCACCACCACCACTACCACAACCACCACCACCACCACCACCACCACTGCCACTCCGCCTCCGCCGCCGCCACAACCATCACCATTGCACCACCGCCGTCGCCGCCTTACCACCACAACCACCACCATTACACCACTGTCGTTGCCGCTACCACCACAACTACCACCACCACCACTGCCACACCGCCACCACTATCACTATTACCCATATACCACCACCACTATTGTCATGCCACCGCCATCAGTTCACCACCACCACTAGCATTCCACCACCACCACCACTAGCATTCCACCCACCCCACCACCACCACTACCACTACCACTACCACACCATAACCATCACACTACCACCACTACACCACCATCATTGCACCACTATTACTCTACTGCCACCATAACTCATCATCATTCCACCACCACCATTACTCCACTGCCACCGCCACCTCACCACCACCCTTACCACCTCTCAATCACCACTCCACCACTACCACAAATACATGATGATCATTAGTAAAATTAAGAGACAATTAGAACCAAAAAAATTATTTTTGTAATTCAGTGCCTAATATGTTTTATCAAACAGCTTTTCAGCTTAAAAAATTCAGCATTCAGTTTTCAGTACTTAATTTTCAGCTTTCAGCTTTCAGTTTTATCAAACAGCCCCTAATATTTGTGTTTATAGACACTCGGATGGCTTATAAAGAAACGTGCACAGCACTACACGAGTCAGACGTGTTAGTCCATAAGTAAAATGTGATAAATTAAGTAACGCATAAATTTATTGGGCTATGATTATTTCAGTAAAATATTATTTGTGTAAAACTACTAATTTCTCTTTATATTTTAATTAATATAAATTATCGTTCAAGTATATTTTTATATATGGAAGTGAGATTTTTTGTTACTGATATTTTGAATATAATATCATTTTTGAAATTTGATATTCGCCCCTATGGACATGCAATGGATTTGAATGGAAAGGGCCGACTGAAATCGAAATTAACTAAATTAATTTGTCTTGCCTTGGCCCCTTTATGCATTTTATTTGCTTAATTATTGCATACAATTTCATTAAAAAATATTCTACAAAATATTATTATTCTTTGCAATTCAAAATTAATTTTGTTGATTTCGATTTAAAATTATTTTGTCAAAATTAATTCGTCAATTCTATTAATAACCTTGGAGGAAAAGTGAATATATTTTTATTAATGCATACAAAAGTTGGTAAATAATTAGTTTGTGCTTATATATGGTAGCATATAAGGGTACCGGGCTTGACCTCTCTCCTTGCTTGCCCTACACGACTACATTTCCCATAAAATGGAAAATGTGTTGACCCTCATTCACTTTATATCCTATGTATTCGAGATTTTATAACTTGTTCTCTTGTTTTGTTGTCTATGTTTTATCAAATAGAAGGTGACTACAAGTTCATAAGCCAAAAAGGGCTTGACCTCCACTGATTATTAAAATTGGTCTCTTTATAATATGGCAAATCCCTGATTTGTCCTGAAAATTTTAAACAGAGAATATTTAAAATACCGCATTAGAATATGCCGATCTATTGTTGTCCTTGTTCTTCATACAATAATTTGATAGTTTTAAATTAAATTACTGTTTATTTATTCTAACCAAAATAAATTCAAGTAAAATCCAGAAAACCGAAAAAATGCTTATTTTTGGATGGGGCAAGAATAAATTAACTAAATTAATATACCACGGCCACAATTTAGTTTAAAATTCTCATAAGAACGTTCATGTGGCCCAAAATCATCACTAGTTGTTCAATTTTAAATGGGAGCTACATTGTTCTTTCAGTCTGAAACATACATACATACTAACATTTCTACTTTGTATCAGAGCACGACGCATCCCATTCCACATTTTTTTAACCAATCCAAATTGGTTGAGTGTCGAATGGGTGAGCATTCGTTACCATCCCACATTAGAAAAATTAAGTCACATCCTAATGTGATTTTTTTGTATCAATCCAATATAAACAAACTTGTTACGAGAAGGAAAGAACCTCTCATATGCTTTGCATCTAGTTTAGCATTACCAATCCCTTCGGAAAACAACTAGAAGTTTCCTTCTGTTCTGCATTTCGATTATGTTCAAAATGCAATGTAGTTGCATCATGAAACGAAATACATGAAACGTGACTACTAATGCGCTAGAGACATAATCTAAATGCAGAACAGAAGGAAACTTCTAGCTAGTTGTTTTCCAAAGGGATGTAGCCAGCTTCACAAGCACCTCATCACTACTTCGTTCTGCGAATATTTCTTATTTACAGAATTCGCGTTAGAATAATAAACCAATGTCGATAAAACATAATAAAAAATATTTTAATTATGTTTATTTTTCCCCAAAAATGTCCTACTTATAATTTCGATTTAAAATAACTCATAATAATGTTTAAGCCAAAATAACGATTTTTATGAAATAATTACACTAATTTTCACAATAAATTAGTTATTTATTTATTCAAAAAGTGGGCCTGATGTTAGGCAAATCTCAATCCTTAAAAACGTGCTTGCCTATTATAATTCTGTTTATTAATGGTGAAGTGATGATCAATATAAATAATTTTTTACTGTTTATTATCCAATTATGCTAGGCAAGGCATAACATACCCAAGCGATATTCCTTGATAAAAATTACACAATTGTTCCTCATTAATAAACAGAATTAACAATTTCTTTCTCCAAATTTAATTTGATAATAAATTAAACCAAGAATTAATTGTGTATATGGGGAAAGACCGTTTAATCAACTCAAAATATGAGAACATATTTCACTTATTTTTTTAATATCTTTCAATGGATATCCAAAAACATGTGAACGTGTTTCTTTCTCTCCTCTACCACACAAGGTAGTAGAGAGCTTTTTGTTGCAGAAAAATGGCACACCGGAAACGTTCCCTTACTCCGCCCAAGAATCCCTTTGTTGCCAGGTCTCGGTCATCAGCACAACCAAAAGCTAATGTGTTTTTCAGGCTATGTTAGGTACACACTAATATAATTCATCAGGCCCAGTTAACCCCACTCTAAATAACCCAATTAAAATTATTTTTCCACCAAGTATATACCTAAAGTAAGAAGTAGCAATGAACTTGCTCCAATTCAAACCGGCCTTTATTCCCTTGTTGTCTCTTGGCTTAAACATTTTTATGACAAGCAAATAAAATGCATAGAATCAAAGGATTGACGAATAAGGAAATTAATTCTTTGGTCTTATTAATATCATAGCCTTCCAACCATTACTTGCCTATTCTTCAAAAATTAGAATTCCCTCACTTGGCAGAAATGGGCGTTGTTAATATTTTGGTTAGAGCAATGGGTGGAAGATTTTTGATGTTAACTTGTAACAATAAAGAAGAGATGGGTAATCTTCTTAAAGTTAAATGTTTGCAAAGGCGGTTCTTTGAAGTAAAACCATGGGAAGGTCAGGCAGCTTGCACTGAAAGATGTGTTTGGTTACGTTGTTTTGGAATTCCTCTCAATGGTTGGAGCTACAACTCGTTTAAAGTTATTGGTGAATTGTGGGGTACTTTCATATCAACAGATGAATCAACATTTAGGTTTTCCTCTTTTGCAGTTGCTAAAGTGCTGGTGGCCACCAGTGAGTTTGATAAAATTGATGAGTGGATTAATATTGAGATTGAAGGGAAGAATTATAGAGTTAAAGTGAGAGAAGAGCCATGTGAACAACTCTTTGATACAGAGAGTCAAATCCCTAAAGCATGCTTGCATGTTTCACACTTTACCATCATTTCAACACTGTCTGTTTAAAATATAGTGTTTGAAAGGTTAACTTTATTTGTAACACTTTATTTTCTTTGGTCAATAAAGCAAAGAGAATATTTGGTTGAAAGCAAGTTATAATATTTTGAATCATAGAAACAATTTTTTTCAATTACATTCCACCTTTTAGCCGAGAATAATAAAATATAGAATTCCTTCAAAAGGTCCAACTTGTATCCTTCATAAAAAGCATATATGTCATTACCTCATTGAGGACAATACTTTCTGATTGGTTTGATTGAACACAAGATCAAAGATTAGCTGTAATCAGCCATAATCTACAAATTGAAACATCAAACCACACATTAAGGACTCATCTTCAGATGGCAGGTATTTCAAATATTGGAGAGTAGCAGCAGATCGGGTGAGTATTTCAATAATCCACTGGGACAGAATGTGGCTTCCCGTTTGAAATCTAGCGTTTCCTAGATGTCACTTGGTCTACATAGCACTGATAATCTTGTTAATTCCTAATAAAAGGAAAACTACAAATCACTTCAAAAAGGATTTTGTGAAATACTTGGGAGTTTAGACAAACTCTGCTAAAGTCGGGCGGGCGGGCTGGGTTGGGCTATTTGGACAGGCTAAATGCCCTTTTTTTTATTCTTTTATTTTTGTTACAGCTGAACCTTTTGGAGCCATTTTTTTCCAAAATAATAAAATATGCTCTTTCCACAGGTAAAAAGATAAGAGTCAAACTGTTTATAATATTAATTAGACTGTTTATTTCATAAAATAAATTGCGAAATAGTGTTTTGGCTAACCCAGTGCAATCAATTATCCTTATCAATTAATCTAGACATGAAATAAACTGTTCACTTTAGTCATGTCCCCCTTGTTTGTTTTTTATTTTATTTCAGGGAGTGATGAAGCTGGAAAGGCAGCAGATATTGTCACTTTTTTTTGGGTAAATAGCAGATATTGTCACTGTTCACCAAGGAGATTGATTCTACCCCTTCAAAACAGTCAATGATCCCAGCGATTAGAAGAATAATATATCTTTGATGTTTTTATAATAAGACAAAACTTATGTATATTTATTTATGGCCAATATATTAACATTAATAAAAAGGTTAAAAATGATTTTACTTCAGTACTTGACTAAAATTCACAATTTTATATAATTTACAATTGTCTTTCTAATCTACTCCATGGCTTTCAACCAAAGTTAATTGTAAAATTCCCAATTATGTTATGCAAATGTGAGAGAAAAGAACTCTTCTCTTTATACTTTTAATCAAGTCATTAAGCTTTATAGTAAGATGGACTGTCTTGATTAAATGGTAACAAGTGTTGTCCTATTGTAAAAATCTATTTCAATGGTGAATTGGGATGCCATATTAAATATTAAAAAAAAATGTCTCCCATGTCTGCATTTTCCGGTTGACTTGTTTTGAGTTATGTGTCATGACAATTCAATTCACCATGTTTGTCTATTAAGCTTCGTTCCCAATTTTGCATTGGTAGTTTTAACCCTGATAAAAAGAACTTGTGATAATTGACCTAGAAATATATAGGTAACATAACACCGCATTAGAATATTATATATAACTTTTACATGAAAATGGGGTATAACCAGATTGTACCATGGATCATCTACTTGCATGCCAGGATAATTGTTACTTCAAACCTCACTTCCAATGTAGCAAGCAAGCATCCACCCGAGCCTTGAAGTGGGGGCAATTTCTAGACACTAAAATTCGGCATTGCTTATTCGCCGTCCGAAATTAAGCTTTAAAATTACCCATTTTCAATGAATTATACTCAGACATACTATATATATACATGCCCTTATTTTTGTCGTCTCATCTAGAAATGCGGATTATTTGACCCCCTGTAGTTTACTTGTCCAAGAATTAATGTTTAAAGACATCATTTGCACTGTGATTAATTTCGGGAAGGTTGCCATTGTATACAAATTTTTCACCATATTCATTTTGTCATCAGAGCAAATTTATAGAAATTTATAGAAATTTGCTCTTTGTTTGCTATTCATCTAGCCTCCGATTGATAGTACCTTTTTTGTTTGTAAAAATACTAGATGGAGACAATGTTTAGAGAATAAATTATTAGCAATATTTTAGTTCCCTTTCATGGAACAAAAACAACTACTTATGAGGCAACCGTAGAGATACAATCAAATCAGTCGAAGGACTACATCATGAGACTCGATCTTATAAGTTGATAAATGGTAAAGTGAATGTAAACAGAGGTGACTCTCTGATTTAGGATGTTCAAATGCACAAG
This sequence comes from Vaccinium darrowii, assembly GCA_020921065.1. Classification (NCBI taxonomy): domain Eukaryota; kingdom Viridiplantae; phylum Streptophyta; class Magnoliopsida; order Ericales; family Ericaceae; genus Vaccinium; species Vaccinium darrowii. The sequence continues at coordinate 439,030 of CM037156.1, forward strand.
AGACGGAGCTCAGTTACCATCCTGCTATAGACTCACCTATGCGCCAGGAGCCGAAATGGTATTACCTCCTCCACTGTGCCACCAACGACACATAATGGGAGAGAACTGATACGCGAGGTTGTCAGCAGCAGTACAAGGACCGAAACCCCAATTTGTTTGCTAATGCTGTTTATAAAATCGGATTGCAAGGCCCACTCTCACAAAGAGAGTGGTACACACTTCATCTTCTCCATTTGCGTTGTACTATTTTCATTACAGGGGGCACTTTTGGATTTATTCCGTTATCACATTTTATGGTTTTATTTTCTCCTGCTTGGTGGTGGTTGTGCGATTGGAGTTTGGTTGTGGCTGTTTTCGGCGTTTGGTGGATATTGACTTAGGTCCGTAGGCGTGGTTACTTTGGAGTGATGGGCCAAGTTTCCGTGGGCTGGGGTTCTCCGAAGGGGACGGAGTTTACTCTAGGGCTGACCCTAGTCATGGTTCTACCTTAGCACGGTTCAGAGGTCTCATCCACCTCCGACCCCGAGCTCCTTCTGCGTGTACTACCTTCCTTACAAGGGGCACTGTTACATTTACCGGGTGCGGGTTATTTGGATTAGGATAGTTGCACCGTTTGGTTGATTGTGTATGTTCAGAGCCCGATGGCGGAGATTACCATTAGATGTGTTCTACATAGAGGTGACTTGGTTTTCTCTGATCCAAGGTTTATTCCTTGGGGCTGGCTCTGTCAATCATGATCTTCAGCTTGGTTGGGGAACTCACCTACCTCTAGCCCTATCCTTGATATTATGATGCACCGCGGGCTATCTTTTTATTTTTATGATTTTGCTCTATCTCTCTGGGGTGATTGCGACGACTGTGGTACTTGGATGATGGTGTTCTCATACCCTCGGCGCCGAGTTTTTGTTGTTGTTACTACCGCTGTGGAGGTCAGGCAGATCTTGAGCATATGAATACTTCCTTTACTTAGGGGAGGTATTTGACATTATCATCACTTGGTTATGTTCTTCCGCAAAGCCCATGCTCGTGTTCTTGATGCCTCCCTTTCCTTTGGAATGGCTAGGCTGGGGACGCGAGCACGGGCTAATCACATTCCATACAGTGGTGCCTTTCACGACTCACTACATGTTATTCATTTATATACATGCTTTTCACGTTATCCTAGCCTTGCGGGTTGTGCACGGCATTACGCTTACTACATTATTGCATTTTGCTTATTTACACCTATGCTGGCGGGATGTGCCAGTACTACTCATTTTCCTACCCCGGCGGGTTGTGCCGCGGACCACGCACTTTCTTTTTTTTCTTTTCATTTCTTTCTTCCTTTCTTTTCATTTTGTCCTCCCTGGGGTATGCCCCTTGTAGGCTGTACATTCGCTTAACCCCTTTTAATTTCAAGCTAATTTACCAACAAAAAAAAAAAAAACATGTGACACGGGGCCCGAAAGGGGTATGCCCGGAGTGACACGGGGCCCAAAAGATTTGGGAAAAGTTATTGTTCATTTTAATTTTATCCCTATCATACCCTTTGAGTTATATTTTTAATAAAGCATGATTAAACGGTAAACATCACATTTTTTCCCTCTTGTTTTTTTAAACAAGTCCAATGCTCAAGACTTCAAATCCATAACGCATAGCAAAATAGTCATCATATTTTGCTGATGACTAATTATCATTATTGTTTTTAAGGGATAAACCCTAAAACGCAACCCATATCAAGGTGGTGTGCAAAATCAAGCTAATGAAGATAAAAAGGCCCAGAGATCATAAATGAACTCGTAGGGATCAATGGTTTCAAATTCTAAAAAAATTAGACATTAGCTTGATTTAAAATTACTTAACCCCTTCTTGTTCCTCTTCCTTCGCTCTGTTTTCATTTCTTCTTTTATACAGTTAAAACGAACTAAGTCTTACCATCACTCCTCACAAAGAACTTTGTAATGCTATTTGTGATTAGTGAGTGTCGCTGGCAAGTGTTCAATCTCAAGTACTTTAGCAAATAAAAGCATTAAATTAGGTGGCAAGTGTGATGTTAAATCCTTACTATGAATTTGAGGTATTTTACCAAAATCACAAATTAATACCAACCCAACCCGATCCAGAAATTAGACCTAGAATGTGAAAATCAAAGGAATCTGGGTCATTGTTTTCAAATTCTGAGTAAATTCTGAATCTATTTTCTGGGTATGTAATAGTGCTGGGACAAAAAAAGGCCTAGTAAAATGCTAGGGAGTAGTGCTCTTAGAGGGGTCTATTTCAGAGTTCTGATCAATCATGTACATGTACTGCTGTTCTAATGCATATTTTTTTTTTTTTTTTGAAAGATAAAAGAAGGTTTCATTAATCTTGAAATTGTTACAAGACTAAAAGGAGCAAGGAAAAAACCAAAAAGTTTAATCCGAGACCCAAATCAAGGATTGGTAAGAAGCCAATCAATGGAACCAAACGGGCAAGCCCGCGTATCTACAATATCTACAATAAGAACGAGACTACACCTATAGACCCTCGAAGATCAATTATAAGGCAAAGCCACGAATATAGCAGTAAGCAATCACAGCCATCCGATCAACCTTCAATTTGCCAATCTACAAGACACCACAACCATGAACACCCAGCAATCAAAACCCATTCAACTACTCAAAAACCACAGCAGAAATTCCCAATCTAAAAAACTTCCTGATCAACCCCAACTCCTTGAAGATAACATGGATGAGAATTCCATATGCTTCCATCTGATCTTCATGCTCCACAAATTCCGCAGCAAAGCATTTGCATAAAACCAAAAGCTCCACCTTGAATAATACAGAGATCCAAAAATGACGAAGCCTGGCCTCCAATTTGCCGACAGCTTCAACCTCTGAGAAATGATGCTCCCAAACTGAATCTAACGAATTAGGAAACAGTGGCAAGCAAATTGGCCTGCATAGCTGCCCTCACTTCATCTTGAACCTCCATTTGGATAATCTTACTAATTACTTCTTCCTCTGATCCAGTATAATCGTTACCCAACATCTTGTAAGACCCATTATTTCTTCAATACTTTTTCTTTTCTTCTTCCCTTTAATACCTTTAATTGCAGCTTGAATTGGAACATGGTTGTCTTCAACAAGATCCAGTTGCTGCCCTTCTACATAAGGATCATTAGGGTTGAAAGTAGGCCCATACTTGATGTGAATCTCTTCATTAAACTCGTCATCCACTGCAGCAGTATTAATTCCTTCTTCATTGATGTATCTGAATTCTTGATTATAGTTAACAGATCCCTTGATTGGTGAATTTGAGCTTAATAATCCTTCAAAGCTGTCCATTACTAACTCATCTCCCTCTGCTGATGATTTAGTCTCCACAGGTGAGCTTATGGAGTTTATTACAGCTTCATTCATGAGTTTCGTCTCCGCTGCCATCTTCAATTGATAATTGCTGGCACCAACCTCCTTATCAGTTTCTCTATCATCCTTGTTGGCTTCCATGACTGCATTCTTTGCCACATCTTCTCTGCAATTATCCAAGTCATCATAATTGTTCTCTCTTCCAACCTCCTCACCCATGGTGACATCAGTGGCAGAAAGAAAACTATTATGCCCGTAAGTCCTGAAAGAATTTTCTTCCACAACACGAATAATATAACTTTCCCCTTCAATTACCAACTCAATGTTACCTTCTATTTTCTGATTTTGCTCTGTTGCTGTTCTAATGCATATGATCAGAGTAAATTACGTTTGGAATTTTTCACCCAATGATCATGAGATTTTATCAACTTCAAATAGTTTATTAATTTTACAGAATATTCCCAATGATTAAAAATCATTTTATAGATATCCAAAAACTAATAATTAATTTTGAATTGCAAAGAATGAAATTGTATGGAATAATCAAGCAAACAATGAAAAATTCGATCATTGGGAAGATATTGAAAACTTCACAAGTCCATTTTACCCAGAAAAATGGTGGTTTCAAAAGCTCGTCTACTCTATTTCTTCGCATAGGTAATCAACATTGGATTCTCAGGTGATATCTTGAAACCCTGGAGTCTCTGCATTGAATGACCCAATGGAAGTATGCCGAAGAAAGAAAATTTACTGATCATTGCCATTTAAGAATATTTTCCTAAAATAATTTTATAATAGTTTGAGGTCTAAAATTTTCTTTCTTCGGCATAATTCCATTGGGTCATTCAATGCAGGGACTAGTATATTATAATTTACAAAGGGCTAATTGTTTAAATATAAACTGAATATGTTAAAATATTCTTTCAGTGAGGACATCATAAAAAACCCATGATGTAACTAAATGCATCAAAATATTCTTATAATTTCGAGTGTCCCAAAATAATGTTCATTGCGCTTATTTAATCTAATTAGGATAGCTAATCACTTTAAGCAAAAAATGCATACTGTTTAGTCCTAATTTTGATTCTTAGGCTTTTTATCATATCCATTAGTTGTTTACACGGCGTAACCAAGACAATTAGATGCATAACTATAATCTTCCAGGATTATTGCACTAGAATAATCAAACGCTATATGGCTTTCCCTATTGCTTGTTTTTCAAAACATTGATAACGGAATATTTCTTTGAGGTTGGTGGCATTGAATACTGGATTTCAGCTTCCCAAAAATAATATGTCCATTCACATTTAGATTTATATTGATAATAAATCTAAAAACGCTAAAATGCATAAAAAAATCCCAACTACAATTGATGGAACTATTGCATCACGTTCCAAAAGGGTTGCCCCGATGAATATTGAAGTAGCCGGCTATGTGAAGAACTAAACATAATTTCTGAGTCTACTTTTAATTTTAACCGTGTCTTTGTGTTCTAGTATTGTATTGTATTTCAAGTAATTGCTCATATTTAAATGATAATTTATGTTTGTCTTAGAAATAAAGTCTGCATTTCATTTAATAGTTAAATTTACATAATGTTGAACGTACTACTTTATTCTGAATCGAGAAATTGTGCTAACTGATAAATCTCCAGATATGTCTACATTTTAACTTTGGGAATTCCCATAAAAATTATTTATTAATAGTTTAAGCGCAATAATTTCTTGTTCAGAAATATCAACACCATACAATTCTAAATATTTCTTAATGTTGTAGCTCTTCCTTCCAAAAAATTTAACACCACACATAGAACTCACCTCTATACTCTTACGAGCTTGCTTGATCAATTTTAAATTCATGTTGCGAGAATCACTACAAACCTCCTCCTGCACTCATCATGTCCTTAATCCTACTACCAAACAATTCAAAACACTTTCCCAACCCCGTCTAAATCGCCTTGACCGTCTATGCTTAGCTTATGACCCTTCAGAATCACCTCACTACAAAGTCGTTGGCCTTTTTCGATTGGATTCCAGTTCGTGGATGGAGAGCTACTTCCATGTCGAGATATATTCGTCAGAGACAGGCTCTTGGAGACCTTCGGCTGGGAATTCTTACACACTTGATTTGGTTAATTTCCCTGAGACCGGGTTTTGTGGTGGGTTCTACTGGAACAGTGCGGTTAATTGGTTGGGTACCACTACAAGAAATATGAGATATCCCAACGGCCAAAAGCATTGGTAAAGGTAACGGCCAAAAGCATTGGTAAAGGTGCCTAAAAGCACTGCTATAGACCTGTGAGGTCTATACCCACGCTTGAAAAAGCCGCTGGCGTCTAGGCGCTGCAGTATCCCTTTACCAGCGCTTTTTAGCAAGTGTAGGTACAGCATTTATTTTAGCAGCGCTTTTGCAACCGCTGGTGTAGACTAAGTTTTACCAATGCTTTAAAAACGCTGGAGTAGACTCAATTTCACCAACACTTTTAGCCGCTGGTGTAGGTAGCTAAAAACGCTGCTACAAGGGTTTTTTTTTTTTAAAAAAAAACTGATTAATAATTACCTTATTCACTTGCCCACACTTGTTCAATATTTTTTTTTACCAAGAACTAAAAAATATGAAAAAGTAACAAAATTCATTTCTCATTGGAAAAACTAATAATCCATACAAATTACTACAACTAGATCAAAGGCATGTTCCATAACGTTGCCAACATACAAAAGTAGATCAAATGTTCATTATGGTGCGGAAATACCATAATCCAAAAGTCCGTAGGCTAAACTAAGTGGAACAAAAAAGCTATAAAAATTTCACAATGCCATCCTTGATCTTCATGAAGGAGCTTTCAAAATGACGGGTTCCAATCACGCTTTTGGCTAGACCGTCCTATTACCTGCAATGGAAATGATGAAGAATAAGAACCAAGTTAATTTACTTTTCGTATATCCTTGGTTTAGAATCTTTATTATGATGATACAAAGAACAAACTTAAACATCCATCTAAAAAATGATAATACAAAGTGCATGCCAGAACCTGTTCATCTAAGACTGAATTGCCAGTCAGCTCAACCGAGCATCTAAAAAATGTCTAAAACTGGATTTTGGCATTGAGATGGCATAAAAGGGCTACCTTCATCACAAGAAGAATGGCCAAAATTGCATCTGAATTCCTGATTTTGTTATACATCCATCCATCTTGTCAACTTTAATGATTTGGTTTCAGAATATACAAGTTTAAGAATAACCAGACAACATTTGTTTTCATGAGGAAGAAAAGTGTGACATTTTCATAGCTAAAAAAGCACAATCGCCAAACAGCAACACTTACATTTCAGAGGAAGGATCAGGACTTTGGCATTCGATTGCTTGTTCCTGCCGACAAATATATAAGCATAAATTCAGAAGATAGAGGAAAGTAAAGGAACAACAAAATGGACAAACCAATTTAACCCACCCCGTCTGGCTTAAACTAACTTCCAAACTCCCAGTTTTCCTTTCTAAGATTGAGCACTTCTACTTCACCATCTAAATACGAGACCTATTCAAAATGTCAAGAATTACTCCCTCAGGAAATCAGCTCTATAAAAATAAAACCAACATGTCAAGCATAGCACATCTGATTAAAAACACATCCAGTTGGACAACATTGTTTCCTCTCAAGTCTCAGCCCATCGCAGACAAGCATACTAACCTTGTGCTTCTTTTTAACGGAATCAAATGAACTAATAACACCTTCATAAAACCTGCAAGTAACAAAGGTGCACTTTCAGTCATTATGAGCAGAGTAGATTCATATGGAATTGAACTTGCATAATTGGTACCCCAAACTTACTATGTTCAATGTGTGCTTGTCAAAAAAAGGTTCAAAAGTGTGAAAAGGAAGACAAGTAACAACTAATTCACACGAAACTCCAAACAAAAACAAACTATCAAAGGCAACTCAAGAACCTCCAATGCTATAGCGCACAAGGAAATAATAAATAAGAGCATCCAACTATTTGACCAAGTCTCTTTTGAGATTATGCACCAGTATAGTTGGACAGAAGAAGGAATGACAATTTTAAAAAGATAATTGGAGGTGATTGTTGCAATTCACCTATTCTTTTTTTTTTTTTATCGTCAAAAGAAAATTTTATTATCCAGAGGATAACAAATAAAAATATTACAATAGGAAAAGACCTGCATTGAGAGAGCTATGAAGAGACGAAGACCCTCCTAAAACTGCTACTCGCAAAACCTAAACCTACCCTTTCGCCTCTTGGTTTTTTTTTTGGAAAACACAAGCACAAGCAAAAACAAAGAGGAGAGAAAAAATAAAAAAGCTCCTCTTAGCAAGAAGTCAACAGGACACCCAAAGCACCCACCAAACCGAAGGAAAACCTAAAACTCCTCAGACAACAACACCCCTATAACTCCTTGCAATCCAAGACATATCAGGGAAGAGCCCCATCTATCCCCATGTTGGTGCCCCTTCCACGGGTATCCACAATCTCAGCTAATTCACTAATTCACCTTTTCTTAATATGAGCTTCCAACTGCTGAGCCCCGGACTATATATCCACAGTTGGGGCAATGGACTTGAAGCCTGCTCTTTCAACTCTTCTAACCAGCTGTGCAACCACATTCCTATCTTTCTGCACATAAAGGATAGCAGCAAAGAGTCAATAAAGTGAAGCAAATCGACCAAAGCTATTGAAAATGACAAACTTAAGAAGCTAGCTCAGATTCAAGCGTTTAGAATGAGCCTATTAGGAAACTGCTCATTGAGCGAAATGCACGTGTCATTTTAGAATCTGCGGGAGAACCGTAACTTCACAAATGATTCAGAGTTAAGTCTAAGAAATGCCTATAATTTTAGAGTTGTTATTTTTTGTTCAATTGTTTAAATAAACATAAATGAATAAGTTATTAGCCATTTGGCTTAACGCAATCAATTGTGTCAGCATTATGGAACAAAGTGATACAGAACAAAGTGCGTGAGAAACTGAACCATAATTGTGTCAGCAGCAAATGTTGCTCTTGCAGTGGGATACTCTCTTGCGACTAAGAATTAGAAGAATCCCCCATCAATATTTTTCAAATTTCATTCCAAATGCTGCTTTGAATAATGCCCTTGGAAGGCGCATTTACGCGTGACTCTATACATCCATGAATACCCGTGAACATTGCTATGCATGTTTGAAGCAGTTTATACCACATGGCTTCTCCCTCTCCATATTTGAATAGATGGCTTCTCCATTACACTTAGCTAGTTTGATGTTGACTCATAACAAAATACAACTAGAAACATAAAAAAAAATTCACACAATTTATCGAACATTTGGAAGGCATCCGAAATTACTCAAATTTTTTGTTGCCGAAAGTAATCTGGGATACTATCCATTAATTTTTCTAGGAATTGAGTAAACAAGCAATGCCCTTCACAAGTCGTAATCAGTCTCTAAAGCGCTAATCCAGAAACCTACTCGAGTCAATGCGCAAAGAAAGTTTGTGCTTGTGTTTGAGTGCATACTGTGAGAATGTGAGTGTGAGAATGTGAGTGTGAGTGTGTGTGTGTGTGTGTGTGTGTGTGTGTGTGTGAGAGAGAGAGAGAGAGGGAGAGGAACGGTCAAAGAAATACCAGTCGGAGCGGATGGAGGCGACAGATGGATACAAATGGGAGACGATTGGGAGCCGGCGGAGTCTTCGCTGTCATCCGGAGATTTCTTCGTTGCGATTTCTTTGACGACGTCGTCGGGGTCTTGATTGGGGTCAGATTTGGTCATGGCGGCTCGAGCCTTCTCGAGCCAGGGCTTCAACGCGAACTCTATGGCTAGCCATCCAAACCCTAGGGCTGCGGCCACCACAGCAGTCGATTTTAGTGTGTGTGTGTGGGAGAGAGAGAGAGAGAGAGAGAGAGAGAGAGAGAGAGAGAGAGAGATTCGTGAAGATGGTGGGGTGGAGAGTGGACGGTGGTGGCGGAGTCTGCAATGAAGCCGGGAGATTTGGGGATTTTTTTAGAGTCTGAGAGATTTAGGGATTCTAGGCCAGGAGTGACGTGGAGGGAGGAGATTTGGGGATTTTGGTTTATGGAGGGAATTTTTAATTTTTCACTTGAAAATTTTGGGGAATGGAAGGGAGTAAACCGTAAGGTACTCCCAATTTCATATTGACTATGCACCCACCTATAAAATTGCCGTAAATTTGTATTACTCCATCGTCGTCAAAGTATTTTTCTTTGAATCGGAACCGTCTACATTTTATGTGGTAGTGATTATACCCTCCATGCAAAAAATGAAGTAAAATAATTATCATTAGGTACTTGATCGAAAGGTGACAAATTTTTGGTTTATAATAAATCAATGTCCCGATGAAAGGACTTTCAATACCCAATAATAGACTTCAAATTTGGCGAAAGTGATTAAAACAGCAAGATAAACAAAGTGAATGGTTTGGATCGTCATAATTGTGTCGCGATCGTGTGGTTAGTGTACATTATCCTATAGCATAATAGCTTGGTTCATAACCAAGTAAGTTCGATGTATAGGATTAAAAGGCAGGTGCATACTCGATTTCTCGAATGTTCGATCTAAGCCGTTACAACTTCATATATTTTCAATTCTATCACTTCCGCCAAAAACGGTGTCGATCAAATGTCGGCAACCACCTGATCGGATCACATTCGGTGCATCTAAGAGCAATAATGTCCTATAATGCATGGCTCGATGGTCATCAGAGCAATTTTTTTCTAATCGGAACATCCTGAAATTTAAGTGAGAGTGATTATATCCTCCATGCAAAAAATGAAGTGATTTAATTATCATTACATACTTGATCGAAGGAGACAAATTACCGGTTGATAATGAATCAACGTCCCCGATGAAAGGGCTTTCAATACCCGATGGACTTCAAATTTGGCGAGAGTGATTATAATAGCAAGACAAACAAAGTGAACGGTGTGGATCGTCATAATTGTGTTGCGATCGTGTGGCTAGCGCATAATGCAATCAAAATTTTATACACATTACTTAATTACTAAAATTCAATTTTGACAAATTGACCTACCAATTCAAATTTCAAAATTTTCATTTTTATTATTCAAAAATTCATTTTTCTATTTTTCCTCATTTTTTAAATTTCATTAAATTTATTTTATAAAAATTTATTTTTGACTTATTAAGTCAAAAGTTCAAAATTTATATTTATTGTTATCAAAATTTAAATTTATTTCCGCCCTAATTTTTTTCATTTTTGTTATTCATAAATTCAGTTTAAATTTCCCTCCTTTTTTTACTCATTAATTTATTATGGAATTTGGCTTTTTCCCCCTTCTTTTCCCTCTTTTTTTTTTCCTTATTATGGCATTTTAAATTTCCCTCTTTTTTTCAACTTATTATGGCTCATTTTAAATTTCCCTCTTTATTACGTTATTCATAAATTGAATTTTGAACTATCAATTCAAAAATCAAAATTGTTTCATTTTTATTATTCAAAAATTCATTTTTTATTTTTCCACATTTTTCAAATAAATTATAAAATTGAATTTATTTTATTTTATAAAAATGTATTTATGACTTATTATGGCGGTATGGACTATGGCCTATGGGACATAAGTCAAAATTTCAAAATTTATATTTTTTGTATTTATGACTTATTATGGCGTGGATTCGTTGTATTTCAACGTCAACCAAAAACGCCGAGGGACTATACCGATGCCTCCTGCTCCACACGGGATGTTTTGGTATACCAAAGACACTGCATATTACAGGGACTCCGGCGGCCTTTTGCTCCTTATTGAGTTGTACAATCACACGACTCGGTTTACGGTTTATGAGCTGGAGAGAGATTACTCAGGGTGGTTTTGAAATTTTCTTGCCTATTCTTTTGGCAAGGATGCAAAATGAATAAAGCAAACGCGAAGAACTCACAAAAAAAATACACCCTTTTGTATTTTCATTATTATTGTCAGTCTTAAGTTTAAATTCTTGCAATCAGACTCCACAGAGCAAAGACTTGGATCCTATTGGGAACCTCAGTGCCTGTAGTACCCATTGGTTGCTGTGCAGCTCCAAAAAATAACGTGGTTTTGGAGGCTAGTACTTGATACTATGTCCTTCAAGCAAAATCCGTCTCCCCACACGAGTGCTCACGTGATACTCAAACGATTACTTTGGAGGATACAATGATTACCGACAAGTGGAAGAAACACTCCAATACGTACACTTGAACAGCGAACGCAAACCTATGTTGTATTCTCTCAATAAAATGATATGTAGTTTGCGGTTGTGTGTGAACCAAGGATATGAATCCCGTACCGTACCGGCCGGTATATACCGGATTGGTGAGAAAACGGTATCAAAAGGCAGTCGATCCTAGCCTTTTCATTAGTCGATATACGGGCCACAATCGGACACCTGTACCAGGAAAACCGGTTCGGTTCTTTGTTTTTTTTAAAGAACAAAATCGCGTAGATGATTGGCACCTTGATTGTATGCAATCTTTAACGAAATTGTATGCAAAGAACCTTGTATATTTGTATGGCTTGGATCGATTATTTGAAAAGGCTAGGATCGACTGCCTTTTGAACAATATCTATTCCTCACAATTCACTATGAGAAATATACAAGGTTTGTATATAATAATAATTTTAAATCTAATATTAAAAGAATCAGTGCAAAAAAATGATTTAGATGAATAGTGCCGAGGTGTTATTAATGGCCAAAACAGATATTGCCGGGCGGAAAAACGACGTCGTAAATTTCGTGCCGGGATTTCCAGAGTCGTGCCGGGATTTCCAGAGCTACGTCTCGGGGAGACAAATTCATTGTTTTGTGAGGGTGGGTTTGGGGTCCACCATTGGTGGGTGGGGTGAGTTAGGGGTCGCTCGTCGGTGGTGGTGTGGCTAGAGGAGAGTGTTTGAGATGAAGGAGAGAGAAGAGAGGATATCGTGGTGGCGGGGGAGGCCACCATTTAAAATTTTATTGTTAATTTGGCATTGAATGGATAGTGACATTCAAAAGTAGAATACCTTCTAAAGGTAAATATGTTCGACTGCTAAGAGTAACCAATTGCTGAATCTATGTCAATGAGAGTGTAAACAAGAGGCATGGTTTGCTTGTACACAAGTTTGTACTTTAGCGCATTAGTAGTCACGTTTTCTCATGGTTTGCTTGTACATTTTGGCACTTTTAGTTTGGTACACAACCATAGGATACTTGTGGTAAAATCCCTGCAAAGCCATGTGTTATTTTTTAAGGTAACCATATCCGCCCCCCTCTGGATATCAGGCAGCATAATCACAAGAATGTACAAGCAAACCATGCCTCTTGTGTAATTACTTTGTAGATATCTTACTTATCTACATACAGTCGCCCGTTGCCCCTATGATTTCTCATGCTATTAAGAAATTCAAGTACCTTACATTTGAAAGCTCTTAATTTAGTTGAATCTTGCTATTACATGTGTTACATACTCTAAAAAAAATACACACCCCTCTCTCCCCCAAAACTCACGGTTCTCTCTCTCTCCTTCTCCTTTAAAAAATCCTTCATTTCCCACTACAAATCCAACATTTGCTCAAATGTTATGTATGTAAGCAATTGAAATAAATGAAAGTTTATAGCATAATTATATTCGAATTAACTTATTGTCAAGTGGTGAATTCGATGTAACTACATAAGTTAATGAAATAAGTTAATATTTTATTTAATCTAACCAATTTACTGAAACATTAAAAGGCCATTAATTCGATTGACAGTACCATCTTATAACCAAGATGGGAGAAAAATTAAAGGGATAATTTATTCAAATAATAAATTATACATTCAAAATATCATTCAAATAGGGTATCAAACTGCAGTGTATCTTATAGACATGGTTAGTTCAATAAAAAATAATCTATTAACTTTTAAGACAATTCCAAGTGCATGCACCCACTAATTCAATAATAGTTCCCAAAATAAAAGAGAAACACTGCAGTTTGATACCCTATTCCCAAGGTGACAGACAACTTCATTAAGCAATAGAAAAGGAACTCAAAAAAAGAATAGCGAATATAAGATTGTTGTAGGATATGGAAAGATAATAGCACTGTAGATGTAAAGATTCGCGATGGATCTTACCACTACAAGAAATTGCTTAGTTAGCGACTAATTTTTTGCGACCAGCAAAATTTGGTCGCTTTTAACATGGTTTCTAGCAACTGTATGCTAACTTGGTCGCTATTAGTGGAAAGCTGTTACAAATAGCGACTAAGAGAGCTGGTCAGCAAAAGTGGGTCGCCTATTACTTGGCGCCAATTTTTCCCGCTGGCGGGAAAGCTTTTTGCGACCAACATAAATTCATTTTGCAACCAAAATGTATCTAGTCGAATTAAAATGTTCAAAAAAAAATTATCGTGACCAACATACGATTATTTTGCAACCAAGAACAGCATGGTTGCACTATATCTCTATATTAAATGTTTAAGTGACTAGGATGTTGGGTCGCAAAATATGTTAACTTTATATTATTGGTTTGCAACCATTTTTTTACAGGAAAATATTTAACTTTATCATAGTAATATTATATTTTAAGAGTTTGTTTAAATTTTGCAAAATATGAATTCATGTTTCAATAGAGAATTCGTACCAGGACTGAAGTTAATTGTGTAAATTGTTGCACACTTGATTGGATGGGAAATATCATTTTGCTACGTAATAAACTTGCGTTGTTGAAGGTTTTTTCTAAATCCGATCAAGCCAAAAACATGAATGATAGTTTTAATCAACAAGCAGAACGAAATCAAGGATCTTGATCGTCATGATTTGTGTCCCGGTCATGTGGTTACTAGACGTTCAACTACTACACAAGAGTTAGTTTATTACAATTGCATCATGATGAAGGGGCTTTCCAAACCCAATGGAGCCAGAATTTAACATGAATAATTTAAGCAACAAGCACAATGAAGTCATCGATCTCGATCATCTTAATTACGTCATGGTCATGTGGCTACTCTACATTCAACTATTTCACATGATTTAGTTTACTATAAATTGTGTCTTGATGAAGGGGCTTTCTAAAACCGAGGGAGCAAAAAATTTACATGAATTATTTAATCAGTAAGCAAAACGAAATCAACGAGCTCAATCATCATAATTGTGTCGTGGTTGTGTTACTACTATACATGCATCTATTGAATATGACTTAGTTTACTATCAAACAAGTTGGACGTACAAGTTTTAAAGGTCATTGTCGAGTATACTTTTATGTTGGTCATTTTGTGTTTTACTTAGTCCATAATTTTCACCAAATTGGAAAATCATCGAATATTGAAGCCTTATAAAGCACACCAAATGAGCCCTGGCTGGGGTCTTTTTGCTATCGGAACTGTCTATCACGCACCTATCATTAATTAGACTTTTGATTGGATGAAAAATATCCTCCTATTATAATCTGCATCCCGATGAAGGGGTTTTCTGAACTCGTTTGAGCCAAAAATAAAAATAAAAAATTGGGCAACATCTTTTTGTTTGTTGCATAAACGATTGAATTTTTGTATGTGTGGGTAAGTTTCTTTTAGGCACGTGATGAAATTGTAAACGGGTGTCACTGAAAGTAAATAAATTTATAAGTACATTGTTTTATTAGAACAGTCCAGCTCCACGAGGGGATCAGATATTATCTCTTCCCTTGTTAAACACCTTTTTCATTCCATAAGTTGTACTTAATGACAAGCGAATTCGACAAAACTCAAAATTCATTTTTGATGTTTTTATTTTTTATTAATGGCCATTATGCATTAATTTTTTATTATTCATTATTTTCTATCTTAAAAACAACATAGAAAAAAATTAACATAATTCAACAATATTGGTCTCTTTTTTTATGGAATTTATCTTTAATACTCTGTTAAGTTTTTAATCAAATATATATAGGGGTGGTTCTGAAGACAAATTCGACACATCGAATGCAAACCACCCATTTTGGAGCTTACAGAAATAATCGGAGCCTTTCAATTTATTTAAAACATGTTTCTAAGAGTACTAAGAAAATAAACCTATTTAGATATTGGTAAGGGTATGACCGGATTTTGTCCCGAAATTTGATAGGATAAAAACTGAATGACTAGATCAAGTCGATCAAGCCCTTAGCATTATATAAACAAGTTAATATTTTATGGGTACTCCTAAAAACAAATTTTAAACAAATTGAA
>CM037156.1:459527-469527 GCA_020921065.1 Vaccinium darrowii
ACTACTACACACTTTCGTGACACTACTAATGCGCCTCGCGCCATAAACGCTACTACACACTTTCGTGACACTACTAATGCACCTCGTGCCATAAGCCCTACTACACACTTTCGCAACACGGTGATACCAACGGCATCGAGCAAGCATCCCTCGGGTGAAATCGCGGGACAGGAAAGACGTCATCCATGCTAGCCTTCGGCATTGCACTGGAAACACGCGGCACAAAAACGATCGGGACTTGAGCAACATGCTTCCTCTCGGCAAGTAGGCATCCCCAAGGGAACACCAATGCGTCATCAAGGCAGCAGGCTTGGCACAACGAGGCGACAAGCACTTTTTTGGGGGAGGGACAGTGCCACAGCCAAAGGAGATCCAAGGCCGACCGAAAGCACTACTAGCCCGTGGGGCTTTCGCGCAATCCTTCGACAAGGGATCTCAATTGGCAAGGCACGTGCCGCCTATTCCCTTGCAACACAAAACGCTTGGCGATGCATGAAGTCTTTCAGAAAAACCAAGGAATATCCCGCCCAAGCCCTTGGCATCACAACGCCACTACTAATGCACCTCGCGCCATAAGCACTACTACACACTTTCGTGACATTACTAATGCGCCTCGCGCCATAAGCGCTACTACACACTTTTGTGACACTACTAATGCACCTCGTGCCATAAGCCCTACTACACACTTTCGCAACACGGTGATACCACCGGCAACGGGCAAGCATCCCTTGGGTGAAATCGCGGGACAAGAAAGACGTCATCCATGCTAGCCTTCGGCATTGCACTTGAAACACGCGGCACAAAAACGATCGGGACTCGAGCAACATGCTTCCTCTCGGCAAGTAGGTATCCCCGAGGGAACACCAATGCGTCATCAAGGCAGCAGGCTTGACACAACGAGGTGACAAGCTTTTTCGGGGGAGGAACCGGGGGCGGGGGGGGGGGGGGGGGGGGGGGGGGGGTGCCTTAGCCAAAGGAGATCCAAGGCCGACCAAAAGCACTACTTGCCCGTAGGACGTTCGCACAATCTATCGACAATGTATCTCGTTTGGCAAGGCGTGCCGCCTGTTCCACTGCAACAGCAAACGCATAGCAATACATGACGTCTTATAGAAAACCAAGGAATTTCTCGCCCAAGCCCTTGGCATCACAACGCCACTACTAATGCACCTCGCGCCGTAAGCACTACTACACACTTTCGTGACACTACTAATGCGCCTCGCGCCATAAGCGCTACTACACACTTTCGTGACACTACTAATGCACCTCGTGCCATAAGCGCTACTACACACTTTCGCAACACGGTGATACCACCGGCATCGAGCAAGCATCCCTCGGGTGAAATCGCGGGACCAACAAGACGACATCCATGCAAGCCTTTGCTGCTGCCCTTGCAACAGGCGGCGCGAAGCACGTAGATCGACACCCGGGTGAGCCTGCTTCCTCTCAACAAGGAGGTATCCCCTGGGCACACACTTGGGACTGAGGCACCTTAAGCCGTATAACCAAGCATGCTCACCTTGCGGGGACACCAATGCATCACAGAGGAATAGCATGCTTCGCACTACGCGGTGTCGATTAAGATGCATCGTGACAACCATCATTCCTAGCCTTGTCGAGCATGGAGGGCAACCATTTATAGCCTTGCCAAGCTTGGAGCGACCACACATTGCCTCGCTAAGCCTGGGGAGCGACCACATTGCCTCGCTAAGCCTGGAAGAGCGACCACCTGCCTCGCCAAGCCTGGAGCGACCCCACATTGCCTCGCTAAGCCTGGACGAGCGACCAATTGCCTCGCCAAGCCTGGAGCGACCCCACATTGCCTCGCTAAGCCTGGACGAGCGACCAATTGCCTCGCTAAGCCTGGACGAGCGACCATACCTTGCATGTCGAGCCCATGTCTTGGCAAGTGCTTCCCAAGTGCTCCCCCAAGTGCTCAAGTGCCCAAGGCCCAAGAGCCCTAGAGCCCTAGTGCCCGTGCCCGTGCCCACGCACGCACGCACGCAGGTGTTTTTTGAGTGGATTTATGAGCATTTTTTTGGCCGGCTCCGTCGTTATTCCGTCGTTAACCGTCGGGTCGTATTTCCAACCGTTGCCCAGTGTCCAGCACACGACGGGTATTATATCCAGCGATTACCCGATGACAAGCACACATCGGGTATTATTTCCAGCGATTACCCGATGCCAAGCACACATCGGGACGTAGTTCCATCAAATGCCCGGCAACAAGCGCGCATCGGGTCATGTTTCAAGCGGTTACTTGGCAACAAGCACGCATCGGGTCATGTTTTCAGCGATTACCCAAAGAATGTGGCCGTCGGGTGCCAAAATGCCTTTCCTAGCACGGTTGTGGGCTCATTTCATGACCCGTCGGGCTCTATTAGTTACCCAGCACATGCCGTGTGGTCATGCCCGGCCAATGCCAAGGCAGCCGGCATGGCTGGCCTTGGCTTGGCAAGGAGGGAGACCACCCCCCCTTATATATGCATCTTAGGCTTTTCCCCATGTGGCAGGAAGAAACATCTTTTCGTCCGAGGAGCGTACTAGCCATTTTTTTGAAAAATTGAGTTTTTCTCAACAAAGTGCCAATTGGGACTTCTTCAAAACATTTTGTAGCACCTTCACAAAAAAATTCAGATTTTTTTTCCAAAAGGATTATTTATTATTAATTAATTTCAAAAACAGCCATAAAAAATCAAAAAAAATCAAGAAAAAATACAATAAAAATAGGAAAAATCCCAAATAAAATTTCTTACATCTACACATTAATTATAAAAATATTTGGAAGGTAATAGATGAAAAGAGATGTAAAAAACCAACCTCAAAGTCTCAAAATGGAAATGTTTTAAGCGAAAAAAATTATCCTTTGTGAAACACGCAATGAGGTGATGTTTTAGAGAGCTCTTATGAGGCATTGTAGCCAAACAACCTACAACAAGTCATGTCAAGCACCCATGGGGTGTTTTTTCAAGCGATTGCTCGGTGGCAACACCCGTCGGGTGGTTTTTTTACCGATGGCATGTCGAGCCCATGTCGTGGCATGCATGCCTTGTCAAGCCCATGCTCTTATGAGTCATTGTGGCCAAACAACCTACCACAAGTCATGTCAAGCACCCATGGGGTGGTTTTTCAAACGATTGCTCGTTGGAAACACCCGTCGGGTGGTTTTTTTACCGATGGCATGTCGAGCCCATGTCGTGGCGTGCATGCCTTGTCAAGCCCATGCTCTTATGAGTCATTGTGGCCATACAACCTACCACAAGTCATGTCAAGCACCCATGGGGTGGTTTTTCAAGCGATTGCTCGGTGGAAACACCCGTCGGGTGGTTTTTTTACCGATGGCATGTCGAGCCCATGTCATGGCGTGCATGCCTTGTCAAGCCCATGCTCTTATGAGTCATTGTGGCCATACAACCTACCAAAAGTCATGTCAAGCACCCATGCAGTGGTTTTTCAAACGATTGCTCGGTGGAAACACCCGTCGGGTGGTTTTTTTACCGATGGCATGTCGAGCCCATGTCGTGGCGTGCATGCCTTGTCAAGCCCATGCTCTTATGGGTCATTGTGGCCATACAACCTACCACAAGTCATGTCAAGCACCCATGGGGTGGTTTTTCAAGCGATTGCTCGGTGGAAACACCCGTCGGGTGGTTTTTTTACCGATGGCATGTCGAGCCCACGTCGTGGCGTGCATGCCTTTACAAGCCCATGCTCTTATGGGTCATTGTGGCCATACAACCTACCACAAGCCATGTCAAGCACCCACGGGGTGATTTTTCAAGCGATTGCTCGGTGGAAACACCCGTCGGGTGGTTTTTTTACCGATGGCATGTCGAGCCCATGTCGTGGCGTGCATGCCTTGTCAAGCCCATGCTATTATGAGTCATTGTGGCCAAACAACCTACCAAAAGTCATGTCAAGCACCCATGGGGTGGTTTTTCAAACGATTGCTCGGTGGAAACACCCGTCGGGTGGTTTTTTTACCGATGGCATGTCGAGCCCATGTCGTGGCGTACATGCCTTGTCAAGCCCATGCTCTTATGGGTCATTGTGGCCATACAACCTACCACAAGTCATGTCAAGCACCCATGGGGTGGTTTTTCAAGCGATTGCTCGGTGGAAACACCCGTCGGGTGGTTTTTTTACCGATGGCATGTCGAGCCCACGTCGTGGCGTGCATGCCTTTACAAGCCCATGCTCTTATGGGTCATTGTGGCCATACAACCTACCACAAGCCATGTCAAGCACCCATGGGGTGATTTTTCAAGCGATTGCTCGGTGGAAACACCCGTCGGGTGGTTTTTTTACCGATGGCATGTCGAGCCCATGTCGTGGCGTGCATGCCTTGTCAAGCCCATGCTCTTATGAGTCATTGTGGCCAAACAACCTACCAAAAGTCATGTCAAGCACCCATGGGGTGGTTTTTCAAACGATTGCTCGGTGGAAACACCCGTCGGGTGGTTTTTTTACCGATGGCATGTCGAGCCCATGTCGTGGCGTACATGCCTTGTCAAGCCCATGCTCTTATGAGTCATTGTGGCCAAACAACCTACCACAAGTCATGTCAAGCACCCATGGGGTGGTTTTTCAAACGATTGCTCGTTGGAAACACCCGACGGGTGGTTTTTTTACCGATGGCATGTCGAGCCCATGTCGTGGCGTGCATGCCTTGTCAAGCCCATGCTCTTATGAGTCACTGTGGCCATACAACCTACCAAAAGTCATGTCAAGCACCCATGGGGTGGTTTTTCAAACGATTGCACGGTGGAAACACCCGTCGGGTGGTTTTTTTACCGATGGCATGTCGAGCCCATGTCGTGGCGTGCATGCCTTGTCAAGCCCATGCTCTTATGGGTCATTGTGGCCATACAACCTACCACAAGTCATGTCAAGCACCCATGGGGTGGTTTTTCAAGCGATTGCTCGGTGGAAACACCCGTCGGGTGGTTTTTTTACCGATGGCATGTCGAGCCCATGTCGTGGCATGCATGCCTTGTCAAGCCCATGCCGTGGCATGCCTTGTGCCAATGTCTAGGCATGTTAAGCCGTGTGTTTGCATGCCTTTTCAAGCCAAAGTCGTGGCATGCCTTGTCAAGCCCATGTCGTGACATGCCTTGTCGAGCCAATGTCGAGCCCATGTCGTGGCTTGCATGCCTTGTCAAGCCCATGCTCTTATCAGTCATTGTGGCCAAACAACCTACCACAAGTCATGTCAAGCACCCATGGGGTGGTTTTTCAAGCGATTGCTCGGTGGAAACACCCGTCGGGTGGTTTTTTTACCGATGGCATGTCGAGCCCATGTCGTGGCATGCATGCCTTGTCAAGCCCATGCCGTGGCATGCCTTGAGCCAATGTCTAGGCATGTTAAGCCGTGTGGTCGCATGCCTTGTCAAGCAAAAGTCGTGGCATGCCTTGTCAACCCATGTCGTGACATGCCTTGTCGAGCCAATGTCGAGCCCATGTCGTGGCGTGCATGCCTTGTCAAGCCCATGCTCTTATGAGTCATTGTGGCCAAACAACCTACCACAAGTCATGTCAAGCACCCATGGGGTGGTTTTTCAAACGATTGCTCAGTGGAAACACCCGTCGGGTGGTTTTTTTACCGATGGCATGTCGGGCCCATGTCGTGGCGTGCATGCCTTGTCAAGCCCACGCTCTTATGTGTCATTGTGGCCAAACAACCTACCACAAGTCATGTCAAGCACCCATGGGGTGGTTTTTCAAGCGATTGCTCGGTGGAAACACCCGTCGGGTGGTTTTTTTACCGATGGCATGTCGAGCCCATGTCGTGGCGTGCATGCCTTGTCTAGCCCATGCTCTTGTGGGTCATTGTGGCCATACAACCTACCACAAGTCATGTCAAGCACCCATGGGGTGATTTTTCAAGCGATTGCTCGGTGGAAACACCCGTCGGGTGGGTTTTTTACCGATGGCATGTCGAGCCCATGTCGTGGCGTGCATGCCTTGTCAAGCCCATGCTCTTATGAGTCATTGTGGCCAAACAACCTACCACAAGTCGTGTCAAGCACCCATGGGGTGGTTTTTCAAACGATTGCTCGGTGGAAACACCCGTCGGGTGGTTTTTTTACCAATGGCATGCCGAGCCCATGTCGTGGCGTGCATGCCTTGTCAAGCCCATGCTCTTATGAGTCATTGTGGCCATGCAACCTACCACAAGTCATGTCAAACACCCATGGGGTGGTTTTTCAAGCGATTGCTCGGTGGAAACACCCGTCGGGTGGTTTTTTTAGCGATGGCATGTCGAGCCCATGTCGTGGCATGCATGCCTTGTCAAGCCCATGCCGTGGCATGCCTTGAGCCAATGTCTAGGCATGTTAAACCGTGTGGTTGCATGCCTTGTCAAGCCAAAGTAGTGGCATGCCTTGTCAAGCCCATGTCGTGACATGCCTTGTCGAGCCAATGTCGAGGCATGTCGAGCCCATGTCGTGGCGTGCATGCCTTGTCAAGCCCAGGCTCTTATGAGTCATTGTGGCCAAACAACCTACCACAAGTCATGTCAAACACCCATGGGACGGTTTTTCAAACGATTGCTCGGTGGAAACACCCGTCGGGTGGTTTTTTTACCGATGGCATATCGGGCCCAGGTCGTGGCGTGCATGCCTTGTCAAGCCCATGCTCTTATGGGTCATTGTGGCCATACAACCTACCACAAGTCAAGTCAAGCACCCATGGGGTGGTTTTTCAAGCGATTGCTCGGTGGAAACACCCGTCGGGTGGTTTTTTTACCGATGGCATGTCGAGCCCATGTCGTGGCGTGCATGCCTTGTCAAGCCCATGCTCTTATGAGTCATTGTGGCCAAACAACCTACCACAAGTCATGTCAAGCACCCATGGGGTGGTTTTTCAAACGATTGCTCGTTGGAAACACCCGTCGGGTGGTTTTTTTACCGATGGCATGTCGAGCCCATGTCGTGGCGTGCATGCCTTGTGAAGCCCATGCTCTTATGAGTCATTGTGGCCATACAACCTACCACAAGTCATGTCAAGCACCCATGGGGTGGTTTTTCAAGCGATTGCTAGGTGGAAACACCCGTCGGGTGGTTTTTTTACCGATGGCATGTCGAGCCCATGTCGTGGCGTGCATGCCTTGTCAAGCCCATGCTCTTATGAGTCATTGTGGCCATGCAACCTACGACAAGTCATGTCAAGCACCCATGGGGTGGTTTTTCAAGCGATTGCTCGGGGGAAACACCCGTCGGTTGGTTTTTTTACCGATGGCAAGTCGAGCCCATGTCGTGGCGTGCATGCCTTGTCAAGCCCATGCTCTTATGAGTCATTGTGGCCATACAACCTACCAAAAGTCATGTCAAGCACCCATGGGGTGGTTTTTCGAACGATAGCTCGGTGGAAACACCCGTCGGGTGGTTTTTTTACCGATGGCATGTCGAGCCCATGTCGTGGCGTGCATGCCTTGTCAAGCCCATGCTCTTATGGGTCATTGTGGCCATACAACCTACCACAAGTCATGTCAAGCACCCATGGGGTGGTTTTTCAAGCGATTGCTCGGTGGAAACACCCGTCGGGTGATTTTTTTACCGATGGCATGTCGAGCCCACGTCGTGGCGTGCATGCCTTTACAAGCCCATGCTCTTATGGGTCATTGTGGCCATACAACCTACCACAAGTCATGTCGAGCACCCATGGGGTGATTTTTCAAGTGATTGCTCGGTGGAAACACCCGTCGGGTGGTTTTTTTACCGATGGCATGTCGAGCCCATGTCGTGGTGTGCATGCCTTGTCAAGCCCATGCTCTTATGAGTCATTGTGGCCATACAACCTACCAAAAGTCATGTCAAGCACCCATGGGGTGGTTTTTCAAACGATTGCTCGGTGGAAACACCCGTCGGGTGATTTTTTTACCGATGGCATGTCGAGCCAATGTCGTGGCATGCATGCCTTGTCAAGCCCATGCCGTGGCATGCCTTGAGCCAATGTCTAGGCATGTTAAGCCGTGTGGTTGCATGCCTTGTCAAGCCAAAGTCGTGGCATGCCTTGTCAAGCCCATGTCGTGACATGCCTTGTCGAGCCAATGTCGAGCCCATGTCGTGGCGTGCATGCCTTGTCAAGCCCATGCCCTTATGAGTCATTGTGGCCAAACAACCTACCACAAGTCATGTCAAGCACCCATGGGGTGGTTTTTCAAACGATTGCTCGGTGGAAACACCCGTCGGGTGGTTTTTTTACCGATGGCATGTCGGGCCCATGTCGTGGCGTGCATGCCTTGTCAAGCCCATGCTCTTATGTGTCATTGTGGCCAAACAACCTACCACAAGTCATGTCAAGCACCCATGGGGTGGTTTTTCAAACGATTGCTCGGTGGAAACACCCGTCGGGTGGTTTTTTTACCGATGGCATGTCGAGCCCATGTCGTGGCGTGCATGCCTTGTCTAGCCCATGCTCTTGTGGGTCATTGTGGCCATACAATCTACCACAAGTCATGTCAAGCACCCATGGGGTGGTTTTTCAAGCGATTGCTCGGTGGAAACACCCGTCGAGTGGGTTTTTTACCGATGGCATGTCGAGCCCATGTCGTGGCGTGCATGCTTTGTCAAGCCCATGCTCTTATGGGTCATTGTGGCCATACAACCTACCACAAGTCATGTCAAGCACCCATGGGGTGGTTTTTCAAGCGATTGCTCGGTGGAAACACCCGTCGGGTGGTTTTTTTACCGATGGCATGTCGAGCCCATGTCGTGGCGTGCATGCCTTGTCAAGCCCATGCTCTTATGAGTCAGTGTGGCCATACAACCTACCACAAGCGATGTAAAGCACCCATGGCGTGGTTTTTCAAGCGATTGCTCGGTGGAAACACCCGTCGGGTGGTTTTTTTTACCGATGGCATGTCGAGCCCATGTCGTGGCGTGCATGCCTTGTCAAGCCCATGCTCTTATGAGTCATTGTGGCCATACAACCTACCCCAAGCCATGTCAAGCACCCATGGGGTCGTTTTTCAAGCGATTGCTCGGGGGAAACACCCGTCGGGTGGTTTTTTTGCCGATGGCATGTCGAGCCGATGTCGTGGCGTGCATGCCTTGTCAAGCCCATGCTCTTATGAGTCACTGTGGCCAAACAACCTACCAAAAGTCATGTCAAGCACCCATGGGGTGGTCTTTCAAGCGATTGCTCGGTGGAAACACCCGTCGGGTGGTTTTTTTGCCGATGGCATGTCGAGCCCATGTCGTAGCGTGCATGCCTTGTCAAGCCCATGCTCTTATGAGTCATTGTGGCCAAATAACCTACCACAAGTCATGTCAAGCACCCATGGGGTGGTTTTTCAAACGATTGCTCGGTGGAAACACCCGTCGGGTGGTTTTTTTACCGATGGCATGTCGAGCCCATGTCGTGGCGTGCATGCCTTGTCAAGCCCATGCCGTTTGCCAATGTCTAGGCATGTTAAGCCGTGTGGTTGCATGCCTTGTCAAGCCAAAGTCGTGGCATGCCTTGTCAAGCCCGTGTCATGATATGCCTTGTCGAGCCAATGTCGAGGCATGTCGAGCCCATGTCGTGGCATGCATGCCTGGTCAAGCCCATGCTCTTATGAGTCATTGTGGCCAAACAACCTACCACAAGTCATGTCAAGCACCCATGGGGCGGTTTTTCAAACGATTGCTCATTGGAAACACCCGTCGGGTGGTTTTTTTACCGATGGCATGTCGAGCCCATGTCGTGGCGTGCATGCCTTGTCAAGCCCATGCTCTTATGAGTCATTGTGGCCATACAACCTACCACAAGTCATGTCAAGCACCCATGGGGTGGTTTTTCAAGCGATTGCTCGGGGGAAACACCCGTCGGGTGGTTTTTTTACCGATGGCATGTCGAGCCCATGTCGTGGCGTGCATGCCTTGTCAAGCCCATGCCGTGTGCCAATGTCTAGGCAAGTTAAGCCGTGTGGTTGCATGCCTTGTCAAGCCAAAGTCGTGGCATGCCTTGTCAAGCCCCTGTCGAGACATGCCTTGTCGAGCCAATGTCGAGGCACGTC